>NW_021011563.1:0-95678 GCF_003987935.1 Bombyx mandarina
CAAATGTGTATTCCGATGCGTAGGTCGCAAGCGACCAACGGATTGGAAGGCACGTTCACACACAACCGAGTCGTAAACGAGAATGTATTCACGGTCACTAAACTGTCGAGCACAGCTGTGAGTTCAGAGACGCAGCTCGCAAGCGGGCCACGGATCGGAAAGCACGTCCGCGCACGACCGAGTCGTGAGCGAGAATGTCGTAAGTAAATAATAATATGGCTTAAAATATGAAATTGAATTTGAAATGCCATTCACCTTAAGACACAAAACCGCAATTTCATCGGAATAATGACTAATGACTTTTACGGGTGATAGGGCGTCTTACGAATCCCCACACGTCAGTACCTCCACCCTGCCTATTTCCGCCGTGAAGCAGTAATGCGTTTCGGTTTGAAATATCAGACGACCGTTGTACTGTAAAAACTGAGATTTAGAACTCATGTGTCAGGATGGATGGCGGCATTTACGCGGTTGATGTCTATAGGATCCGGTGACCACTTATGGGTGTGCCAAGGTGGGCCAAGAGCTCGACCATCCATAGTGGCAATTAAACAAATTGTTTCTCCTCTGAAATAAGACGACATTACCAAGTCGTGTGGACAAACTGCCGTAGCACTAGATCATTTTGAGTTATGAAGAGACATGAATGCGAATGATAGGGATGTTTTAATTGATTAAGGATCTTTGATATCGTCTGTGTACAGCTGGACAGACTTGTCATCTAATATTTAATGATGGTAAAGCGTATTGTGGGCTCGAAAGGAGCTATTTATCATCCTGTCTATTTCGGTCATGATTCAGTTATATGTTCCAGATTAAGGGAAGGAATTGGTTGGACAGCAGTTATATAATAAAATTGAGACTTCAACAATATCTGAGGGGTGCGGTAATTACTTATGGTACACGTCGAACTCGTCTAGCTGGGAGTGTAAAAAATATAAGTTCGTCTTAATCAAATTTATAATGGCTTGGAACTAATCGGAGATGTTTGATTAAACGTATTTTCTCTTTCTGACTGTAAATTGAATCATAATTATTAAACTTAAAATAGAATTTTATAACATAGCAATTTTTTTTATTGCTTAGATGGGTGGACTAGCTCACAGCCCACCTGGTGTTAAGTGGTTACTGGGGTCCATAGACATCTAAAACGTAAATGCGCCACCCAACTTGAGATATAAGTTCTAAGATCTCAGTATAGTTACAACGGCTGCCCCACCCTTCAAACCGAAACGCATTACTGTTTCACGGCAGAAATAGGCAGGGCGGTGGTACCTACCCGCGCGGACTCACAAGAGGTCCTACCACCAGTAGGAAGGAACAGCTGCGTTGTTTTCGTAAATAAAAAGCCTTACTTATAAATTACAGCATCATGTGGCGGTGATCCGAATGCCGAAGCTGGTTGTGGGATAAATTGTAACAGGCGTTGTTCAGATGTTGGCAAGGACCCTGACGTCTGCGAGGAAGATATATGTGCTATAAACGGTTGTGATTGTAAACAAGGATATTATTATGATTCGACTTCATCGAAATGTGTTCTACCAGATCGATGTCGTGAGTGAAATAAACTGTTATTAATTTTATTTATAGATTTTTTATTGCTTAGATGGGTGGACGAGCTCACAGCCCACCTGGTGTTAAGTTGTTACTGGAGCCCATATCTACAACGTAAATGCGCCACCCACCTTAGAGATATAAGTTCTAGTCTCCAGTATAGTTACAACGGCTGCCCCACCCTTCAAACCGAAACGCATTAGTGCTTCACGGCAGATATAGGCAGGGCGGTGGTACCCACCCGCGCGGACTCACAAGAGATCCTGTCGCCAATTAATAACAAGGTAGTGATAACATGTGTAATTAGGACTTCTTGTGAGATACAGTACGGGTAGATAAAACTATCCTAACTTATTCTAGAGCGAACTAGTCAAGCGTTCCAGTAAGACGGGTTGGACAGCCACAAAAAATTAGTTTCGACCTTATGTCGTGTACCGTCTCCTATAGCAATCGTGGGAGGCAGTGGTTCGTTCATCTAGTTTAAGCAATGTTCTTCTCTAGTATTCTTCTTCTTCTAGTATAAAAAAGTGTAATTAGGAATAATATTACCTTTCCAAGGTAATTAATTTCGATTGAATCGATTCGACACTATGATTTTTTTGACACATTTATTTATACAAAGTTCCTTTTGGAGTTGATCAATGATACTAGTACAAAAATAGCAAGAATAAAATCTTACGAGACTGGATCCCCATGATACATTGATGTGTTGAGTTTAAATTATAATATCATTGACGTAGTCATCAGCGCAGATACATCCACTACTAGACAACGGCCTCTCCAAAGGTTGGCCAAGTTTGGTCCTACGCTGACCACCGTATTATCAGGTCCTTTACCAGATTATCGGTCCAACTTTTGGACAATATGTCCAATTGGAAAATAGTACACTAAAAAATTATAAGCAATAACTTTTTTTTCAATTATTCAATCGATTTTAAGATTAAATTGAATAAACGTGTATTTTGTTTGCAGCTACTACCAATTCACCAGGAAATGTCGACCAATCGTTGGAAAAACTCCGCACAGGAAACATGGCATTAGTTGGCCAGTTTCTTTGGGTAATATTACTTAATTTAATAAAAACTGTATTGTATGTAATGAAGCGGACTTGATAGTCAGGGAAGGAATCATAAACGTTGCTACTGGAAAAATCATTTTTGGAAGTTAGACAAATAAGCTAGCACTCACGGTACCAAAGCAATGGCCCCGAAACTGAGCATAGAGTACAGTTCATCCACATTTTCTGAAACTAATATGTTAATCTACAGTGCATTTACACAAACATTTTTTACAGTCCTCAATGACAAAAAGTGATTGGTGCCCCTGGCATTGCTGATGGTACTAGCGACCACTGACAGAAAATCAGACTAGTTTTGAAAGAAAGGAAAAAAAAACCAGATAAAATCTCGCTTAAATCAAATAATATTTCTTTATTTAAATTCTTAAATTTTGCAGGCACTCTAAAAAGCTATTTATTTAAAATATTAATATCTACTATACTCTCAAATACTACTATACTACATATAATGTAATTTTTATTACATTTGAAACATATTGAAAAGGTAAAAAATGTTGGTATACTGTCTTTGATATTAATATTTTTTCTTCTAGGAATTATACAAAATGGATCCAGGACAAAGTTTCGTTACGTCACCCGTATCTGTACTCATTCCTTACGGTCAACTAGCGCTATACGCCGTTGGAGAAACTTTAGATCAACTATTAAAGTTTATAAACCTCGACAATAAGGATCAGGTACAAAGTACATTGCATATTGTTCAAAACATTTTGCATTAAATTTATTTGTTTTTCTACGAAGCTGATTAGTAGTTTTTACGGACGTCTTCTAAGTCAAGGGCCCTAATGCGTGAATATCTTCACAATTTTGGTTGCAATTATTGAATATATAGGTATTTTTAGATAATGCACACCCTAGTATGAGCTCGTAAAGGCAGGTACTATCATTTTCAATCAACAATTTGTGACATCGGCAGAAGAGCTTCCGCAAAATGGGAATACGATGACTCGCTTACTTTTAATATATAATTAATACCGAGAACTCGAAGCCTAATAATAATAACGTAATTTATCAATACCAAATAATTTTTTCGCAGATCAAGGAAGCTTTCCCCGCTTTGCTTAAGAATTATCGGTCTCAAACCTCAGTTCTTTTGACGGTGGCAGTTAAATGCTACGGCAACATAAATTATCCTTTTACGGACCAGTTTAAGAACGACGCTGTAACTTATTTTGACTCAGAAGGAGAAAATATTGATTTTAAATATGCGAAACANCGATGACTCGCTTACTTTTAATATATAATTAATACCGAGAACTCGAAGCCTAATAATAATAACGTAATTTATCAATACCAAATAATTTTTTCGCAGATCAAGGAAGCTTTCCCCGCTTTGCTTAAGAATTATCGGTCTCAAACCTCAGTTCTTTTGACGGTGGCAGTTAAATGCTACGGCAACATAAATTATCCTTTTACGGACCAGTTTAAGAACGACGCTGTAACTTATTTTGACTCAGAAGGAGAAAATATTGATTTTAAATATGCGAAACAAGCAGCAGACACAATAAACGGATGGGTAATTCTTGTTAAATTTAAATTTCGTTATGGGAGCTATTGATTAATTTTATGATAGTCGGCAATTGTCATATTGATAGTTCTCATAAATAAAATATACATTATATCGCTGTGATCACAGGAAACAGATATTAGATCCCATTTAATGCGAGTGGAATTACGAACACATGCACTATTTAACGTGAAATTGTATTGTACTATAGATTTTTTTACTGAAGTTGTCTATTATAAATAATGTGCTGTTTTTTTTTTATTTACTTTAAACACACTATTATTTAAAGAGTTATTACCAAGATTTTCACTATTAAGGAGTTTACGATATTTCGTTAATTAACATACTCTTTATAACACATTTCAGGTCGCAAACAAAACCAATAACTTAATTCAAAATCTTGTCAGCGAAGATTTGTTCAGCGATGACACTAGATTGGTTCTAGTTAACGCCATTTATTTCCTTGTGAGTTACTATTTTCTTAGATTTAATTTTTTTATTATTATTATCAAACCTCAAGTAGTGCGCTCTCACTGTAATTTGTATCATATGGAGAATGCCACGAGGAATTGTTTGATGTGATCCCAGTCCCTCGTTTACAAACCACACATTGAAGACCAAAAAGAGAACACAGATTTACTGACAGGAGCTACGGAATAGTTAACCATATTGTATAAGTATAGCCGCGTATTCTGAGAAGAGCTCCCATCATCTGCGTTTATAGTTCGCTATGAAGCCTGCCATCAACATTTAAAGTAATGACCACGACCATCTGTTAAGAGTGATAAAGACAAGGAAGAAGAAGAAATAACAAGTCTTACTTCAATCGAGATGCTACTTATTTACGACCAGATAGACCTTAATAGCTACGCCCATCAAGCCATAACCGCTAACATTATAGTTAATACATCTTTTACATATTCTTTTTAATTAACTATGTACAAAAATTTTTAGGGAAATTGGCAAAATCAGTTCAATCCTAATAACACTCGCGACAGAGACTTCTACATCACACCAAACAAAACTAAGTCCGTAAAGACTATGTATCAAGAAAACACCTTTAATTATGGAGAAAACGAGATTCTTGATGCACAGGTATGGGTTAGCAACAAGTTCTCTAAGTTCCTTTGTGAAAAAATTGCTCAAGGAATGTTCCTCAAAAAAATAATTTGGAGATATAGTAAAAACAAAATTGGCAAAAAATTAAATTTTGTGTGTGTGTAAATCTAGTTTTGTGTAAAAGTGCGAGCTTGAAAGAAGAAGAAGAAACTTAAAAATAAACTTAAAACTTAAACTTAAAGAAACTTAAAAAAAAGCAATAAAAATAAAATAAAAACATTAATGACTTCGCTGGCAATATAAATTATTTATAGCTTTGTTAAACAGTTATACGTATACAGCCAAGTGGGGAAAAAAATTATAAATTAATGAATATACTTGTTCCATCTTAATAAAAATATTACTATCCCGTTTCAGATCTTAGAATTGTTCTACAAAGGCGGCAATTCTAGTTTAGTAATCTTGTTACCAAAGAAAAAAGATGGCCTTCTCCAGATGTTAGATAAATTACGAAATTCAGATGAATTATCTAATAGCATTAAATCACTTAGGCGAGAGAAAGTCAAAGTATTCCTACCTAAGATGGATATAGAAACGAAAATCGATATAGCAGAACTTTCCCAGAAGGTTAGTAATTCTAATAATCTAAAGAGTATTCGAAAATTTCGTTGTAAAAACTGTGAGAAGGGGAAGACTAATGTAAAAAGGAATATCAGTACTAGAATTTAGTGCACTATATATACGTGACATATCAACTCACGGGATAAATATCACTAAATAAGAGTATTTCATGAGAATAATTTGAAATAAGAAAATAAGAGTTGTTACATACATCTAGCTGCAAATACTACCGCCCTGTACTATATAATAATATACATTTTTCTCTTGTTTACTTCCTTTGTATCTTAATCACTCCTATAATCTATGTTTATAATTTGCTAATCTCGAGAACTTAAATAAGAACTGACGTCACCGAAACGCCAGAATTTGAAACTTAACAATTTGAATTTATGTTGGGCCGCTCCAATTGACTTGGACAATGACATAGACAAGAAGAAAAATAATATCGTCTCCTTGAAACTGTATTGATATCAAATTACAATTTTCATGAGTTTAACGTTAAACAACATTTTCAATGTCATAGTAATATCAACTTTGCCTCGAGGCCCTTTCAAAGNCAAAAAAAAAACAAAAAAAAAAAAAAAAAAAAAAAAAAAAAAAAAAAAAAAAAAAAAAAAAAAAAAAAAAAATCAGACTAGTTTTGAAAGAAAGAAAAAAAAACAGATAAAATGTCGCTTAAACCAAATAATATTTCTTTATTTAAATTCTTAAATTTTGCAGGCACTCTTAAAACCTATTTATTTAAAATATTAATATCTACTATACTCTCATATACTACTATACTACATATAATGTAATTTTTATTACATTTGAAACATATTGAAAAGGTAAAAAATGTTGGTATACTGTCTTTGATGTTCATATTTTTTCTTCTAGGAATTATACAAAATGGATCCAGGACAAAGTTTCGTTACATCACCCGTATCTGTACTCATTCCTTACGGTCAACTAGCGCTATACGCCGTTGGAGAAACTTTAGATCAACTATTAAAGTTTATAAACCTCGACAATAAGGATCAGGTACAAAGTACATTGCATATTGTTCAAAACATTTTGCATTAAATTTATTTGTTTTTTTACGAAGCTGATTAGTAGTTTTTACGGACGTCTTCTAAGTCAAGGGCCCTAATGCGTGAATATCTTCACAATTTTGGTTGCAATTATTGAAAATGTAGGTATTTTTAGATAATGCACACCCTAGTATGAGCTCGTAAAGGCAGGTACTATCATTCTCAATCAACAAATTGTAGCATCGGCAGAAGAGCTTCCGCAAAATGGGAATACGATGACTCGCTTACTTTTAATATATAATTAATACCGAGAACTCGAAGCCTAGTAATAATAACGTAATTTATCAATACCAAATAATTTTTTCGCAGATCAAGGAAGCTTTCCCCGCTTTGCTTAAGAATTATCGGTCTCAAACCTCAGTTCTTTTGACGGTGGCAGTTAAATGCTACGGCAACATAAATTATCCTTTTACGGACCAGTTTAAGAACGACGCTGTAACTTATTTTGACTCAGAAGGAGAAAATATTGATTTTAAATATGCGAAAGAAGCTGCAGACACAATAAACGGATGGGTAAATCTTGTTAAATTTAAATTTCGTTATGGGAGCTATTGATAAATTTTATGATAGTCGACAATTGTCATATTGATAGTTCTCATAAATAAAATATACATTATATCGCTGTGATCATAGGAAACAGATATTAGATCCCATTTAATGCGAGTGGAATTACGAACACATGCACTATTTAACGTGAAATTGTATTGTACTATAGATTTTTTTACTGAAGTTGTCTATTATAAATAATGTGCTGTTTTTTTTTTATTTACTTTAAACACACTATTATTTAAAGAGTTATTACCAAGATTTTTCACTATTAAGCAGTTTACGATATTTTGTTAATTAATATACTTTTTATAACACATTTCCAGGTCGCAAACAAAACCAATAACTTAATTCAAAATCTTGTCAGCGAAGATTTGTTCAGCGATGACACTAGATTGGTTCTAGTTAACGCCATTTATTTCCTGGTGAGTTACTATTTTCTTAGATTTAATTTTTTTATTATTATTATCAAACCTCAAGTAGTGAGCTCTCACTGTAATTTGTATCATATGGAGAATGCCACGAGGAATTGTTTGATGTAATCCCAGTCCCTCGTTTACAAACCACACATTGAAGACCAAAAAGAGAACACAGATTTACTGACAGGAGCTACGGCATACGTAGCCATATTGTATAAGTATAGTCGCGTATTCTGGGAAGAACTCCCATCATCTGCGATTATAGTTCGCTATGAAACATGCCATCAACATTTTAAGTAATGACCACGACCATCTGATAAGAGTGATAAAGACAAGGAAGAAGAAGAAATAACAAGTCTTACTTCAATCGAGATGCTACTTATTTGCACTGAATAATTTTCAGTCAGTCACGACTAGGTAGACCTTAATAGCTACGCCCATCAAGCCATAGCCGCTAACATTGTAGTCAATACATCTTTTACATCACCTTTTTAATTAACTATGTACAACATTTTTCAGGGAAATTGGCAAAATCAGTTCAATCCTAATAACACTCGCGACAGAGACTTCTACATCACACCAAACAAAACTAAGTCCATAAAGACTATGTATCAAGAAAACACCTTTAATTATGGAGATAATGAGATTCTTGATGCACAGGTATGGGTCAGCAACAAGTTCCCTAAGTTACTTTGTGAAAAAATTGCTCAAGGAATGTTGCTCAAAAAAAAAACAAAATTGGCATAAAATCTAATTCTCTCACGCATCGTTGCGAAACAAGTCGAACGCAAGTTAACGCAGATTTGAGAACCTGTGCGAACTTGAAAGAAGAAGAAGAAACTTAAAAATAAACTTAAATCTTAAACTTAAAGAAACTTAAAAAAAAAGCAATAAAAATAAAATAAAAACATTAATAACTTCGCTGGCAATATAAATTATTTATAGCTTTGTTAAACAGTTATACGTATACAGCAAAGTGGGGAAAAAAATTATAAATTAATGAATATACTTGTTCCATCTTAATAAAAATATTACTATCCCGTTTCAGATCTTAGAATTGTTCTACAAAGGCGGCAATTCTAGTTTAGTAATCTTGTTACCAAAGAAAAAAGATGGCCTTCTCCAGATGTTAGATAAATTACGAAGTTCAGATGAATTATCTAATAGTATTAAATCACTTAGGCGAGAGAAAGTCAAAGTATTCCTACCTAAGATGGATATAGAAACGAAAATCGATATAGCAGAACTTTCCCAGAAGGTTAGTAATTCTAATAATCTAACGAGTATTCGAAAACGTCGTTATAAAAACTGTGAAAAGGGGAAGACTAATATAAAAAGGAATATCAGTACTAGAATTTAGTGCACTATATATACGTGACATATCGACTCTCGGGATAAACATCACTAAATAAGAGTATTTCATGAGAATAATTTGAAATAAGAAAATAAGAGTTGTTACATACATCTAGTTGCAAATACAACCGCCCTGTACTATATATACATTTTTCTCTTGTTTACTTCCTTTGTATCTTAATCACTCCTATAACAAATACTTATAATTTTCTAATCCCGAGAACTTAAATAAGAACTGACGTCACCGAAACGCCAGAACTTGAAACTTAACAATTTGAATTTATGTCGGGCCGCCCTGTTTGACTTGGAAAAGGACATTGACAAGAAGAAGAATATAAATATCGTCTCCCTGAAACTGTATTGATATCAAATTACAATTTTCATGAGTTTAATATTAAACAACATTCTCAATGTCACAATAACATCAACTTTGCCTCGAGGCTCTTTCAAAGTATCGACCTGAAAAAAGTGCCTACTATCTTTTTTGTTTAAGATAACATAGCCTTTCATACCACGACTATTTATTTATATTATATTTTGAAAGCATTATTCACTGTATACCATATTATGGTACCACATAATTTTCATCACCGATACTAATCGCTACTTGTCATTATAGCTGAATGTAACCAAAATGTTCGATCCACGATCAGATGATTTCGAAGGAATTTTATTAAATTCGGACCCCGTATATGTTTCTGCTGCAATACAGAAAGCTAAAATCATAGTTGATGAAACGGGAACCGAGGCAGCGGTCGCAACTGGTAAGATTATTTTTATGTTTTTAATCGGCAAACAAAATAATAAAATCTAAATCTAATCTATATCTAAAATTATGATACTTTCAAAATTGACAAAGCTAAAAAATGTAACACTTTCCCATTTTGGAGTTTTTTTTTTTAAAGAATTCTGAAATATGAAAAATTCAAAGTCAATTGTAAGCTTAACCACGACGGCAATTTCAAAGCCAAAAATCAAATTTCAGATCTTTACCTATGAAATTGCCGTATAGTATACAGAAAGTTACTTTATTTTTTTCTAATAATTAAAATATGCACCCATGATATTGATATATCTTCTAGCGCACTGTCATTTTTTTATTGGCCCTCCTGAAAAAGTCCGGTATACCGGAGCTTATAAACTGATCAGAGGCATTTTGTAGTATTTCAGTTTTTAGTTTCCCAGTATTTTAAATACGGGGCGCAGGTAAAGACCTAACATTAAATACTGTAAACTACAATATTTACCATGGTTTGAGTCAAGTTCCTTTGTTGTTATTCAATCGTGATATTCATAGTATTCAAGTATCTGAGTATTATAATACTCAGAGATAGTATTATATAGTTTATAGATATTATAGTAAATTAAGCACTAAGTAGTAAGTAATAAATAACACAGTAAGTTTGTCACTATTTACATTAATAATAATTTACTGGTTATTTCTTTGTTTTATAACTGGCGTAGTTGCGTAAACATTAAGCTATTTAATTTATTATATTGTATGACGGTGGCGCATACTATGAGCTTGCCCACCTAAGTATCCACGACCTGCTTATTCTTGCGTGGTGTCATTTATTCTTGTTTTAAAATAAGTAATTATTAAACTTTCAATAAAGAATTCAAACTCATGTCTAAAGGATTCAAACCATTCGAAGTTTGATAACAAGAATATTTCGCCATAACAGACAAAATGGTGGTACCAACTTGTGCGAACTTACAATATGCTTTGCATCATAGTATATTTTAAGAGTTCCCTTGAGTTTTAAAAATAATTTATAATAATTAGAAGAGCATTTTATCGTAATCACGGACGACAGTCGTCACACTGTTGAGATTTATCGTAACATCGGAAATTGAAATGTACTTAAAATGTCAACGAAATGTAGTCGTGTAATGAAATATAAATTTACAGCCGTCGTACTCACTAAAAGAAGTAGAACAGATATGTATTCTTTTGAAGCAGATCATCCGTTTGTATACGCAATCAAAGTTCAAGATGACATTATATTTAGTGGGGTTTTTGTCGGATAAGTTGAACAAATATTATTAATGTAAAGTTAAATGTTTGTAATTGTGAAGTTTTTGTAATAATAATCATAATAAGAGAATTATACTGTTTCGAATTAAAAATGTTTTTATAAAATAAATATTTGAATCGCACAATTTTTTTATGATTGTCTAAAAAGTTATATAAATTATCTAGTAGACTTAAATTAGTTATACTTCTGTACTCGTTTAGAAATGCATTTGATCCTGTATTTGTTCAACAAGATATTTTGAATTCAGATTTACAAAATTGTTTAATAGCGTAAAGTTAAGTTTCGCAAATTCACAAGCCACTTCTAGTGGCCCACTAACTGTATTGAACTAAAGCCCTAAGTAATATTTCATTAAAATCCGTTCATTAATATCCTGTTTCTGTTCGAATCAAACCGCAAATGTTATTTCCAGCTGTTACCGTAACCTCGGATTCGATTGTCGAGGAATCTTTGCCCAAACTATTCATAGCGGATCGTCCTTTCGCATTTTCCGTTCTACTTTACGAAACACCAACTTTCAGTGGAGTTTTTCAGGGAATTTAAGGCGAAACACATAAAATTAAGGAAATAACAATAATAATATTAATAATAATTATTATAATTTATTTATTTCTCTCTTAAAGGTATAGTACAAATACAAATGGAAATTAACCTTATAATTTATTTTGTAAGTCTTTGAAAGAGCTGAAGTCTGTACTAGGTTCAAAGACCTGTATTACTGATATGCAGGCTCCCTCCTCCTTAAGATGATTAGGTTAGGTTAAGTCGTGAACAGATGCTGCGGACTAGTGTTGAGAGAGAGAGCATGAGATAACACGGGCTTCTCTCGTTTATTGCGCTTGTATCTTTCGGTATCTGCATGCTTTTAGTTCGCAGTTCCTAAGTTCTATTTTATTTCTAGTTTTTTTGTGGTTAACTTTTAACACTTTTCCCATAAGCGCATTGGCGGTCCGCTTGAAATGCACTAGAAAAGATCGTGGGGCTAAGTTTTTACCACTAGTCGATTGAATTACTTTCAGCTGTCATCGTCACATTAGCTTCTGGACAGCCCAGCCAAGAAGTTTTGCCCAAATTATTTATCGCAGACCATCCTTACGTATTCTTCGTTTTAATCAACGATGAACCAATTTTCAGTGGATTGTTCATAGGTTCCTAAGGTGAAAGCAAATTGTGAAATCGAAGGGTGTAACTAATCAAATTGCGATATTAATTTTAGTTATAATTTTAGTCCATCTACCTAAGGAGTTTTTTTTAAAACGCACCGTGTGGCTCCTAAGTGGGTTTTGATTATTCATAAGAATGAATTAAAAAAAAAAGGCATTATAATGTATGATTTATCAATATTTTCGTGGTTTTGTAATTGTATGTCCATTTGCTAACAAAGATCTGCCCAGATGATTATTTTTTTAATATATATTATTATTAAAATACCTATCATTTTTATAAAGCATGTTGATATAATTGGCAAAACTAATGTTAAAATCATTAAATAAAGACCAAATGCATAAATAAAAGTCAAAAACAAAATTTCTGTACATATTTAAAAAAATTACATAATAACTGCTTTTGTATAATCATTTGCTGAGGCCGACCAGGTACACTGGCCTACCTCTATATTCCGCTCTTCTCCTCTCGTTCTATTTTTATAGATGAGATAGTAACTATTACATTAGAAATAAGACCTTGATCTAATATTGTCGTATGCGCTGGTATGCTATGCGTTTGAATATGAAAGCTAACATCAAAAAGGCAGTGAATTCTCATACTTAAATATACGACAGTAATAATAATAATGGATCTTAAAATACTTATGTACTTACAGCAGTAGTCGGTACCACGTTAAGTCTACCGATATCTGAAGTAGAACCATTAGTCTTCAACGCAGACCATCCCTTTGTGTTTGTTATTAAAATTGGAACAGACATAATATTCGGTGGAATATTCGCTGTTTAAGGTGATTTTTAGGAAATTTTGTACCCTCTTCATTGTTCGCTTCTTTAATTCTTGCTCTTTCTAGATTTCGCAAAAAATGGCTTAATACTTTTTTATTTCCATTGTACTCTTCTATTAATATAATATTTCTATAGAATAAAATGGACTTCGCAAAAAAATTTTCTTCTTTCGTGTAATAGGATGTATAATAGATTTATACAATAGACAGGATGTTGAGAATATCGAAATTTACCCTATATTTTTCTCAAATCAACTATTTTATGAAATTTGTTAGTTTTTATTAATTGCCATATACGTTATAGTATCCTTTAGCCTTTCAAGATGAGGTCAAAATTTTATCAAATTTATGGATCGGGAATCGTATGAAAAATTGTTGCAGCTCATCACTATTTCGATTGCGCATCGTGTGATACGCAAACTATTCTTTTTAAATACTTTTAAATTACTCATAATATGCACACGTTCGGAAATTAGGTAAAAGAGTTTTAATTGAAACATTCTCAAGATCTTTGGAAAGTTGACGTAGCGAATTAATCCATTTTTCGGTATTTATTTCTAAATTTCCAGCTGTTGTCGGTGCTAGAGCGACATCCGCAATTACTCCGGAGAACGAATATTACTTCATAGCCGACAGAAGCTATGTTTATTGTGTGTTACTCGAAAGGGATCCATTGTTTTGTGGTGTCTTTAATGGAAATTAAGGTGACCTTCTTGCGCAGTAGTTCGTGTTTTGGCTTTATTAACATTTATAGCGTATGTTTGTATTGTACATAACATATATATGCTTAAAATAGCATATGAGTAATGTTACTTTACTTATTATAAAGTATTTTAGGAACATATAAAGAAAGAGAAAGGTTTTTTTTTCGTGCGAGCTTGTATATTTAATCAGTTCTCTGGATTTCTTCAATATATGTAACTAACAAAATTTTAAATTTAAAACGTAATGATACCTTAAATATTTACTAAATACTAAACTATAATTTAAATTATTTACAGGTCCATCATTGCAGAATATTTTTTCTTTGAGCTAATAAAATTTATTAGATGAAATTTTTTATTACTGAATCAATTTTGAATAAATTATAATATTTTTATGTGGTGTTATATAACAATTAAAACTATTTGTTTCCATATTTTTGTTTTATTTACATCACTCTCCATAGATATCATACCTATTAAAAAAATGGAACTCGAAAAAGAACAATAATATTTAAATTTTACACAAAAGGACATATTATGGTAACTAAAATTTACTAAAGTGCACTTTGGTTTAAAGGGTGGGATACTTTACGATAGGCAGCAATTTGACATTGCTGATGTCCATGAGTGATGGTGGCCACTCACCATATTCGTCTGCCTACAAGGGCAAAAAAAACCCCCTTCGAGATTTCGGCCCTATATGTCAAGATGGGATACAATTAGTTATCAGTTACATCTTCTTGATGTTTACTCCTTAAGAATCGATTTATTAATTGATATTCGCTCGTATCCTAAGGAGATATTCCAGCTTGTTACGGACGGGGGTATTTCAACAGTACACGAGGCTATAGATGAGCAAAAGTGTTTACAGCGCAGTTTTTGAAGTGAAACTTCTTTAGGTGCGAGGTGCGTTGAGACTATCCTTCTTCAAACGAGACTTGTGGAGAGTGCCTAACGGTAGGCAACGGCTTGGCTCTGCCCCAGACATTGCTGAAGTCCATTGGCGACGGTAACCACTCACCGTCAGGTGGGCTGTATGCCCGTCCCGTGGGTGGGCAATAAAAATAAAAAATACTAAAATTTAACTCGCCACAAATTCGTTACGGCTAGAGAGAAAAGATACAGCGAGCTAGGCCATTTCTCTGATACACAGTATTCCCTATTACAAGAGAAATTTGATTTAAGGATGAAAAATGAAGAAAACCACAATACTACACACTGCAAAAGAAGTTTCACTTCTTTCATGTTCACCAAGCTGCACGCGCACCTTTTTTTTGTAACTTTCAGTTTGGTCTATTGAACATAGATAAGACGGCAGTATCCACTAGTACCGAGTGACATTATGGACTTATGAGCTTCGAAGGTTAGATATCCCGTAGTTCCATGTTCCGAAAATATTATCCTTCTATAATGAACAGTAGCAAAGGTAATTCAAAGATTACGATTAAAATCCTATGTTATATGGTAAAAATTCGAATTGTGGGATTTCTATACAATTTTAATCAACAACTGACTCTTAGAGTTTACGTTTGCTTATCTGTCAGTCAACCGTCGATAATAGAGTTACAATGTCCTTAAAGTACAAATTATAGTCCATCATGACAGGTCTCCTAAGGGAACGGCTTCCAATCAATAGGTATTAACCGAATACCCGGTTAATACCTATAAGCTTGCATACTGCAAGTACTGAATAACCTGAACATTGAAGAAGGAAAAAAGAAGAAAAGAATAATGAAGAAGGAAAAGATGAAGAGGAATGAAGAGACAGTCCCACCCATCACAATCTCAACTCAAGCCTGCTAGTTATCAACCCGCAGCTCATCACCCCTGTCTCGATAGACAGGGAGTCACAAGCCCGGGTTTCCCCGCGGCCCGTCCCACGCCCTCGCAAGGGGACGCGATGACCAGTACCCGAACATATCGATCGTCGATGTACCGAGCAATTTCACCCGTTCGGTCGAAGATCTTGCCTTTGCCGTTAGCCTCCCAAAACTTCAGAAAATACTACAGTCCTGCCACCGGAAATACTTTTAAAGGTAATTGGAAAAAATACCATAAAGGTTTTTTTATATTATATCTTTTAAAACAAACAACGCAAGAAATACTTTAATTTATTGAAACCTGGAAATCAGCTCGTCTGTTCGCTTTTATTGTCCTATGTTCAGCGTTTTGGAGTTTTCGTGGCCTAAAAAATAATACGTCTGGTATCCTTGTATCAAGCGATGCAACTATGCCAAAGTTCAAATCCCGCAGGAAGGTGTCAAATCTTCTAAGGAAATACGAACGTTATACGATGAATTAATACTTAGTATCGTATGATAAAATAAACTCAAGATCTGCGTTATAATGAATAAATAGTTGTACTATAGTAGTACCTTTTCGTGTGAACTCAAAAGATTTACTATTTCTGCAATCATACATTCCAGATTAAAGGAAAGGTCGGATAGCTCTTTTACAATAAAATTAAGGCATCTACTTGAAATATCCCATTGTGAGCTGTGAGCTCGTTCACCCAAGTATAATATCAAACGCATATGACCCACTTCATATTTTTTTGTGATCAACATTTGTCTTAATTATATTGTTCACATCACCAATGGTATCTATACGGTGTCATTAAAATATAACATTAATAGTCTATACAAAATCGCAAATAATTATGATACATACTATATTAAACCTCCAATAAGGTGATGACAGGTAATATAATAAATCTTTATTGTCGGAGGACTGCCTAACAACCTCGTCCACGGCCATCTTTTTGGAACGAAGTTCAATAAGGAACGATGCGGAGGGGTACCCTAACCCGGAAAAAATGTCCGTAACGTAAGATTTTTATTATTTTTGTATAGTCTTAGTATGATGGCTATACAGTATCTAATGTTCAGTCTACTTGATGACGGTTATTATTATTATTCATATAAATAGCTGTTTCTTTGTATATTATTATTATATATTTTTTATAAATCATTGTGAATAAAATAAAGTTGATAACTTTGTAAAGTAGTTTCTTTTATTTTTATCAACAAAAAAATCATAGTAAAAAGGTGTACCCGAATAATTATTTTCTTTATACCTCGAATAGAACTTAAAATTAATATTTTTTATAATAAGGAACTTCGTTCCTATCCGGTGTCCCACAACACCACATATCTTTTTAACATTGCTACGGTAACTTTCCCTCACACCAGAAATCCCAGTATTCATCCACAGTATGTTTCCGGTGATCATCTTAGCACGTACACGGAAATAAAGTTCACTCCATTACTTTTCCTGAGGGCTGACAATGACAAGTCTGTCTTCAAACAAGATGCTATTAAAACCACTTAACGTTAAGCTCGTCAGCCTACCGAGGGCAATTTCGTTTTTTCGAAACCTAGTCCTAAATAATAATACCAAACTTTAACGAATAAGGAATCCGGCTTCAATACATTAAAATTAGCATATTATCAATGTCACCGAAGTCGAATCAATTTTAAGGATTACTCAAAAACTACTGGTTAGACCATAATTTTTTTTTATGGGATCGCATTAGGAGCACAGCACAAAAAATCTGAAAAAATCATATAAAAGTTGAATTCACGAAACCCTTTTATTTTTTTGTGTCGGTTAAACGAAAACCAGAATCACTCCTGATTTAATGTAAACAAAGGGCCATACATCACACGGAAAGAGCGGTTCTCCCGAGACTTCTAAATTGATGATTTAATTAAGCAGCTACCCACAAAGTTGTCTATTGGGCGGCTAAGGCTCGCGATCATACGAGATTGTTGTCCGCTACATCGGAATTTGCAATTAAGAAACAACGTCTCAGAACAAAATCAGTTTATGAAGTCTCCTAAAGTATTTTATCTAGTTTGATATTTAAACCCAAAAGATCCGACTGATGTGGTTTAAACATTGTTTAACTATTTGATGACCTCGATAAACTTATGGTCGGTGGTGCTAGCTACAGTACAGACTCGTTTTGAATGATTCGATTACCGGAAATCAGCTTGCTTTGAGTGTACGGTTCCTTCCCGTGAGATTACAAAGAGAAGCTAAGGTGAGGGCCTTTGAATATGAAATATTTTATAAGCGTGATGACGTAGATTGTAATTTTGGTTTCGGGAAATTCAATGTTAAATGTCCCATATTTATGCGGAGAGGATCCAAGTTGCATTTTGTTTGTGGTTTGTTATTTGATCTCCGTATTGGCGTTAAGTGGTTATTGGAGCCCATAGACATCTACAACGTAAATGCGCCACCTAACTTGAGATGTAAGTTCTAAGGTCTCAGTATAGTTACAACGGCTGCCCCACCCTTCAAACCGAAACGCATTACTGCTTCACGGCAGAAATAAACAGAACGGTGGTACCTACCAGTGTGGACTCACAAGAGCTCGTACCACCAGTAAGTACGCAATTTATAATTTTGCGTGTTTGATTTTAATCACACGATTATATTCCTTCACCGTGGAAGTCAACCGTGAATATTTTTTAAGTACGTATTTTGTTGGAAAAATTGGTACGCGCCTGCGGGATTCGAACACCGGTGCATCGGAAGATACAAATGCACGGACGTCTTATCCTTTAGGCTACAACGACTTCTAACTTAGGCCAAGACGACTTCTGTTCTGTTTCTGACGTCAGAGGACACCTGCGCGTTCGGAAATTCCAATCACGCCCGATGACGCCCGAACGCGACCTTACTGGTGGTAGGACCTCTTGTGAGTCTGCGCGGGTAGGTATCACCACCACCCCGCCTATTTCTGCCGTGAAGCAGTAATGCGTTTTGGTTTGAAGGGTGAGGCGGCCGTTGTAACTATACTGAGACCTTAGAACTTATATCTCAAGGTGGGTGGCGCATTTACGTCGTAGATGTCTATAGGCTCCAGTAACCACTTAACACCAGGTGGTCTGTGAGCTCACCACCCATCTAAGCAGTAAAAAAAAACCCTATATTTTAATGTTGCACGCTACATGTTCAAGTTAGAACAATTTTTCAATGAAGGGAAATCTTTTGTATTCTACAATTAATCTGTTATATTCACGTAGTGTATGTAATGTGTTTAAATAGAACGTACTATAATATAATAGATAATATAAAATAATCGATAACACTTTAATTTAATTATTATGTGCTGTGTAACATAGCATAGCATAGTCATTGACTATATAAAGTAGGCAGCGTGAAATCTGATCCTTCAAACACGGTGAAGACTGAAATACTTTCAGAGGAGAAATAAATTAATGTTTTAATTATTAACGTATTGAAATTTAATAGTTTGTACAGGTAAATTGGAATGGTCGAGAAGTGAACTTTGTAAATTAACTTCGGGAAACCTCAGAATTTTCTAGAAAATTCCGATTGCTGTCGATTGTAATGACTGCAGCAAATCTTCGAGGGAAGGCCGGCGTTCGTCGTTCATTATGAAACTTGACTTGGCCGCAAACTAATTAAGCGGACAAGCAATTTTTGCTTTAGATCAACTAAAAGTTTTATTTTCCAAACATTTAGAAGATTTGAGAAGGCTCAACATTTGAATAATTAAGCCATAAAAATGCTTTGCTGTTAAAATAGCGTCTAAATGAGTAGCAAGATAACATAGTAGCTAGTATTTTAAAGATTGGCAAGGAAAAGTATAAATTTCGGTAATTTATTTCAGGCACGTCTGCACCTACAGCTTATGATGCCGTGACTCAATTTACGAGTATGTATCATTTGTTTGTTTTTTGATATATTTGATACATATTGTTATGCTATACTATAACAATATCAGTAAAATTAGAGGTAGTTTGAGAAGGAGAACATAAAAAAGTTAGCAAGGATAAAATAATTGAAGAAAGTATACTTACTGCCACTATTGATAAATTAAGATTTGGAATGCGCTTACTTCAGCTACAAGTGGCCGCAGTCAAATACTGATAATATCTCCTCTCTTGATAAAAAGCCATACCGAATATTATCTTATACCTTTAAACGAGCAATTCTTGTATATTAATATATATGTATATAATCTGAATCTCGGAAACGGCTCCAACGATTTTCATAAAATTTAGTATACAGGGGATTTCGGGGGTCGATAAATCGATTTAGCTACGATTTATTTTCAGAAAATGTTGTTTTATTCGTGTTTTCAATAATACTATTTTTCTTAATTAAGGGCAACTAACCGCTTTAAAGACACAACAAGATGGCGTTATAAAAAAAAAAAACCGGTCATCATCTAGTTATCCTTGTACGATCATCTCACTATTATATACACGTTTATAAAATTATATAATTTAATAGTTTTAGTTAATATAAGATTTTTCTAAAATATTTATGAAATTGATAATTAGCAATTCCTTTGATTTCGACCTAACATTTCAAAGATGATCACGTTATTCTCAGTTTTTTTTTTTTTATACTTACTATTTGGCTTTGAAATAAACTGCCTTCCAGGATGTTTCCTGAGAGCTGTGTCACGTCTTTCTTCAACCAACGTTGGCGGAGTACTCAGAGCGGTAGGCATCAGTTTTGGCTGTGCTCTTGGCATTGCGACATTGAAGACCGACTATACGCACTCACCCCGGGGTGGACCGTTTCCTCGTCTACCTACGAGAGCAATAAAAAAGCCACAACCAATCATTTAAACGTGAATTCATTTCCCCTCAAATTTATTGAAGCTCGCAGAAATACTTATTTTAATTTCTTGAATCAGACTGACTTATAAATAAATTTATCGATCATCGTCGTTCAAGCTTCACAAGGGATCTTTCCAGGAAGCTTAGTGTCCCGCAGCGAGCTATGGAGAGGACTATATTTCGTATTTCTCTACGAGATCGAATCAAAAATGAGAAGATCCGTAAAAGAACCAAAGTTACTGACATAGCCCGTAGGATTAGTAATAAAGCTGAAGTGGCAGTGGGCAGGTCACATAGCGCGAATATCGGACGGCCGTTGGGGCTGAAAGTGTCTGTCAAGCACAGTGTGGGACGGCCATCTACCAGCTGGACCGACGATCTGGTGAAAATTGCTGGGTCACGTTGGATGCAGATGGCAACGGACCGGCCACACTGGACTGGTTGGAGAGGCCTATGTTCAATAGTGGACAGTAGACAGGCTGAGATGATGATGATGATGATCATTCTCCTGCCCTTCTCTGGTCAATTGGGATCGGCGCAACATGCTTTTTCCTTCCATACTCCTCTATCATATACCATTTCTTCGATCACTCCCCTCTTACACATATCGTCTTTCACTCAATCCATCCATTTCTTCTTAGGTCTACCTATTCTTGTAAAGCTTTCCCCATTTATACATACCTCATCGATAAATGTGTAATTATATTTAAAAAAATTCTTAATAAAAATTAACGGCACGCGCACAAAATGCAGTTTTTGAGACGTTACAGTACTCTGAACAGCTGTTTGTGTATTACAATGTCTTCTAACGACCTTTCTTTTAATGATGAATCAATATTTAAACAAAACACTAAGACAATATTTTCCAATTGTTTCACAATAGCTCGTGTGTGTTCGTATATTATAGCGTGTAATGTAATTCAATAACAGGTTTGAGAACGAACCTGTTATTAATGTTACAATAAAACGAGATAACAAAACGTACTGCATGAATTCTTCACGAATATATTAGTTAGTATTTATGTGAAATTACTGAAATCCCAGATCACTACAACGATTTTCTCTATATACGTCAAAAGTGAAGTGTCCCTTTTTCAAATCTGAATATTTTGTGGAGAATGATTTGTAATTGTAATTTATGAAAATGAAAGTGCTTTTATTCATTTTATTTTGCACTATTAACGATGCCCGCGTTAGTGTAAGTAACTTATATAATTAGATCAATTAATTCAATGATAACTGTAATAGAAAAAAATCACGACGTTGTAAAGACTAACTACAAAAGAACTCAATATACATCGAGAATTATATTAAATATAGAATTAAATGACTTCAACAACTAGACTTGTAGTGAGTCTGACCGGTATCACTACTCTGTATTTATGAAGCAAAGATATCTTGGAATCTAGTTTGAAAAATAATCCGACATTATAAAG
Source organism: Bombyx mandarina (assembly GCF_003987935.1). The sequence continues at coordinate 21,946 of NW_021011563.1, forward strand.
CAATCGGGACCTCATGTTCAAGTAAGATAATGTTCTTTTAGGTTGTTTTTTCAACCACACATTTCAAAATAGACGGTGACCTATCCTTACAGTTAACATGTTTTAAATTCAGAAAAAAATCGTAGTGAATGTGTTTTGGATTACTTTTATGTTAACTAGTTGTGGAATAGACATATTGTGGTTTTTTTTTGCAGAAAAACATCATGAAACGCAGCGTTGATAGTTGTAAGTACTTAGCAATAATAAATATGTCTTAATTGAAATATTTCTAAGTTAACATATTTTTTTAAGTGGATATGTTCAATTATTTTTACTGTATATTAAATACCGTGCATAAGACTATAGACATCAAAACGTAATTGCCGCTACTCAACTTGATACTTGAGCTCAGAGTCTCAATTTTATTGCATATCGGATCTCCCTTGAAACCGGAACGCAGGGCTATTCACAGCAGATACAGTTAGGATAGAGGTACTTACCCGTACGAGCTTAGATACCATACCACTAATAAATTAAAAATAATAACTGATACCTCAAAAACTAGTCAATCAATTAATGAAGGCACTAAATTTTTATTGCACTGTAATTTTTACGCCGCTGTAATTTTTATGTATAATTTTACTTATTTTTCATAAAAAAAAGAAGTTTTAGAACTATTTTAAATTACATTATTTGTTGTTTTTTTAATATTCTTCCCTACTTCTGCTAGTTGTTATCCAAAATTATATTATTTCGTCTCTTGAATCTGAACAGTCCATTACGTATTATTTTGTAACTAAACAATACTTTCAATGCGTATTTAAATCGCGTCATAAAAAAAATGTCGTAGGTTATTTGAGTCGACTATTATCAAAGCGGGCAATGTGACTTTTGGACAATTATTGGTAAATCAGAAAAACGAATTATTGACTTTGTATTCCATTGGCAGTCACAAAACTCTTCGGAACGACATCTCAGATAAATAACAGGTTAACTATTAACCTTTATTTAATGCAGGTTTTGAACCGTATTCTTTGAAGGAGACGATTATGTTCAAATCAATCTGTATTGACATATCAATAACATTTTTTTGTCCAAATGCACAGATTGCCACCTTTGACAATAGACGACTCATTTTACATATTTGTAAATCGTACCTTTTTTTTAGTACTTGGTTCAACAAACTTTGGAGCTTCCACTACAAATGGAGAGCAGGGCGTGTCCGATTGCCTGGCCGCTGGTAATCTACCCGGGAAATGTTATACCGAGCAACACGGTATAAATCCAGAATGGTGAAAATAAACTAATCTTTTATTGACACTCGAGACATTATTTTAATTTAAACATAGATTGGTTTTATTTTTTCCATGTTTTTATACGTTCAGCGTCGATTATGTTCTCAAAAACTACTCCGATGTGATGCTATTGATTTCGTTTAATTAAACTCTAGGTTTTAGTTATCAACTATATGAACATTTGCATTTAAATAACATTGCTGTAATAATATTTAAATAATGATGCCATTGAGAAAATACAATCGTCAGACACTATATCTAAATATTTTATATGTATTTATTTATTTATTTATCTTCTGTATTGTATAATCATCAATTATACCTAGTCAGGTCATAAATTCTGTCACATGTTTAATGTAAAATAATTGAAACAAGTTTATTCATTATGTAACCATTCATATACCAAAATGAACTTAACAAAACAGATTCTTATGACACTAAAGTTTATTCAAAACGACCTCCGTGATTTTGAATACAGGCCTTCAATCTGCGCGGCCAGTCGTCTATCGCAGCACGAACGAGGTCCATGTCAATATCGGCGGCTGCCTTAATAAAGGATGTCTTGAGTGACTCCAAATTGGGATGAGGCTTTGAGCACGCCTTTTCCTCCAAGTGTTGCCATATCTTGTAATCTAACGGATTCAAATCTGGACTGGAGGAGGGCCAGTCTTCGTGCCGGATGAAGTTGATTTCATGCGCCGCCAGCCAGTCTTGTGTGCTCTTCGCTCTATGAGCTGGCGCCGAATCTTGTTGGAATACCCAGTGCCTGTTATTGAACATGTTATGAGAAACAGGTTCCACAAGGTTCGTCAGGACTGTATTTTGATACACAACTGCATTCGTTTTTACACCTTTCTCACAAAAATGTACCTCTGTTAAGCCCCAATAAGAAACTCNTACCCAGTGCCTGTTATTGAACATGTTATGAGAAACAGGTTCCACAAGGTTCGTCAGGACTGTATTTTGATACACAACTGCATTCGTTTTTACACCTTTCTCACAAAAATGTACCTCTGTTAAGCCCCAATAAGAAACTCCCAACCATACCATGAGCGAGGATGGAAAATGACCTCGTTGGACACGCGGAATACGGTTGCTCGCTTCGTCACTACTGTGTGCGTACACCTTATCATTTTGTTTGTTGTAGCTCTCTTCTACGGTAAAAAATTTTTCATCCGAAAAAAGAATTTCCCGATATTTTTTTCCCGCGTACCGTTTCAACAAAGGGCGGCATCTCTTCAGTCTCAGGTCCATTAGACGAGCATTCAAAAGATGGCCTGTTTTTCTTCGATATGCCCGAAGCCCTAAGTCTTCATTTAACACCCTTTTCACCGTGGTTCTGCTTAACCCCATCTGAAGGGCCAACAGTTTCTGCTTACGTTTGGGATTTCTTTTGAATTCGCACCTTCACAGCTTTTATCACTGCTGGAGTCCTAACAGACCGAGGGTGACCACTTTTTGACCTGTCATCTACACTAGAGTCTTCATTGTATCGTTTGATGGTACGATAAATGAATCTTTTGGTTATATTCAAATTTTTCAGTATGTTAAAAATTTGAATTGGCGCGTATCCGCAACGATGCAACGCAATAACTGCAACACGGTCTTCTTTAAGCGTCCACTCCATATTTAAAAATGAGTAAAATTCTAAAAGTATACATTTTTATTTTCATGAACAATTCGAAATTCGAATTCAACAAACTTTTTTGTGGCCAGCATTCTAAAAGAAAAGTTTTTACTGTGTGACAATACTTATGACCTGACTAGTTATTATGTATGTTTATGTTACGTTTTTGTGATATGGATAAAATTAGGTAAAATCCAGTTTGTATGGCTTATTAACAAATAGAATACTTTAAATTATTAAGTATTAAATGACATGTTCTAAGTAATATCGGGCGTATCAGCGATAGTAAACCTATCAGCGTGTTCGCTGATTTGTGAGATGACGTAGAAATGGATCAACGTATCGACTGGGAGTTTATGAATTAGTGATCAGTATAGCAATTCTTCAATCACTGCCTTTGATAAATATATATGATATTGAAGTATTAAACGTCATTTCGGATCCTCCCGATCCAATTTTGGTGCTTTTAGGCATTCCAAGCATCGGTTATAATTCCCATCGAACTTGTCGAATGCGAATGTGAGAATTCGACAAACTTAAGCCACAGACAAATCTCACTAAGCTTCTCGCTGGATCTTCTCAGTAGATTGTGATTCCGATCCAGTGGTGCCCAGATGGGCACATGTTAGCAAAATTATCTCAGGATAAACCCCCTGAACTCTCCCACGTTCTACGTAAGACCAAAATAGCTCCTAGAGGCTACCAGCAAATAGGCTGAAAAAAGCAAGATCTTGTCTCACATGCTGCCTAAAAATCATAACAGAAAATCGTTGATTCGTACCAATTAGTATGACTATGCGTTGTCTTTTTTTTTCATTTCTGCCAAGATGACGTCCAAGCTTTTTGGAAAAAGTTTAGTCAAGGTGAGTTGAGTTGATTGAGCACAAGGTTTGGGAAGTACGGCAGAAAACGTAAAACTTCCAACTCTAGCCCGCGAGAGTTGTCGTGTAGGAGCCATTAACCAAGGCTGGTCTACGATGACCCGCTTAAGATTTGAAAAATAATCCTATTTTCTTTCATCGCAAATCACAATACGGTTCAAATCTCTCCGTTTCTGCGTCTGTTAAGCAATGCAAGGCATACCTTAACACGTTCGTCGTACCTTAACGCGTTGGTGATCGTTGAGTTCGTGCGGCACCCACTTATCAAGTTGACGCCAATTGACCGAACCGAAATTAACCAAAATTGGTTTTGATGTTAATATTGAAACCTGCTGCTAAATAAGCAGCTTCTACTATCCCCTTTAATTCTTTTTGTAAACTTTACTTAACTGACGACCGCAGGCTTCATTTTTTAGATGAAAATTTCCAGCTCGGTAGCTGCTAAACCAATCACGAGTAGTGCGTTCGTTTGCAACATTCTCTCTGTACACGTCATTAATGTTGTGAGCCGCTTGTGCCATATTGCTAACGCAACGGTACTCTTATTTTTATCTTTTTCACATTTATGAAAAATATAAAAACATAGTGAAAACAAAACACGAATCAATATACAAATAAAACAATATATGAAAAGCCGCATATAAATTACGTATAAAATGACAACTTCATAGGTAAAAAAAAAACTATCATTTTACATATATTATATCTGTCACGAGTCTTATAAACGTTCTGCTTTCAAGGATAAGATATCTATTATACAATACAGTTGAGACTCGAAAAGCGTTTATTTACTTTGATATCTACGGGTTATGGTGACCAAGAGTGTGTGGACCCATCGATCACTTTAAAAAATACCCAAGATACGACTTTCAGAAAGTACTAGTCCTAAAATATATTACGATTACTACTCGGTTCAATTTAAATGGCGCAGTTCTGAATTGTCACAAGAAGTACGTGCCTTTAGAACCGTGAAGATTTGTCCGGTTGCGGTTTGGTAGCATGGTCGTGGAACAATTTAACAGACCGCGGTTTCGCCAGACATTCTGCAATCGTAAGCCTTCGTTTGCGGAGAGGAATAAATCTTTACCACACCCTCATTAAAACATCGACTTGTCAGCAAAATATATTATTGTAATATGAAGATTTCAATGAAACAGTTGCTGCTTTTTTAAAGCTGCCACGCAATACATGTTAACTTTTAGACTGGAACAGCCATTAAACAAGTTTCGATCTCATGTCTGAACTAATTTGTATAAATGTGCTCCGACAATGATATACCAGGTCACATGTGAGCTACCCGTGAAGGACAAGAAAAACAAGTATATGTGAATTGAATTTATTAAGTCAAAAATTTGTAGAAATTGAATAACGTATTTACGTATTTAATAATTATGGTTTACAATATCGTTTTGATAGTAAACACCGGAGAATAGGAGCGATGGAGTGTCGACACCTACGACATTATTCAGTATTGAAAATGCATAGGGACGATTAATCTCAATGGTTATCTTATCTTTATTTGCACAGATACTTTTCGCCACAAGAGATTTTTTCATTGCGTCTGAAATAAACAAAATGTTACTATAAATGTGATCCAAACACTTACAAAAAATACTAATTTGAACGACAAAACATAATTGTATTTTATTTGAGTGTAATAAAGAACAGTATAAAATGAATTAGTGAACTGAAACTGTAGGTAAATAAATAAACAAATAACCGACCCCAAATTAGGATTCCCAGTGTTATGGGAACGAGGGACTAATGCAGTCTTTAAATATTTATATACGTTTAAAAATATGCATAATATATATATTAGATAATAAACACCCAGACAAAGAGAAAAAAACCTGCTCATCACACCGATGTAGTAATCGAACCCAGCACCTTCGGCACAAAAGTCAGGGGCGCTAAACACTGCACAACCGAGTCGGTCAAAAACGTGACAAGAAAGGAGCTACGATAGAAAAACGCATTTATTTCATTGACGTTTTTAAAGTTACCTGAATAAGCGCTGATAAGTTTTTTAAAGATAAATCAATATTTTAATTTATAGAAATTAAAGTTTAATTTTCGTTAATATAAGTATTCTAAAGTCAGTTCATACGTACCGAGATTGTCATCTTCGATCATTTTACCAACAAGGTACACTTCACTGAAGACACCTTCGATAGCACCGGCTTCACATTTCTTCGTTACACCAGAAAACTTCGCCCGGTCTTTGTCAAATACTATATCCAAATTTTTTACCTGAAAGTTGGGTTATGAATGGTGCTCAATAGCTTAGAAATACACAATATACATAATAGGGCTCATAGTATAAAACAAAGTCTTTCTTGCTTCGGTTTCCTCAATACTGAGGGTCGTGACCACTTCCTCGCAACAAGAGTTTATTACGGACCATTCCACGCCATTTGCCTCTATCTGCCGCCGAGTGTAGAGCATCGTGAACTGTGGTGTCGAGGGTAGTGCGGATCTGGTCAGTCCAACGTGTCGGGCCTCTACCTCGTGATCTTCTTCCGTTCACCTTGCCAGTCACCACATGATACTTTTCTATATCTATTCCTATATCCCTATATTCCTATGTATGCTTAAATCTTTAAAACTACGCAACAGATTTTGATGCGGTTATAATAGATAGATTGATTGAAGAGGAAGGTTTATATGTATAATAACATCCATTAAATAGTGGAGAAATCAATAATAGATTACAGTTTCCGAAGCGAAGCGAGGGCGGGTCGCTAGTTATTAATATTCAGCGATTATAACGTCTTCAAATATGGCGCTTCAGTGTTTTTGTAAAAAAATGCTTTATTGCGTCCCTACGCAATGTTCTTTTTACCGATTTGAGAATTTTCGTAAGATCAGCTTGTGTGGCCGCTCGCTGTAACGGTAGACTTATGTTCACACATCTAAATTCTTGAGCAGCAAAGGCTTCTTCAGATACATTCGACCCCTTAATATTTTGTAGCATTTCGGGCAATCCGTCAACCTTATCAGGAAGAGCTACGAAAAATGTAAAAGCACCTCCATTCAATGTTATACTGATGAACTGAAAAAAATATGGTTAAAATAACTGCCTCGATATTATAAGTATCAGAGTAAGTAATAAGTATCAGGGTAAGTATTATAAGTATCAGAGTAAGTAATCATAATACATCTGTATTGTAATTTAATGTTGTATTTTTTACTGTGTGATCGTGAATTAAAATGAACTCGCAGTTAATCTGGTGTTAAGTAATAGCTCTTAAACACCAGAATGTAAATTCCGCCTGTGAATACCTTGAGACGCGTTTTCGAAGTAGGTATGAATTGTAATGTTTAATTACTATCTAATCCATTAAAATTGAATTTATGGGTACTTCTAGGCAGCAATCGGCCGTTTGGTTATTTTTTTTTGGTAAGGACACACAATACGCCCTATTGCCAGTACCTAATTATTTAAACCTTTAAACAATGCGGGTTTGATTTATCACACGATAATCCCTTAGTCGTAGAAGTGGATTGCGAAACGGTGTTAGGTACTACATAATATTTTTTTAGACAATTTGACAGAGGAGCTGGTCTTATCTTTTTATCTATTATGCCGCGATGACTTAGTATGCAGAAAAGTACCACTATTGAAGATAGACCTGCTTCATAGTTTCAAATTTTGGAAGTGACTCGAACGTAATGGTGTTTACGATATTAAAGACCATTTAAAATAAAATGAGGTATATTTAAAACTACTTTTACGGTTTAATCTAAGTTTTTTTGTTGTCATTATAATATGATTTCTGACCTTTCGAATACTTTATAGGTTTGTGGTCACAGACGATTACGGTGTTTTTGATTGACATTTGAATATTGTGCTGACTACCAAAAATTTTTCTATAAAAACATATCTAGAGTTATAAGTTTCATTTCACACAGAAAGAACTAATACTATTTTGGGGTCTAGCAGTTTCTTTAACTTGGGTTTTCATCTTTACTACAAGAGGATCACTGGTGTTAGATAAGTTATATGCGGTGTAACATATTAATGATTTACCTGTGCCTTATATTTTTCAAGGTATGCGTATTTTACGATTCCCGTCCCAACTAGTGCAGGTGTATTAATTTTTTTCCTTTCGTTCGAATAAAAATTAATTAGTTTAACTTGTCTTGGATTGAATCCGGTGTCGAAATCGAGCTGAAATTTAACATTACGAGTCATCGACTCTTTGAATTTTCTATGAAGTATGTCAAATATATTCGCTTTACTTTCTTACCTCAAATTCGAGAGAATTAACTATAATAAAACCTTTATCTTTCTTTATCTTGGTCGCATTCACTAAATCTTTGTTTCCAGCCTGACCGATTTCTTGGCTGTTGACCTTTAAAGCAGAATTGATAACTAAATAAAATAAAATAAACAATTAATGAGTTCTAATTTCAATTATTGGCCCTTTGGTCTATTGAGGTAAACGAACCAGGAAAGATATCCAGCCGAGCGGACGAATTTGCTTGGTAAGCCGATGGTCGAAATGTTCGGAACTTGTATACTCATATCCAAACTCATCTTGAAAATGTCGTTAGCATCATTCAGGTGTCTGTTATCATCATTCACATCACACATAATGGGGAGATAATTAATGATAGAAATAAAAATAAACAAATATTGACACAACACAATTATTTATTTATTTATAACTTTATATAGTAGACAGTATAAAGGCGGACTTTTTTTTTATTGTTAGATGGGTGGACGAGCTCACAGCCCACACAGGTGTTAAGTGGTTACTGGAGCCCATGGACAAGTACGACGTAAATGCGCCACCCACCTTGAGATATAAGTTCTAAGGTCTCAAGTATAGTTACAACGGCTGCCCCACCCTTCGAACCGAAACTGCGCATTACTGCTTCACGGCAGAAATAGGCGGGGCGGTGGTACCTACCCGTGTGGACTCACAAGAGGTCCTACCACCAGTAATTACGCAAATTATAATTTTGCGGGTTTCATTTTTATTACACGATGTTATTCCTTCACCGTGGAAGTCAATCGTGAACATTTGTTGAGTACGTATTTCATTAGAAAAATTTGTACCCGCCTGAGATTCGAACACCGGTGCATCGCTCAACACGAATGCACCGGACGTCTTATCCCTTAGGCCACGACGAATTAATGTCATAGGCATTCTCTGACAGTCTACCTTAGGAGGGTGCAGAGATAAACGTTGGTAGGTGTAGTGTGATAGTATACATAATATTTATAGATACAAATACTCGTAGTTAAATAGATACACATACATAAATATATACATAAAAATATTTATACATAAATATTATCAATTAGATGACCCTACTAACTCTCTGAAAAACATTTCTCGAACACTCGTCTTAAACGCTTCACGTGTAGTGGCCGACCTATCTTCTATTTACCGACTTTTTTTTTTATTGCCTTTGTAGGCAGACGAGCATACGGCCCACCTGATGGTGAGTGGTTACCGTCGCCCATGGACTTCAGCAATGCCAAGGGCAGAGCCAAGCCGCTGCCTACCGCTTAATACTCTCCACAAGCCTCGTTTGAAGAAGGACATGTCATAGCGCTCGGGAAACACCGTGGAGGGGAGCTCATTCCATAGCCGGATGGTACGTGGCAAAAAAGATCTCTGGAAACGCACTGTGGATGACCGCAGTGGCTCCAGGTAGTATGGATGGACTCTACTCCGGACTATGGACTTATCTTCTATTTAATATATTTTTGAGACAAACGAACTGATGAAAAATGTTTTTGTCCTGTAGGTTAGAGAGGGCGTGCATAGGTTTTGTGATCCTATCGTCTGCGTTCTAGATTGTGTACCTGTTGCTATAATTTAGAACTTAGAACAGCTTATAATTTACTTTCTAGAACCATTGCGATAATGTACACTGCGTTCTCCGTGATAATTAAAATTTATACTCGGTAGGAACATCTTTCCAAGTGTTTCCAAGGGCTCGAGTAACATTCGTTTTTGAACAAAGTTAGGAAAGATTACGAGTATAGCCTGCCTATAAAACAAATATTGTAAAAAACTACATACCCATGCATTTATGGTTCTGGCCGCTTTGGTAGGATTATCGAAATCGGCATTTCCAGTTTGTCCTATGAAATACTTTGAGAAGGAGTTTTTGAAAGCCGAACAGAATTTGTATTTGTCGTCGGCGTATATTTTTGTTGCATATCTCAGCGGAAGGTGCAGATCATGGCCAAATGTCCTTTTGTTCACTATTTTTAGTATTCTTTTCATCTAACAACAAATTAAAATTGAATAAAATATATACCAAATTAAAAAACACTCCGGCCCGAGCATTTTAGAAATCCCATGTTAAAACGGAACCTTAGGTACTCCCTCCATAATATTTTTCAAATTAATTATCACTCGTATTGGAATCTATCCCATACATCTAAATATGTTCAAGCACTTAAAATCTATGGAGTATAAAAAAAGTTACATACGCACACACCTTGAAAGAAGAAAAAAACTATCATATATAAAAAATAACTCTTGAAAAGCTATTGCCAGTAAAGCAAGCTATTGCAAGCTATCGCAAGCAGTCGCGATATTGCAACCTATCGCAAGCAATCGCAATATTGCTAGATTCTTATCTTGCAATTACATTATTGGTTAATATTGTTGTAAAAGTTATTCAATCCCGTTTTTGCAGGATAGCCGTCGGAGCCCGGTGGTTCGTTAGGAACGTCGACCTCCATGACGACCTGGACTTAGAGTCCATCAGTAAGTATCTATAGTCGGCGTCGATGCGCCATTTCGATAAAGCGGCACGACAAGAGAACCCTCTCATCGTGGCCGCCGGTAACTACATTCCCGATCCTGCGGAAAGAATGGAAAGCAGTCGACGTCGCCCCAAACACGTCATTTCGGACCCTCCCGATCTACTAACGGTACTTTTAGGTACCGTTCTCGTCGAACCCGTCACTTGCGACGAAGGGCTCGACGAGTAAATTAACCCTCAGACACAGTCCACTGAGCTTCTCGCCGGATCTTCAGTGGGTCGCGTTTCCGATCCGGTGGTAGATTCTGTGAAGCACGGCTCTTGCTAGGGTTCGTGTTAGCAACGTCACCAGGTTTGAGCCCCGTGAGCTCACCTACTAGTTAAGGTTCCGCTGATATAGCCTCTCAAGGCTATCAGCTTAGGTAGGGTTTTTTTTTTTTGTAAGAATAATAACTAGCGCAATTTGTTTTAAAGTTTGGTTTATAAATCGAATCCACTACTAATCTCCGAGTGCTTAAGTGGACAATTAACTGTAGTTCTTCTTGGTGTAACTTAATAATTTCATAACTTACTTCAGTTGTATTTTTCGTTCCCAGCGCATCCTTGATAGCTTTTAACGTTTGACCTTTCGAGTATAACGAGAACTGCGCTAAAGTATTGTAAAACGCCAAAGCTGATAACACGAAGGTTTGCCTTGGATACAATTTTAGAAGTCCCTGTCAATGTAATTATTTCATACAATAAAATTTCATATTTCAATTCGAAAATATCAATTTCAACTATTCCGTGCTGTAATTGTGCATTGCAAGTGTAATTTTTTATAATTTAATATATTATTATGCATTTCATTGTTTTTATTGTTGTTGTTGTTGTTATTCTAAGCTCAGGTAATGATAGGTATTGTTATTATATAAAAATATTCGCGAAACACGACTTCGAACTTTGTTCGAATTTATCATAATGTTCACAGTTATTTAAAACCAATACATACATACTTATGTTTCTGAATTAATCCTCTCGAAATAATCTGCCTATAAATTTTTTAACACTTACTTAAGTAATTTTGTCAAGAAAATCACGATAGCGTTATAAAATGTAAAGTTTTTCACTATTGTAAACTTACGTAAAATAAGTGCCGAGTCAATTGGTTGTAGTTTTCAACGAGCCGCTTAGTGTCCGGATTACCTAAAACATAAAGATTGCTGAAAATTGTTATTAATTAGATAATATGTACGTAATAAGTCATAAAATTCTACTATGCAAATTTTTCGAAGTCATCGTGGCTTAAAGGACCAGAAGCCAAGTATCTTAAATATCTTTTGACTATGCGACTGTACCGGTGCTTGAATACGTATCGACATGTTCATGATTGTCTTCCACTAGGAACAACAACAACCATAAGTACACGTCCTCTTTTTATTTTTTATTGCTTAGATGGATGGACGAGCTCACGGCCCACCTGGTGTTAAGTGGTTAAGTGGAGCCCATAGACATCTACAACGTAAAATGCCGCCACCCACCTTGAGATATGAGTTCTAAGGTATCAGTATAGTTACAACGGCTGCCCCACCTTTCAAACCAAAATACATTACTGCTTCACGGCAGAAATAGGCAGGGTGGTGGTACCTCCCCGTGCGGACTGACAAGAGGTCTTACTACCACTAATTACGCAAATTATAATTTTGCAGGTTTGATTTTTATTACACGATACTATTCCTTCACCGTGGAAGTAAGAATTGGTACCCATCTGGGATTCGAGCACCGGTGCATCGCTCAACACTTTTGCACCGGACGTGTTATCCTTTAGGCCACGACGACTTTAAGGAATGGCAGGGAATAAAAATCAAACCCCAAAAAAACAAAAAATACGTGTAATTTAGTGATTGTAGACTTGTGAGTCCGCACGGGTAGGTATCACCACCCCAGAAGCAGTAATGCATTCGGGTTTGAAGGGATAGGGACAGCTGGCGTGAACGACTGGTATTTACAGATGGTTGGGTAAGTTGTTATCCCACACCGTTGGGTGTCATCATCCTGCCCGTTTCTGACATAAAGTACCATTTTTTTTTTTTCGTGTAGTGGGCCGAACCTCCTAAGAGGTCCCCGTGCAAAAGGGGCGCGCGGGGTATGTGAGACTCAACGGTCTGCATGGTGTTGTGAGCAGACCGCGGGCCCAAGGATTTTAGGGCCCACCCACTAAACGACTCCCCTGCACTCTTACACCCGACGTCCGATCCCCTCCGAGGTCAGAACCCGGATAAGGTAGGGGGGTTACCGCGGTCAACACTACAATCAGACGGCGCAGCTCACCCCAAGGACGCCCAGCCGACGGAGCCTTCGAGGCGAATTGAAGGCTCTAAGACGTCTACCGTCTCGGTACGGCAGCCCGTCAGGCCGCCCAGACGGTGCCGCTGGTGTCCCGGAATACCCCGCTGGACCAGAACCAGCCTGCCGGGTCAAAGTAACCCTGCGTTGCGGTTTCAAGGGCAGGACAGTCGTTTTCCAATACAATTGACACTTCGAACACATATTATTATCAAATATATTGACACTTCAAACACATATTATTATCATATCTCAAGGTTTGGCCGCAAGCATGTTCTAACCAGGTAAGCTAGGAGTTCGGCGACCCGTCGAAGCAAAAATATATCAATAGGAATTTGCGTCAAACCTGCAACTATTTGATTCCGACTTAAAGACGATACGGTCGGGCGACCATGGCGATCGAGCGATATGTCACTGTTTCCTGAAACAACATTACTTCATTACGAAGAGCAGAAATAACAAAGTGTAAATAGACTCGTTACGTCACTATTTAATTACGAATTTTGTTAAAAAGGAATAATTTGGTTCAAGACATACATTTGTTTGTTATTTTTCTGTACAATATAAAACAGCAGTCATTCTTGTTCTGCTCTGTTTTTTTTTTGTTTTCCTACCTAAGCTAGTAGCCTAGAGGGGCTATTCCAGCGTAACCGTAACTACTTAGTAGGTAGCTCACAGGGCTCAAACCTGACGACGATGCTAACACGAACCCTAGCAAGAGCCGTGCTTCGCCGAATCTACCACCGGATCGGAAACGCGACCCACTGAGAAGATCCGGCGAGAAACTCAGTGGGCTGTGTCTGAGAGTTAATTTACTCGTCGAGCCCTTCGTTGCAAGCGACGGGTTCAACGAGAACGGTACCTAAAAGTACCGTTAGTAGATCGGGAGGGTCCGAAATGACGTATTTGGGGCGACGTCGACTGCTTTCCATTCTTTCCGAAGGATCGCGAATAAGTCTTCTCTGTGTGTGGGTGGTAATGTATGTGTGTACATATTATCCACTTTCTGTATGATTGAATTGACTTAGTGCATTATTTACCATGAAGAAAACATTAAAGAGAAATCTCCGTGTACATCAAGATGATGCCTATACAATCTGCAACTGATCTATTGTCCTGACACTAGAATGTACTAAGATAGTCACTGGCCCATGAAGCTTGATAGCTCTGACTCCAGGCGAGACATGCGGAACCCTCCATACTACTACCCATCTAAGCAATAAAAAATAAAAAATAAAAATCGCTTTGCTATCTCACATTACCCCACCCCGCTGTCTCTTCTAAAATCCTGGCCTCTAATTTTTTAAAGTCTCTTCAGTATTCCGGCTTGGGAACTAGTGAGGGAGATTCAAGGAAACGACATGTAAGCTGCTTTACAGGCGTCGTCTTGCGAAGCTGTGATTGGATATCGAAGTACCCTCATTGACATTTTCCGAGGACACAAGGTGGAGGCTCCATATAAGGGGGGCTTAAGTAGTCTATCGACCGAGAAGCCTGGTGTCTGTGCCGCTTACAACCGCTGGTTCAGCATCCTGAAGTGAGATGACGACCGTTGGGTAGGAGAGAAGCGATCCGCGCAAAACGTTTGGTGTTGCACCCCACCCACTTCCGTTCGCATTTAGTTTTATATTACAAATGGCCTACTAACACGCAGTTCGTTGAACGATAAGGTACTCTGTCATGCTCGCAACTCATGGACGAAGATCCGGCGATTATCAGAATTTACCGATTACCACGGTGCGGGTCCAATGAACCATGTGGCAACGTGCTAATTTTCGCATACAGCGATATCTAAACCCAAAGGGCTTCGTATTCCGAATAACGGGGCTGTTTTACAGACCCCCCAAAAATCCAGTAGCCACTCTATAGCCCAAGTACAGCAGGTGATTATCTAGCAATACAAGTGTAAAGAATTGAAAAAAAATACCAGTACTTTAAGTACTCAAAATGCACTATATACCTTCTGAAATTATAACTGCTGATAAACCAAATAATGCACACAAATAGTACACGTTTAGCTTCACCATTATTACGCTATACGATTTATGGAGAATTGATAATTACAAAACTAACACTTCGCTTAAATACTATGTAAGACGTATTACCGACATACTCGTAAATGTATTTTAATTTTATTTTATTCAAAACTGACAATCGAAAGTCATTAAATTAAGGTATTTATTGATGTGTTTTTGAATGGAGCTTAGACATTAAATTCGACAGTTTAGACATTAAATTAGACAATTTAGATTTTAAATTATATTACTATTAGTTTCGAAACTAGAGTCAGCTAAATGTCGCACCAAGAAAAAATTATGAGCCAAATAGTATTTCATGCTTAAATAAATAGAAGTTTATCTTTCCGAAGAAGAAAAAAAATGAATAGAGATGGAAGTCTGAAGTTTAACTTTTGTTTTCATTGCGACTTTGCTAATGTAATTGAATCAAAAATACTGAACATATTATTATTCCTCAGGATAATAGCTGGGTGTGTCATCACGGATTTAATTTTTCTCTTTTTGATTAACTGATTTGATTACCATAAAAAAATGTATTTATTTAGGTCACTACGAGAGAAATTTCCAAAACAATGTGTACTATACACAACAGTACATATAGGACCACAGTAGCTAGAGGAAACAGGGTGACATCGCTAAGTACTGAAAGATTTGTTCAGAGGTCAAATTCAGATCTGAAGTCACCACTGCAAGTGAATTCACCGAGAGAAACATATGACTTGATTTAACTACAAGACTCAACCAGTACCTACTGGAAAATGTAGTCTTATAAACTATTTATATTTTGGGTGACATTCCAGAAACGTTGCCGCCTCTATTGCACAGCAGTTCTACTGTGACAAAATGAGCTGTTGGCGGAGTATCGCGTTCCGACTCGACATTTTGAATTTGGTCTAGCAAGGTATTCAGAGACATCAGCGGCACTGACAGGGGCGGTCTTACAGGCTACCGTAACGAAATGGCCGACGTAGAGTTGTCGACTTCGCTTCAGCTGGACATTCTTTGTGAGGTGCAGGAGTTGTAATTTAGACCCCGGAATCCAGATAAGCTTCCTCGGGTTTGGTCTCGAGCGTCGGACTAGAGTGCAAAGGAGTTGTATAATGAGTGCCCCTGTAACATCTTTTGTATCAGCCTTGAACTGCTTCACCCTCGAAGTCCCACATATCCCAAGGGCTTCCTAAGCACAGCGACATTGTAAGACGTTCGGCCCCTGCACGTAAAAAGGAGTACTGTCGTAGCCCAAATGACATTATTTCGCTTCAGACACAGACCGAAAATTATGAGTGATATAGATTAAAAATTCCTTATTCGCGCTGGCTTCATTCGCGTTTTCATTATTCGTGGATTGAAAAAATGCGACCAAATTCCTACTATATATTCAGGGCTAAAGCTTTCTTTATTCTTGGATTTAATTGGTGCATCGGTGCATATACTTTGATAAAAAGAATTCCAATATGTAGTCCAACCGAATATCCTTTGTAAACGTGTTTTTTATATTTACGGTTTCTGTATTCACGGTATATTTACGGAACATACATAATAATATATACCCCGTGAATAAAGAGCTTTCATTGTATAGGCAAAAAAAACAGTTCCACTTTTCAGAAACATAACGCAATATCAAAATAAATTTATTCACTTTTATAATAAGAACGCCCAAAATTTAATCACAAAAAAACTAAATACATTGTGGACAAATCGCATACAGTCATCTGGCCCCAAAACTAGGATTCGCTGTCCTATGTGAACTAGAGACTGCTATACACTATTATACAATATATGGCGGACATATATTACAAATCGCTTGGCCTCTAGACTTGACGAGTTCCAACCTCTGGAGCAGGTTAGGTTTCGCAAACGCTACAGTACGGTAGACCACATCCACACGCTGAGACAGGTTATTCTGAAGACTGAAGAATACAATCGTCCACTGTGTCTCGCGTTTGTGGACTACGAAAAAGCCTTCGACTGGAGTAATCTGGGCATCAATGTCAATGGCCAGTGTCTTTCACGCCTCCGATTTGCAGACGATATCGTTATAATGTCAGAGTCGCTGGAGGATCTCAGCTGTATGCTGGGTGAGCTCAATGCTGCGTCACGAAGTGTTGGTCTGGGAATGAATCTGGACAAAAAAGGTCATGTTCATCGGCCGTATCATTCCTGGACTGGTAATAGTCGAATCCGCGGTACTCGAAGTTGTGTCTGAATACACCTATCTAGGCCAAATTGTTTAACTAGGCAGGGCCAACTTTGAGAAGGAAGCTGATAGGCGAAGACAGTTGGGCTGGGCTGCGTATAACTCCATCATATCTTGAACTCAGCAATCCCGCAACCCCTAAAAATAAAAGTCTTCAACGCTTGCGTGCTGCCGGTCATGATATATGGTGCTGAAACGTGGACATTGACCGTAGGTCTGGTCGGTAAGTTCAATGTCGCTCAGCGTGCTATGGAAAGGTGTATGCTCGGAGTTTCTTTGATGGATCGAGTCAGAAATGAAGAAATCCGTCAAAAAACCAATGTAACCGACATAGCCCTAAATATTAGCAAGCTGAAATGGCAATGGGCCGGACATACGTGTTGCAGAACCGATGGCCGATGGAGCAGACGTGTTCTGGACTGGAGACCACGTATCGGTAAGCGCAGCGTTGGGCTTCCCCTTGCCCGTTGGACCGATGACTTGCGGCGATATGCTGGGAAATATTGGATGCGGAAGGCGGAAGATCGTTCATTGTGGCGGACTATGGGAGAGGCCTACATCCAGCAGTGGAGAGATACAGGCTGATGATGATGACGGAGTAGGCACAATTATTAACACCATCGACAAACATTGTAAGGGCGAATAGGGTGATCGAGCTAAGAGAAATACTGAGTACACCAATCACGTTTGTTGTTTTAGAACAACATAGAAATCTTCTCTTGACGTTAGCAAACGAAAACGAATGACAGTTCTTAGGACGGAGGCACATTACGTTTCATATATTATGATATTCAAAAATTTTTCATCAAAACGATGATCTTCTATTCATGTCCGTCAATAAAATAATATGTATTTATAACCATTGACACCACGCACCCCACGATATTTTTACAATAAATTTATTTTCTATTTTTTATAAAGGCTATTTTATATTTTTAGTTGGATTTTCTATAAAAGCGTGTTTTTTTTTTATTTAAGGTACTAAAATCACGCTTTTTAACCGTCTTCGAAAGAGGAAGCTATCAATTCGACCACAATTTTTTTATCTATGTATGTACACTGATTTCTCGAGAATGCTTGAACCGATTCTAATAATATTTTTTTCTATTTTTTTGTTCGAAAGCGTAGACTTCCCGAATGGTCCTGTATTCATCAAGATCTGATGATGGGATCCTCGATCCTCGAGAAAGCCAGAAAAATCTATAATTTTCAATGTGTAGTGAAGTGAGAGAAAATGTCTTTAAAATTAAATACTTGTAATGCATAACGTATTTATTTGAATAGGGATTAATATCATCTTCATAAAAATATCTTCACATATAATGCTTTATTTTGGAACAAATTTGTTTAGCATAAAAAAGGTTATAGTGAGCCAACCTTAAAATATAGAGATATGCTGTCACAGACTTTTTTTAACTTTTAAAGGGGAACAATTCTGTCATACATTATTTTAGCAAAACTTTAACCGTTTTCGCAACGCACGCAGCGGAAGCTCTCAAAAGGGAAAAAAAAACCCGATTTTGAAACATTCTTTATTGGTGTTCCACTTGTACTGGTCTCAGCGTGATGTTATATAGCCTCCTCAATAAATGAGCTATATAACATTGCAATAATTTTTCAAATCGGACGAGTATTTCCTGCGATTAGCGCGTTCAACAAACAAACAAACTCTTCAGCTTTATAATATTAGTATAGATAATAAATTTTAACTACTGTAAACATTAGTTAGCTTAGATTTCATTGCAAGTTGAAAAGGCCTAAAATTTTAAATTTATTAATTAATGTACAATTTAATTAAGTCACAGGTGCTACTAGATTATAAGCAAAGAAACACTAAAACTTGAAACAAATCTTTATTAAGCTTCTATTATAATTTATATTTATAATTCAGCCATAGTAAACACCAGCCATAAGCAATGCTTTCGGAGTGGCATCCAGGACGTTGTTGATTATGGAAAAGGCGAATGGACGATTAATCTCAACAGCTATCAGTTTGTCTGAACAAACTTCTTCTGCCTTATTGGGTTTCTTCACTTCATCTGGAAATATAAATATACTATAAATGAGTCGATTATTATCAAAGCCGGCAATATGACTTTTGGACAATTATTGGTAAATCAGAAAAACGAATTATTGACTTTGTATTCCATTGGCAGTCACAAAACTCTTCTGAACGACATCTTAGATAAATAACAGGTTAAGTATTAACCTTTATTTAATGCAGGTTTTGAACCGTATTCTTTGAAAGAGACGATTATATTCAAATCAATCTGTATTGACATATCAATAACATTTTTTTGTCCAAATGCACAGATTGCCTGCCACCTTTGATAATAGACGACTCAAATATTTGACGTGACTTAATAATGTATGTATTTTCAGTTTGTAACAAGAAAAACCTAGGCGCAAAACGAATTTCCAAAACACATTACCCCTCACTGCTTAGGTTACAAGTCATTAATGTCAGATCTCCCGGATCCATTCTCGGTGCTTTCTTCCAGCACTGGGCACCGCCCTTGTCAAATTTGTCGATTACGATGAAGAGTTCGACACTACGAACTAACCCATAGACAAAACCCTATGAGTTTCTAGCTGGGTTTTCTCAGTAGGACGCGATTCCGATCGTGTGGTAGATTCAGCGAAGCGCTGCTCTTGCTAGGGCTCACCTACTCGTTCGCGCTTAGCTGGAATAACTTCTTAGGCTACCGGCGATAAGGCAGGGAAACGATATTGAGATTGTTTTCGACATCCGACAGTATTTTTATTATCTTTTGTTTTGTCTTCGAAGTTTTCGTTAATATTCTGCTTAATTTACTTTATTTTACTTCTCTTTATTTGATCCCATAGACATCTACAACGTAAATGCCGCCACCTATCTTGAGATAATAGTTCTAAGGTCTCAGTTTTTACAGTACAACGGCTGCCCCACACTTCCAACCGAAACCCATTACTGCTTCACGGCAGAAACAGGCAAGGTTGTGCTACCTACCCGTGCGGACTCACAAAATTACCTACCGCCAGTAATTATGAAAATTATAATTTTACGGGTTTTTATTTTTATTACACGATGTTATTCCTTCACCGTGGAAGTCATCGTGAACATTTGTTAAGTGCGTATTTCATTAGGAAAAAATGGCTAAAAAAAAACAAAGCCGCTGCCTGCTGCTCAGGATTCTCCAAACCTTGGATGAACAGGGTAATATTACAGCACTTATGAAACAACGTGAAGGAAAATTCCCTGAAAACCCACTATAATAGAAAAAAGTGTCTCTAGGTAGTATGGATGACCTTTGTTTCGGTGGTGAGTGGTGCGATGATAAAAACGAGATGACGGTATCATCTTAAATGATTTCTTAGAGATTTCTCCATTGAACGTTGTTGTTAGAAAGGGTTCTTTAAAATAAAGTCAACTGTACAAGAACGGTTTCTTTTTTCTGTGAAAGTCACATAAAATTAATTAAGCAACTGTAGGTACATACCGAAACTATTTTCTTTAATTATTTTATCAACAAGATAGGTATCGGTCAAGAAACTTTTGATTACACCGGGCTCACAGTTCTTGGTCACACCACAGAGCTGGGCACGTTTTTTATCAAACAATATGTCCAAGTTTTGTATCTGAAACGTTGGGTTCAAATTGAGAATCACGCTTACAATAAGAAGATATTTGTATATAAATAAAACATTTAGGTCTGTGTTTGTCTTTTATGGGCTTCTGAATAAATCAATCCGACTGTGACGAAATTTGATGCGGTTATCGTTGGCATTTCCAGAATTGCTTGTCATATTACCATTAACGTATGATAGTGAGATGTGGTCAGATGGTTGTTTCAATAAATCGATGTTTCTCATACAATTAGCGATATTCCCAACGGAAGCCCAATGATGCGGTACAAAATAATTTTAGGTTTTTTTTTTCAAATCCGTCAATTATGCAGTTAATTAGTATAAAGAGATAATAGCATTAATTAGCAAATATTTAAAATAGAAGATTTAACATAATTTGAATCTTATCACACCGCTTTGAGAGCCTTCGTAATGTCCAGTTGAGTTAATATCTCTCCAAGGGGCAGATGTAGCTCCACGCATTTATATTCTTGGAATGGACTGATCTGTGTGAAAACTTCGGCATTCGAACTTCTGAACTTCTGTATGAGCTTAGATAATCCATTGATCTCATCAGGGAGAATTATGAATAGTGTCAAGTCGCCTCCCTTGAGGGATATGCTGATGAACTGCAAAAAAATTATATGTGAAGGAACAATCTCTAAAATCTTAATTTTCTGAGCGCATATGGTTTTGTTTTTTTGTATTTCCATGTAATTTTTTTACATTTAATGGACTGAGTTTGGCTATCTCTTCAGTTGAAGAAGTGCTTGCTGTGGACTATGCTTAAATCTTGCTTCTCTCTGTAACTTGTCTTGAATGGTTTAGTTTACAAAGAGTGTTCCATAATGCTCTCAGAATTAGTTCGAAAGCTAACCTCTCTTGAATGGAATTTTAACATTTTCTAATCTGTCTTGTGCACTGACACTACCCGTCCACAGAGTACTGGACTGGGAAGAAGGACCTTTTTGTCGTGGTATCGCAATTACATGGACTATCCCTACAACCTTCAACGAGTATTGGAATTGTTAGGGTTGACACAGAATTTCCCGAGCGCTATGACATGTCCTTCTACAAAGGAAGCTTGCTGAGAGTACTCAGAGGTAGGCAGGACTTGGCTCTGTCACCTCGTGATCGGAGGCGTTCGCATCGGGGTCGGGGTGACCGGTCTCAGGTACCTCGGCCTCGAACTGGATGGTCGTTGGAGCTTCCGCGCTCACTTTAAGAAATTGGGCCCTCGGCTGATCGCGACGGCCGGCTCTTTGAGCCGGCTTCTTCCTAACGTCGGGGGTCCCGATGAGGCGGCGCGCCGCCTATACATGGGGGTGGTGCGGTCGATGGCACTATACGGTGCTCCGGTATGGTGCCAGGCCCTGACCCGCAAGAACGTCGCCGCGCTGCGACGTCCGCAGCGCGCGATCGCGGTCAGGGCCATCCGAGGATACCGCACCGTCTCCTTCGAGGCGGCGTGCTTGCTCGCCGGGGCGCCACCCTGGGACCTGGAGGCGGAGGCGCTCGCTGCCGATTACCGGTGGCGTAGCGACCTCCGCTCTAGGGGGGAAGGGCGCCCCGGCGAAGGAGTAGTTCGAGCGCGGAGGCTCCAATCTCGGCGGTCCGTGCTGGAGGCGTGGTCTCGCCGCTTGGCGGACCCGTCGGCCGGCCTCCGAACCGTCGAGGCGGTCCGCCCGGTTCTCGCGGACTGGGTGGGCCGCGACCGCGGATGCCTCACCTTCCGGCTAACGCAGATGCTTACCGGCCATGGTTGTTTCGGCCGGTACTTGCACAAGATAGCCGGAAGGGAACCGACGGCGCAGTGCCACCACTGCGCGGACCGCGACGAGGAAGACACAGCGGAACACACACTGGCGCGTTGCTCTGGATTCGACGAGCAACGCGCCGCCCTCGTCGCGGTCATAGGAGAGGACCTCTCGCTGCCGCGCGTCGTGGCTACGATGCTCGGCAGCGACGCGTCCTGGAAGGCGATGCTCGACTTCTGCGAGTCCACCATCTCGCAGAAGGAGGCGGCGGAGCGAGAGAGGGAGAGCTCTTCCCTTTCCGCACCGATCCGTCGCCGTCGAGCCGGGGGCCGGAGGCGGGAATACGCCCGTACGTCCCGGCCCCTGTAGGTGGCGGCCTCCCCCCGGTGAAGGTCAAGGGGCGACCTGAGGGGGTGAGGCCGCGCGGCGCGCTACCAGCACTCTAGCGCGCTGCCGTGGAGTGAATAGAGCGACCGGTCGACGGTGTATCGCGTCCCGACCCGGCAGGCTGGTTCTGGTCCAGCGGGGTATTCCGGGACACCAGCGGCACCGTCTGGGCGGCCCGACGGGCTGCCGTACCGAGACGGCCGACGTTTCAGAGCCTTCGATTCGCCTCGAAGGCTCCGTCGGCTGGGCGTCCTTGGGGTGAGCCGCGCCGTCTGGTTGTAGTGTTGACCGCGGTAGTCCCCCTACCTCATTCGGGTTCTGACCTCGGAGGGGATCGGACGTCGGGTGTAAGAGTGCAGGGGAGTCGTTTAGTGGGTGGGCCCTAAAATCCTTGGGCCCGCGGTCTGCTCACAACACCATGCAGATCGTTGAGTCTCACATACCCTGCGCGCCCCTTTTGCGCGGGGACCTCGTAGGAGGTTCGGCCCTCTACCCGAAAAAAAAAAAAAGGACTTGGCTCTGCCCCTAGTATTTGATGACGTCCATAAGCGGCGGTAACCACTCGCTATCAGGTGGGCCGCATGCTTGTCGGCCTTCAAAGGCAATAAAAAAGTCCATAAGTGACAGTAGACACTAACCCCTTAGTTGGGCCGATATTCGTCCGCTTCTATAGAAATTAAAAAACAAAATAACTACTCGTCCTTGCTAATTGAAACCATTGTAATTCTTTAAGCTTTGTAGTTAATTCTTTATTTACGAGAACATGTATCCACCATTATAATCAGCTTAGATCTTAAATGAGCAATAGAAATAAAAATAAACACTAACCTGTGCATCATATTCCGGAACTTTGGCATACTTTACGATTGCCTTTCCAACCAAAGCAGGTGTCTTTACCTTTTTCTTAGCGTTCAAATAGAAATCAATTGTTTTCACTTTCGTTGGATTGAACCCAGTATTGTAGTCAAGCTGAAATTTATGCAATGATGTTATGAAAACACAAAAAAAGTAAAACTTAATCGGACACGAAACAGGTGAATGTCGTCGTGGCCTGTTAGATAAGATGTTCAGTGCTCGTATCGAGTGATGTGATTCAGATCGGGGTTCAAATCCTGGAACAACTTTCTGAGGAAATACATACATACCTAATTCAGGTACCTCCACGATGAAAGAATAACATCGTGTAGAAAACAAAAACCATAAAATTTATTAGTTCCTGTAGTTGAGTATTATGAGTATAAGGCCGCACAGGTGGGTACTATCACTCTACCTTTTTCTTCAGTGAAACAGTAAAGCATTCCGACATGAAGGTGGGGCAGCTTTTCAGCGCGCAATCTCAGTTTTATAGTAATAAAACTGAGATTTTAAACTGATTTTTCAAGGTGTTCGGCGATATTTACGTTGTTGATGTTCATGGGCTTAGGTAACCGCTTAACTCCAGATGGGCCGTCAGGTTTTTTGCCTATCCGAGCGCTAAAAAATGCACCATAACATAACGATAAAAACATAACAATAAAATTGACACTCCGGCTTAAAGATGAATAACGGCAGTATCTCTGTGATGTCTACAGACGTAGTCAATATCAAGTGAGCCCTGGGTTCCTCTGTCAATTTACAGCAATAAAATAAAAATAATAAAAATCCTTCCTCTCCCTTAATATTACCTCTAAATCTAGTGAGCCAACTACAATGAAGCCATCGCCACCCTTGAATATGCTTGGATCAACTAAATCTGTGGTTCCATATTCGTCGAATTCTTCTTCAACCTAAAAAAAAAACTCATATTGTGATGTTTGATTTGTAAAAAAAAAGCACTTACTTCTTTACAATCATTCCTTTCGTTGAAAACAAACATACCTTCAACACATAAATAATATTTTTACTGCGAATATATATATTTATTTTTATGTCTATTCATAAAGAAAGTTGTGTCTAAGCTATAAATTAGCCAAGACAATTCTTATTATTTTTATTTAAGACATAAAATGAATCTAGATCTTGCGAAGTACATGAATTATTCTGTTTTTTTTTTTTTTTTTTTCGTACACTGAGCGAACACTAATAAGTATACACAGCATACCTTTTCCTCCTTTACTTGCCAAGGACTTTTATTGTTGATTGCTTATCGAGTTCATGTTATATAAAACCAAACAAAAATATTGGAAACGAGTTACTATTTCCCCATCTTGACAAGTAAAAATATCAACAGCACAAGAAAATGTTAAGCCTATGTAAATCTATAGGTATTGGTGATTATATTTTTATCAACACTATTACCGACGATATTTTTACAACAAATTAGTTACTTGCAAAAAGACTGCAAATGGAGGAACTTAGGAACTTATCTGCTGGAAGATACATACCCACTCATTTATTTCTTTGGCCGCTTTCTGTGGTCTATCGAAGTCTACATTTCCTGTTTTCCCTTTAAAGTATTGCGAATAGGTTTTCTTGAAAGCCGGACAAAATTGGTCTTCGTCATCAGCGTATATTTTCGATGTATACTTGAGTGGAAGATCACTGTCAAATGTCCTTTCGTTTCCTATTTTGAAACTCCTCTTCACCTAATAACAAATTAAAACTTACAGTTATAAAAAAAAACGAAGGTTCATATCTCGTAGTGTCATATGTGATAAATTTGTTTTTTGTTTTTATTGCTTAGGCGGGTGGCCGAGCTCACGGCCCACCTGGTGTTAAGTGGATACCGGAGCCCGTAGACATCTACATCGTAAATGCCACCACCTACCATGAGATATAAGTTCTAAGGTCTCAGAATAGTTACAACGGCTGCCCCACCCTTCAAACCGAAACGCCTTACTGCTTCACGGCAGAAATAGACAGGGCGGTGTTACCTACCCGTGCGGACTCAAGAGGTCCTACCACCAGTAATTACGCAAATTATAATTTTGCGGGTTTGATTTTTACTACACGATGTTATTCCTTCACCGTGGAAGTCAATCGTGAACATTTGTTAAGTACATATTTTATTAGAAAAATTGGTACCCGCCAGCGGGATTCGAACACCGGTGCATCGCTATATACGAATGCACCGGACGTCTTATCGTTTAGGCCACGACGACTTTTTTGNACCACCAGTAATTACGCAAATTATAATTTTGCGGGTTTGATTTTTACTACACGATGTTATTCCTTCACCGTGGAAGTCAATCGTGAACATTTGTTAAGTACATATTTTATTAGAAAAATTGGTACCCGCCAGCGGGATTCGAACACCGGTGCATCGCTATATACGAATGCACCGGACGTCTTATCGTTTAGGCCACGACGACTTTTTTGTGTATTTTTTCGCATTTATAGCGTAGCTACAGTGTAAAGTAAATCAATATTCTTTTATCTTAATCCTACAGGCATTTTACCACTCTAGACACCAAATCCGTAATACTAAATACCAAACTACGAAATTATGAAACTTTTTGTTTTTCATATGTCCTACCAGAGGCTGGTATAATGTGGTACAATGTAATATAATATACATATATACATCTACATACATCAGTACTATTCTTCAATCCCACTATATCTGTGATAGTTTCAAAAGTCTCTCCTTTGGAATATAAAGCAAGCTGCCCCAAAATGTTGAAAATGGGCACGGATGTTACAGCGAGAGATTTTCCTGGATAATATTTTTGAAGTTCCTGTAAAAATATATAATATTTTAAACACCGCCAAGACTTAAGCTCTATTGTAGTTCAATATAATATTTATGTCTTCAGTTAGTTTAATTAAAAAGTTTATTAACAGTATTTAAATAATTCATTTTATTTTGCCATATTTCGCACAAACTACTTGTAGATAATTCAATTTGCTAGGCAGATATTTTAAATGCATGTTCAAAATATATTAGGTTTCATGGTCACAGAAGACGGGACACTAAAGACAAAGATAGATTGAAAATATTAAAAAGTGGAAGATAATCGAACCGTATAAATGATTTCGAACATATCGTCGATGTGTGAAAAGTTACTTAAGAAATTACTACGATAATAATATCTTGATGAATATCTTAGGAATGATTGGATCAATTTAACAGACAACGTATATTACAATACAATTCCCAACATAATATATATTTGACTGATATGATACTATGTATAAGAAATTTTAAGTACTACACTTACAAAAAACAGGTTCCTCGTTAACTCATTACTATTTGCAGCAAGCCAGTTGCTTATATTTGCGTTTGGATTATTATCTAAAAACATAAGAGTATCGTAATATATTGCTAAGTAATAGCTGATAAATTATACGCTTTCACCGACAGGCAGGGAGACACAGGAATCGTGGTATTAAAAAAAAATCGCACGGCATACATTTCTAGTGGTAAGGCGTATTGTCAATCGTCTTGCCAAATTCTACAAATAAGTAGTCTCGCGTTCTGTTTTGATGGGTTGGGATAATTCGTATACAAATGAAGCTTTGACTCCGGGTCCCAAAGTGGGTGGCGATATTCACCCTGTGTTCTCTATCGGCTTTTAATATCGCATAGACTTAAAGCGCTTCCTGAAACCCAATTCTATAAAAAATGTATGTACGAGTATGTAGAAATAACAAAAATTAAGAATGGAACACGTTTTAATTCAGGCATGTGTAAACTTTTATAAATAAATTAAATAAATTTTAACTACAAACCTTCTATGAATCCGGCGGCTAACAACCCAAATAAGGAACACAAACAACTCAACAAGGACTTCTTCATTGTGAAATGTCCCCGCAATTTCTGGAAATCGAATTGTTAAAACTTCACTTATATAAAACCAATTTTAATTAATTCTCTTTGTTTAATTCAAAGATAAAATCGAATAATGTAACGTACTTAATTAAAAACAATAAAATTTATTGAGTCGTAATCGTTGTTGACGGTTTTCTAAAACATGTTAGAAAACGTGACGCGTAAATGGATCTTTGCTAGAGTGTCCTTTACGAGTTCCATCTTGGATGGGATCGGACGCTTGGGCAGAGTGGCGAAGGATTTCTGAATGCTGTTCGATTCCCATTATTCTTAATGTTAGTTTTCCTCGAATTAACCTATGGAATTCACAAAATTGGTTGAATTGGAAATAAAAATTATTAAGTTTGCCTATTAAATTGAATCTAAACTATGATCTTGCTATTTTCTTGAAATAATAAAGAAATTTTATGGATTTTCATTCACCTAACGTAGTATTTTTTTTCTTATTACTTAGCTTGGACGAGCTCACGGCCCACCTGGTATTAAGCCACCTGGTTTACGAAATAAATGCTGCCACCTACCTTGACTCTCTGAAGTCTGAAAATATGTCAGTTATTGAAAGACAATGCAGCATGCTTGGTGCTTTTTAAATATTCTTTGAACTGATTGTTTCTTATAAATTATTGTGAAATCTTACTTAATAGACAAGGCTACATGAGGCTTTATCATTTACAAATTGTTTTTCACAAATTGATGTCATTGTTGTTTAAGTTTTGCTTATAATGTGTATCTTTTTATAAGTGTTATTTTAATACGGGTATCTGGAGAACAAAATTTTATTATTTTTTAATGATTATTACATACTCATTATAAAATTGTTTAAAGCTCCCTTGACTGAAGGTACCCAAAGTACTCGTATCCTAAAAATAAGTCTGGCAATATGAGATCGAGTTAAGAATCAGAGTAGGTAGGCGGCAGCTTGGCACTTCTAATGTCTAAAAGTGAAGTAAACCATTCCCCATCAAGTAGAGTTTCAACATTATGACAGACGACTTTCTATAATGCTGGATCATGAAACAAATCCACATAGGAATTGAAATGAAATAGGACCATTATATTATACTGTTTTTGAACTCTAAATATTTATTTTTGCAGTCCAGACTTAGCCATTATTCTTATGCAGTTGCGACTTTAATTTTATTTCTCAAAATGAGCGTTGATATTCGTATTGTTATATCCCTCGGATAGCCGGAGCAATGTCTGTGAAATAAATGAAAAAATTTCAAGCATTAGAACTTTTCAGAAATATCTGGTCAATTTGAGTGTTGCGAGAAATTTCGGAAAGATTCTACTACGTTCTTTACGACTTTGGCAGGTCGGTCCAGTCCAATTAGGACTAAAATGAGAGTGGGCAACGGAGAAGTCTAGCTCGTAGCTTAAATAGTACTAGCAATGGAGGCGAAGTTAATAATGCGAAAACGTATAGTGTATCATTGTATAATAGTACTTAAAATTATTAATGGCGTTGAGACCTGTGAATGTCAATGGAGTAATTTTTAAAGAAATGTCATTTGGATAAATCAGTACGCTGTTATATCAAGGCGCAAGCCTATTTTCTAAAGGTCTATGTACGATTGTATGGAAATAGTGCTAGTTTTGACGCGAAAAAATCATTAAGATGCAATGTTTCACAGTCACTGTCGGGTGCAGTCTATGAGGAAATATTCAATAGATTCTTAGAGAGTGCAGGAGACTAGCTCTATAGGCTAATTGCCTGTAGGTTGCACTGCCTCGTATAGCATTAGTAAAAAGAGTACTTAAAACTGCAATGAAACTGATCGATAACCTACTAAATTTATGTTATCCTTTAACAAAATACGAAAACGTTAGAATTATTTTATTACCTTTCACTTCCTGTAGTTAAAGTAAATTTTGGTAAATTAAGTCACTAGAGGTATTTATTATTCGATATTGTACTTCAGAAAACAGACGCTGATAAAATTAAAATTTTAAAATAAATTTACCACAATTGTAGTATTAATTTAAACACTCTGCAATGTCCCTGCCAAATTTTAATGTTTTCTGGGATACGATGAATTTAGAATTATATAAATGACGTACCGATTAGACTGTTGATATTCCAATATGGCGTCAAATAACCTCAAATTCCAAAAAGAATGGTATGCCGTGAAATCTGATGAAAAGTTTTATTTGTATTAATATAATAATAATTTGGTTTTATTCGTATTTAAATATAATAATATGGAACTTCTCCATACAAATTTCAACATCGCTTGCATCTCCCGGAGCATCGAATTTCGTGAAGAATAATATTGTTTAATATAATTATAATACCTACAATTCTTCATACCGAGAAGGAAGTTGCAAGGAAAATATGATCACGCAAAATACATAAAATAGCAGCCACTACATTACACTTGCTAATGATGTCTGTGCGGTTTTGAAAATCATTCTTCCTATTTCTGCCGCAAACCAGTCATCCATTGCGATTTGAAGTGTGAGGCTCCCTAAAACATACCGCTTAGGTTACAAATAATTTGGTAGGCAGCGGCTTGGGTCTGCCCCTGGCATTGCTGAAGTCCATGGGCGACGGTAACCACTCACCATCGGATGGGCCGTATGCTCGTCTGCCTACAATAAATGCTGCAATAAAAAAAATTATAATGTCAGATTCACTGCATCCATAATACATCTAAGTCTTAGATTGATCTCACGGTGGATGACGGTACAGTACTTGAGTGTAATAAAGAACAGTATAAATATAATTAGTGAACTTTTTTTACTATTTTTTTATTGCTTAGATGGGTGGACGAGCTCACAGCCCATCTGGTGTTAAGTGGGTACTGGAGCCCACAGACATCTACAACGTAAAGGTTCTAAGGTCTCAGTAAAGTTACAACGGCTGCCCCAGCCTTCAAACCGAAACGCATTATTGCTTCACGGCAGAAATAGGCAGGGTGGTGGTACCTACCCGTGCGGACTCACATGTATGGGGTAGATTCCACTGCGAGTGATAATTAATTTGAAAAGGATGATAGTGGAGGGAGTTCTTATGGTTGCGTTTCAGCATGGAATTTCTGAAATGCTCGGGGTGTTTTTTAATTTGGCTTATATTTCATTCAATTTTAGTTTGTTGCTAGATACCGGCTTACTGTTTCACAGTAATGCGTTTCGGTTTGTAGGGTGAAGAACTCATATCTTAAGGTGGGTGGCGGCATTCACGTTGTAGATGTGTATATGGGCTCCAGTAACCACTTAACACCAGGTGGTATGTGAAGCTCGACAACCCGTCTAAGCAATAATTAAAAAAAAAATGATCCTGTATTCATGTCTGACAATAAAATATGTATTTACAACCATTGACACTAACATGACACATTCATGTCCAAAATTGAAATAAAGAAAATATCTTTTGAAGAAAAAGTAGTTACATACATTTTGATGCATCCTTTACAACAAGATCCCAAAACTTTCTACTACTACCCATACGTAATAAATAATATGTGCGGTTAAGAATGAAGGAAAAATTCAGTGAACTCAAAGTTTATGATTACCTACGAGACCGCGATCAGAGACCAGGGAATGAGGTTCAAACAGTTTCATGTTATCATGCTATTGAAGTTTTCTAAAGCACAAATAAAGGAAATTTTGATTGGTTCTTGTTTATTTTTTTATACCTCATTTATTAGAGATATAAAAATGAATTGCTGTTCGTTAGTCTCGCTAAAACTCGAGAAAGACTGGACCGATTTGGCTAATTTTGGTCTTGAATTATTTGTGGAAGTCCAGAGAAGGTTTAAAAGGTAGATAAATATGAAAATGCTCGGCATGAAATAAAAATAAAAATTTTGTTTTTTCTTTGATGTGACCTCCGTCGGACGGATTCCTTTTGTTTGTTTTAAGTTTATTTTATATAAAAGCTTAGGTCTTTTATCGATTGAGGCACTACGAAGTCTGCCTGGTCAGCTAGTTTAATATCAAACCTTCATTATTTTCAACCATATGGATGTTTAATTGGAAATGTCCCGAGCCACTTATCACTTAGGAACATGGCGAATCTAGTGATTACTGATACGGAGTTGTCGAACATCAATTTGAAGAATTATGCCAAGGACAATAGATATATACTACTTTATTTGTTTAAATACTCGACTACATAGCACGATGATTCTTTAGATTTAAATAAACTAGAGACACAACGTATAGTTTGTTTTGTAATATATCACATTCAGAGAGTACATGCTATATGCGGCCTGGAATCTATGGAATTCAATGATGTTATCTTTGTTGATATACAAGCATTCTTCTTTTATGGATATCTGACGGAGAAAACGATTAAGATTAAATTTGCAATGTAGATATATACCAGTAGATAAAAATTCAGCTTGAGAAAGGAAAGAAAACAACCAAATTAATACAATTTTCTTCAATCGAAAATTATGATTTCTTGGGATTTTTTTTTATAAATTTCATTGGACATACCGGCGTTTGATGCAGTGGTAGCTTATTAATTTTAACTATTGTAAACAGGTAGTTTAGATTTCACTGCAGGTTGAAAAAAAACAAAAAATTCGTTGAATTTTAAATTTATATATTGATTAAATTTAATTAATTCACAGGTGCTACCAGATTTTAAGCAAATACACACTAAAACTTGAAACAAATCTTTATTAAGCTTCTATTATAATTTATTCAGCCATAGTAAAAACCAGCAATAAGCAATGCTTTCGGAGTGGTACCCATGACGTTGTTGATTATGGAAAATGCAAATGGACGATTAATCTCAACAGTGATCAGTTTGTCTTTGTCTGAACAAACTTCTTCTGCCTTATTGGGTTTCTTCACTTCATCTGAAAATATAGATATACCATAAATAGTTGTCGTGATAATACTTAAGGTATTTCAATTATAAATTAATAATATGGTTTCAGCTTGTAACAAGAGAAACCTAGGTACAAAACGAATTACCAAAACGCATTACCCCTGACCGCTTAGGTTACAAGTCATTTATTATGTCAGATTCACTGGATCCATTCTCGGTGCTTTTAGATTTTTTCAGCACCGGTCACCGCCCTCGTCAAACTCGCCACCATGAAGAGGTCCACGCGCGAACCAACTTATAGACAAAGCCCTCTGAGTTTCTCGCCGGATCTTCTCAGTGGGACGCGATTCCATCGTACGGTAGATTCAGAGAAGCACTTCTATTGCTAAGGCTGGTGTTAGCAAATTGCCTCTGGTTGAGCACATGAGCTCACCTACCCATCCGCGCTTAACTGGATGGGTAGGTGATGGACTGGAATAGCCTCTTAAGCCACCAGAGATTAGGTACGCAAACGATAATAATATTAAGATTATTTCCGACATATAAATTGCGCTAGTAGTCAAAACTGAATATTTTTTCGATTATCGATGATTTAGGTACAATGATTTGCACTAGTAATTTTGTTTCTATATTTCTGACGATTCTATTACTGTGCACATAATCTCAGCGTATTCTTATTTCCGTATTCGTGTTTAAATGATATAATGCTCGTATGTTAGTTAATACGCTGAATAGATTTTAATATACGAAATAGTCTCAATAACGACAATCATAGTTTGCAAGATGCCTCCTGTCAGTTTGAGTTTATATTAAATATTAGTAATATATTATTATATTCATGCCTACATAGACATGAATATAATAATATATATATATAGGTATTATGTATGTATTATGTAATATGTATGTATAGAACTAAGCTCACATATCTAAATAATTTAGATATTTAAGCTTAGTTCTTAGAAAATCGATTTCATGTTACCAAACGTTAATTTAAATGAGTTATGCGGGTGGAAGTCACGTAAAATTATTTAGGCAATTGTAAAGTCGCAGGTACATACCGAAACTATTTTCTTTAATTATTTTATCAACAAGATAGGTTTTGGTCAAGAAACTTTTGATTACACCGGGCTCACAGTTCTTGGTCACACCGGAGAGCTGGGCACGTTTTTTATCAAACAATATGTCCAAGTTTTGTATCTGAAACGTTTATTTCAAATTGATAATACATAAGAGATATACATATATGTATAAATATATCCTACATAATGTATACATAATAAATAAAACATGTAGGTCTGTGTTTGTCTTTTATGGCTTTCTGAAACCTGGTGTTAAGTGGTTACCGGAGCCCATTAACACCGATGACGTAAATGCCGCCACCAACCTCGAGACATAAGTTAGGTCTCAGTTTTTACAATACAATGGCTGCCCCACCCTTCAAGCCTAAATACGTTAATTATTGTTTCACGGCAGAAATAGGCAGGGTAGTGGTACCTACCCGTGCGGACTCACAAGAAGTTCTACCACCAGTAATTATGCAAATAGTATTTTTGCGGGTTTCATTTTTATTACACGATATTATTCCTTCAATGTGGAAGTCAATCCTGAAAAATTGTCAAGTACGGACTTCATTAGAAAAAATGGTACCCGCCTGCGTTACATACATCGCTTTGATATTATTATGATTACACAAGGCGTCTTATCCTTTAGGTCACGATGACTTCAAATCATTAATTAAGGTCGAAATTTTAAAATAATTTTAAAAATATCACACCGTTTTGAGGGCCTTCGTAATGTCACCTTGAGTTAATATATATCCAAGGGGCAGATGTAGTTCGACGCATTTATATTCCTGGTATGGACTGATTTTATTGAAAACGTCAGTTTTCCAACTTTGGAATTTCTGTGTGAGCTTATATAATCCATTGACCTCATCGGGGAGAATTATGAACAGTGTGTAGTCACCTCCCTTGAGCGATATGCTGATGAACTAAAAAAAAGGGAATGAAAAATCATTTAAATATTAGGTCCTTACATAATAATATCAAAGTAGCGTTTTGTCGTATAGACCTCTTTGATCTGAAATATCTCCTCTTTGGTGAAGAATTCAATTCATTTGTTTTTTCCTCATTATTTTTAAGCTATTACATAGCTTTTATCGCGGGCTTTGAGCGCGGCGACCGAATCAAGAAATTCCTTAACGAAAATAAAACCTAACACCCCCACTCCGCCTACCATGTAGCTCACGTTCAACACATTCACACGTTGCGCTTGTGTAGTGTTTGTGAATAAGCGCGCGGCGTGACGTCGCACTGCATGCGCATCATGAAAAGTCTGCACATCTCTCTCGCGCGCTGTCTAGCTTGTGAGTGTGAAGGGGACAGTTAATGTTTTGCTTTTGTTAATATTTATAAATATAGCGTGGTCTTATTTTATTATTGTTTTAATATTAAATTATTATTGTCTAATTATAATTGCATAAGTTGATAAAAAAGCTATGCAATAGCTTTACCGCGGCAGTCCCCGAGTGCCACACGTATTTTTTTCTTTGGCGTCACTTACCGCACAATGGAAAACCTAATTTATCGGTATAGTTACGGGTACGAGTTCTACCGTGGTACCAGTGCTGCAGAAACAGCTCGTAAGATTAATGATGTGTACGGCGCGGCGCTGGTGTCGCAAAAGAAAGCACGATACGTTTTTGATTTCAACGTTTTCGTCGGACATCAAAGTGGAAAATGAAGAATGAAAGAGGATCCATCACAAAGCACTTCAGAGATAGCTGTAGACTTCGGGGTAAGTCATAAAACTGTATTAATCCACTTGAAGCAAATCGGGAAAGTAAAAAAACTTGAACGTCGACTGCTGTGTTACTTTGCTCAATAATGAAGAAATTTTAAATCTAATATTACTTGTAATGAAAAGTCGACACTGTACGATAATAGGAAGCGCTCGTCACAATGGTTGAACCCTGATGCAAATCCAATGCCAAATCCTGCCCCAAGCGAAAATTGATTCAGAAAAAGATACTTGTGACTGTTTGGTGGACTAGCCCGGTGTCGTTCACTACAGCTTTCTAAAATCTGGCCAAACGATTACGGCAGATATTTATTGTCAGCAACTGTAAACCATAAGGAAAGAACTAGCTGCTAAACAACCGAGATTGGTAAATCACTCTAGGCAGTGCTGCTTCACGACAACGCAAGACCATACACTGCACAAGTAACAACTACTAATTTAGATGAGCTACAATTAAAACATCTGCGACATCCATCGTACTCCCCGGACCTTACTTTAGAGCAGATTACCATTTTTTCCGGAATTTGGACAACTTACAAGGAACAAAATTAAACTCCGATGCGGCAGCCCAAGCCTCCTTTAAAGAGTTTATTAATTCTCGCCCCCATGCTTTTTTTAGTAAAGGGATCAATGAACTATAGCACAACATAGATAACAAGGGTGCATACTTTGATTTTAGATATATTAAACAAAAAATCCTTTATATTCTTCCCGTACAAAACGCCAATTTCATAATTATGTTATGTAAGGACCAATATTAATTTTCTGGGCGCATATGTTTTTGGTTTTCGATGTTATATTTTATTATTTAATGTACTGAATTTGGCTATTATTCCAGTTCACGAAGTGTCTGTAGATTATGATTAAGCCTTTCTTTTCTTTGTAACTTGTTTCGAATGGTTTATAGAGAGGATTCTGTAGTGCTCTCAGAAATAATCCGAGAGCTGTCTTCTTCTAAATGGGTTTCGAATATTTTCTCATCTATTTTATGCACTGTCCTTATTATACCGTCCACTGAGTATGTATGTATTTTATTGCACATATTGCTGTTGCTATTTCCGGTTTAAATTTAGTTGTGAAATGATCCTGTACCGTCTTAGCTATTTGTTAGAAAATGTTAAAATATTATGAGAATTGTCTTCAAATAAAGCTTGAAAACAGATTAGCTGCCCCTGGAATTACTGTGCCCCTGGAATTACTGATGTTTTGTGTTCACTGCGAAGGAGGACCTTTTTGCCATGGAACAGCAATTACGTCGACGATGGCTACAAACTTCCACGAGTATTGGAATTCTTGGGGTCGACATTTGGGGGAGAATTTCGGAGTGCAAAAAAAAAAAAATTTTACTTCATATAAAAGACAGCCGTTCGGATTGTCGATAACCCCATTCTCACGGATATCTGGAACCGAAGCCTTCATCCACAGTGCGTTTCCAGAGATCTTTTCTGCTACGTACCAACTGACTCTGGAATGAACTTCCATGCACGGTATTCCCCGAGCGTTATGACATGTTCTTCTTCAAACGAGGCTTGCAGAAACTACGCAAAAGTAGGCAATGACTTGGCTCTGCTCCTGTCATTATTAACATCCATGAACGGCCACGGGCCACTGGTCACCAGGAGGGTCAATTGCTTGTCTGGCTTCAAAGGCAATGAAAAAAGTTTATAAGCGACGGTAAGCACTAACCTAAATCGTCAATTTCTGTAGTAATTAAAAAAACGAAACACTCCACCGTACTAACTGAAACCGCTGTAACTCTTTAAGCTGTTTATTTTTCAATTTATTTACGAGAACAATTACCGATTTTAAAGTTGGCGCAANGTCACCAGGAGGGTCAATTGCTTGTCTGGCTTCAAAGGCAATGAAAAAAGTTTATAAGCGACGGTAAGCACTAACCTAAATCGTCAATTTCTGTAGTAATTAAAAAAACGAAACACTCCACCGTACTAACTGAAACCGCTGTAACTCTTTAAGCTGTTTATTTTTCAATTTATTTACGAGAACAATTACCGATTTTAAACGTGGCGCAATTTAAGCATAAAGTAAAAACAAATATAGCTAAAAATAAACACTGACCTGTGCATCGTATTCCGGAACTTTGGCATACTTTACGATTGCCTTTCCGACCAAAGCAGGTGTCTTTACCTTTTTCTTAGCGTTCAAATAGAAATCAATTGTTTGCACTTTCGTTGGATTGAGCCCAGTATTGTAGTCAAGCTGAAATTTTTTAAATGATGCTAAATATGGGAACACAAAAAAAAACTTGATTGGACAGTAAACAGGTGAATGTCGTCGTGGCCTGTTAGAGTAATTTGATGTCTACAGACTTCAGTAGTCAAGTGAATCTTGAGTTCTTCTGCCAATTTACAGAAATAAAATAAATATTTAAAAAATCCTCTCTTTAATATTACCTCTAGTTCGAGAGAACCAACTACAACGAAGCCATCGCCCTCCTTAATTACGCTTGCATCAACTAAATCTGTGTTTCCGTATTGATCGAAATCTTCTTCGAGCTATAAAAAAAAACATATTGCCATGTTTGATTCATGAAAAAAACACTAAAACGCTTACAATCATTCTTTTATTGAAAACAAATATAGCTTCGACACTTAAATAATATTTTTACTGCAAATATGTATATTATTTATTTATTTATAATTCTATATACAAATAAAGTTGTATATAAGGTATAAATTAGTTAAGACAAAATTGTAAATTAGTTATCTTTACTTCGCAAATGTTAAATTAAAATTAATGTTATTAAGAAATTTGTTGAAATATCAAAAACAACACAAATATATTTTAATTAAGACTTGAAAGGAATCTAGATCTTGCCGAGTCATTTATATTCTGATTTACACTAGTAAGTGTACATAGCATACCTTTTTCTCCTTTGTTTGTCAAGAATGTTTTTTGTTAATTGCTTATCGAGTTCATGTTTTATAAAAGTAAATAAAAATATTGGAAAAAAGTTACTTTGTCCCCACCTTGACAATTAAAAACGTCAACAGCATAAGAAAATGTTAAGTATAAATGAACGTAAATCTAGAGGTGTCGGTGATTATTGTCAAATTTTACAATTAGTTATTTGCATAAAGAACATAAAGGTTTCCTACCTTTATATTTCTAGGAATTTATCTACTGAAGATACATACCCACTCATTTATTTCTTTTGCCGCTTTCTGTGGTCTATCGAAGTCTACATTTCCTGTTTGCCCTTTAAAGTACTTCGAATAGGTTTTCTTGAAAGTCGGACAAAATTTATCTTCGTCATCGGCGTATAATTTTGATGTATATCTGAGTGGAAGTTCACTGTCATCAAATGTCTTTTCGTTTGCCATTTGGAAAGTCCTCTTCACCTAATAACAAATTCAAATTTACAGTTAATAAAAAAAAAAACTAAGGTTCATATCTCGTAGTGTCATAATATATGATAGTTTTTTTTTTTATAAATTACAAAATTTAATGTAAAATAATAAAACCAGCAAAATAGTTATTAAAAGAAACTTGCTCAAAATTAAGTTTTATTAGACTCTGAGGTTTTAGACCATCTTTCTTTCGTTGCCATTGAAGGCACATGTGTCTACAACGTACCTGATCGTGGTTATTGTGGTGGTGAGGCAAACTAAATATCGTATCTCTTCTATTCTCTCAACAAAAATCTATATATATAAAAATGAATTGCTGTTCGTTAGTCTCGCTAAAAATCGAGAACGGCTGGACCGATTTGGCTAATTTTGGTCTTGAATGATTTATGGAAGTCCAGAGAAGGTTTAAAAGGTATATAAATATGAAAATGCTCAGAATTAAATAAAAATAACAATTTTGCTTTCCCTTTGATGTGTCCCCCATCGGAAGGATTCCTTTTTTTATGTTAAGTTTATTTTATACAAAAGTTTAGGTCTTTTATTTGTCTTAGCTAGTTTATTATAAAAGTGGTTTTTAGATTTAATAAATTATAATTCTTACAAATTATGGCATTGCCATATTAGTAATTTCGTCACTATTGCTTTGATCAGCATTAAGAAATACATAATAAAAAGTACAAAAAATGGAAACAAAGACAGCAGTGATCAGCGACGGAATCCATAGACGGAACTTGATGCTAGTCGATCTTCAACTACTGCTTTAATTAGATGAAAAATATATTGGTACAAAGTACTAGCAAGATTTTTAAAACGAATATATGTACATGTATGATGTAATTAAATTATAATAATGTAATAATTATAATAATAATGTAAGGTTTAAAAGGTAAATAAATATCAAAATGCTCAGAATTAAATAATAATAACAATTTTGTTTTTCCTTTGATGTGTCCCTTCAGGAAGGATTCCTTTTGTTTGTTTTAAGTTTATTTTATACAAAAGTTTAGGTCTTTTATTTATCGATTGAGGCACTATGAAGTCTGCCAGGTCAGCTAGTATAATATAAAAAGGAATTTTAAAAGGGATAAAATT
This sequence comes from Bombyx mandarina, assembly GCF_003987935.1. The sequence continues at coordinate 61,548 of NW_021011563.1, forward strand.
CAATCTCCCACCATTAAAAATAGTTAATTTTATGTGAAACATCAATATTTTTAAATCATTGAATCTAATATATTAAGGTTCATATCTCGTTATGTCATGTATGTAATATGTGACTAATAATTTATCGTTTTATATTTTGGCCCCAAGCGACGTCACTCACTAGCTGTCAAATCTGTATTAATAGATACCAAACTATGAAATTATGATTTTTTTTATTTTTCATATTATTATGTCCCACCGGAGGCTGATTTAATGTGGTACAATATATACACATCTACGTACCTCAGTACTATTCTTCATTCCCAGTGTATGTGTGATAGCTTCAAAAGTTTCTCCTTTGGAATATGAAGCAAGCTGCCCCAAAATGTTCAAAATGGGCACGGATGTTACAGCGAGAGATTTTCCTGGATAATCTTTTTGAAGTTCCTGTAAAAATATGAATTTTTTAAAACACTTCCAAAACTTAAGGTTTAATGTAGTTAAAGATAAGATTTATATCTTCAGTTTGAATAAATGTGTTTTTATTTTGTCGGCTATTTTGAAAATGGTATCTTCAATTAAAATTAATGATAGAGGAGTATGGAAGGAGAAAACATCTTTCGCCGACCCCAGGTTACTGGGAGAAGGGCAGGAGAATAAATGGTATCTTTAATTAAAAAGTTTATTAAAAGTATTTAAGTAATTCATTTAATTTTGCCATATCGCATAAACTCAATCGTGAACATTTGATACATATTTCATTATAAATATTCGTAGCCGCCTGCGTGATTCGAACACCGGTGCATCGCTCATCACGAATGCACCGGACGTCTTATCCTTTAGGCCACGATGACAAAACTGTGTATTTGACTGATATGATACTTTAAGAAATTTCAAGTGCTACACTTACATACAACAAGTCCCTTGTTAACTCATTATTATTTTCAGCAAGCCAGTTGCCTATATTTGAATTCGGATACTTATCTAAAAGCATAAAAGAAACGTAATATATTGCCAAGTAGTAAATAATAAATTATGCGCCTCCACCAACAGGCAGGGAGGCACAGGAGTTGTGATGATAAGAAGAAACTTGCGGGTGGCGTTATTCACCTTTTTTGTATGTGGGCTCTGGTGGCCTTTTAATATAGCATAGACTTAAAGTGCGCCCTGAAACCCAACTCTATAAAAAAAAATTACAGACTTCGAATCCAATTTTTCTTAATTTTATGTAATATAGTAAACCAAACTAGAAATGACACAAATTATATAGATGGAACACGTTTTGCTCCAGACCTGTGGTAGAGCATATTAACAAACTTCAATATTTTACCTACATACTAAGCATTCTGATTTTATAATTTTCAAGTCTCGGTCATCTGATCAAACTGACTATTAAGTGTTTCTAATTCAAGGTGTAATCTATTACAAATAAATTACATAAACTAATAAATAAATAAATTTTATTAAATACAAACCTTCTATGAATGCGGCGGCTAACAAACCAAATAAGGTACACAAACAACACAACAAGGACTTCTTCATTGTGAAATTTTCCTGCGATTTCTGGAAAACAAATTGTTAAAGCTTCACTTATATAAAGCCAATTTTAATTAATCTCTTTGTTTAATGTTTAATTAAGACATAAAATCGAATAATGTAACGTACTTAATGTATTTTGTAAAAGTTTATTGAGGAACAATAAAATTTAGTGAGTCGTAATAGTTTTCGAGGCTTTTCTGAAACATGTTAGAAAATGTGATGTGAATCTACCTCATACGCGTGAGTCCGCACGGGTAGGTACCGCCACCCTGCCTATTTCTGCCGTGAAGCAGTAATGCATTTCGTCTTGAAGGGTGAAGAACTCATATCTCAAGGAGGGTGGTGGCATTTACGTTGTAGATGTATATGGGCTCCAGTAATCATAACACCAGGTGGTCTGTAAGCTCGACAACCCGTCTAAGCAATAAAAAAAATTAATAATTATGATCCTTGTATTCATGTCTGACAATAAAATATGTATTTATAACCATTAACACTAACGTGACATATTCATGTCCAAAATTGAAATAAAGAAAATTTCTTTTGAAGAAAAAAAAAACATACATTTTAATGCATCCTTTACAACTAGATCCCAAAACTTTCCACTACTACCCATACGTAATAAATAATATTATGTGCGGTTAAGAATGAAGGAAAAATTCAGTGAACACAAAGTTTATGATTACCTACGAGACCACGATCAGAGACCAGGGAATGAGGTTCAAACAGTTTCATGTTATCATCCTATTGAAATTTTCTAAAGCACAAATAAAGAAATTTTGGATTGGTTCTTGTTTATACCTCATTTGTTTATTTTATATAAATACTTCATTATTTTCAACCCTATGGATATTTTTGAAACCGGTAGTAGAAATCGGATTTTATTTGGAAATGTCCCGAGCCACTTATCACTTAGGAACATGGCGAATCTGGCAGATACACACTACTTAATTTGTTTAAATACTCGACAATTTAGTACGATGATTCTTTAAGCTTAAATAAACCAAAGTCATAGCGTATAGTTTGTTTTGTAATATATCATATTCAGAGAGTCGTGCTATATGTGGCCTGGAATCTATGGAATTCAATGATGTTATCTTTGTTGATATACAAGCATTCTTCTTTTATGGATATCTGACGGAGAAAATGATTAAGATTAAATTTTCAATGTAGATAATATATACCAGTAAATAAAAATTCAGCTTGAACAAAAAAAGAAAACAACCAAATGAATACAATTTTCTTCAATTGAAAATTATGATTTCTTGGGAATTTTTTTTATAAATTTCATTGGACATACCAGCGTTTGATGCAGTGGTAACTAACTTATTAAACGAATCAATCCAATAATTAATTTAAATTAATCAATTTTAACTATTGTAAACATTAAGTAGTTTAGATTTCGCTGCAGGTTGAAAAAAAAGCCAAGAATTCGTTAAATTTTAAATTCATTTATTGATTTACAATTTAATTAATTCACAAGTGCTACCAGATTTTAAGCAAATACACACTAAAACTTGAAACAAATCTTTATTAAGCTTCTATTATAATTTATTCAGCCATAGTAAACACCAGCAATAAGCAATGCTTTCGGAGTGGTATCCAAGACGTTGTTGATTACTGAAAATGCGAATGGACGATTAATCTCAACAGTGATCAGTTTGTCTTTGCCTGGACAAACTTCTTCTGCCTTATTGGGTTTCTTCACTTCATCTGAAAATATAGATCTACCATAAGTAGTTGTCGTGATAATACTTAAGGTATTTCAATTATAAATTTATAATATAGTTTCAGTTTTTAACAAGAGAAACCTAGGTGCAAAACGAATTTCCAAATCGCATTACCCCTGACCGCTTAGGTTACAAGTCATTTATAATTTCAGATTCACTGGATCCATTCTCGGTGCTTTTAGGTTCTTTCAGCACCGGTCACTGACCTCATCAAACTCGTCAATTACCACAAAGAGGTCCACGAGCGAACCAACCTATAGACAAAGCCCTCTGAGGTTTCTCGCCGGATCTTCTCAGTGGGACGCGATTCTATCGTACGGTAGATTCAGCGAAGCACTGCTATTGCTAGGGCTTGTGTTAGCAAATTCCCTCAAGTTGAGCCCGTGAGCTCACCTACCAATCCGCGCTTAACTGGATGGGTAGGTGATGGACTGGAATAGCTTCTTAAACCATCAGTGATTAGGTAGGGAAACGCTATTAAGATTATTTTTTAAATTTGAATAGCGATAGCAGTCAAAACTAAATATTATTTCGATTATCATTTGTTTCATCTTCGTTCAATATTCTGTTTATTTTACTTCCGATATTTTTTAATAATTTGCACTAGTAATTTTGTTTCTATATTTCTGACGATTCTATTACTGTGCACATAATCTCAGCGTATCCTTATTTCCGTATTCGTGTTTAAACGATATAATGCTCGTATGTTAGTTAATACGCTGAATAGATTATAATATACGAAATAATCTCAATAACGACAATCATAGTTTGCGAGATGCCTCCTGTCAGTTTGAGTTCATATTAAATATTAGTAATATATTATTATATTCATGCCAACAGAATGTCAATCTTAGAACTAAGCTCAGATATCTAAATAATCTAGATATTTAAGCTTAGTTCTTAGAAAATCGATTTCATGTTACCAAACGTTAATTTTCAAAAGAGCTATGCGTGTGGAAGTCACGTAAAATTAATTATGCAATTGTAAGGTTGCAGGTACATACCGAAACTATTTTCTTTAATTATTTTGTCAACAAGATAGGTTTCGGTCAAGAAACTTTTGATTACACCGGGCTCACAGTTGTTGGTCACACCACAGAGCTGGGCCCGTTTTTTGTCAAACAAAATGTCCAAGTCCTGTATCTGAAACGTTTATTTCAAATTCATAATACATAAGAGATATACATATATAAATAAATATATCCTTCATAATGTATACATATATATAATAAATAAAACATGTAGGTTTGTGTTTGTCTTTTTTGGCTTTCTGGATAAATCAATCCGACGGACGAGCTCACGGCCCACCTGGTGTTAAGTGGTTACCGGAGCCCATTGACACAATGACGTAAATGCCGCCACCCACCTCGAGACATAAGTAAGGTCTCAGTTTTTACAATACAATGGCTGTCCCACCCTTCAAGCCGAAACACGTTAATTATTGTTTCACGGCAAAAATAGGCAGGGTAGTGGTACCTACCCGTGCGAACTCACAAGAGATTCTACCACCAGTAATTATGCAAATTGTATTTTTGCGGGTTTCATTTTTATTACATGATATTATTCCTTCACTGCGGAAGTCAATCGTGAAAAATTGTCAAACTAAGTACGTACTTCATTACAAAAAATGGTAGCCGCCTGCGTTACATCGCTTTGATACGATTGCACAGGGCGTTTTATCCTTTAGGCCACGATGATTTCAAATCATTAATTAAGGTCAAAGTTTTAAAATAATTTTAAAAATATCACACCTTTTTGAGGGCCTCCGTAATGTCACCTTGAGTCAGTATTTGTCCAAGGGGCATTTGTAGTTCGACGCATTTATATTCCAGGTATGGACTGATTTTATTGTAAACGTCAGTTTTCAAACTTTTGAATTTCTGTGTGAGCTTATATAATCCATTGACCTCATCGGGAAGAATTGCGAATAGTGTGAAGTCACCTCCCTTGAGCGATATGCTGATGAACTAAAAAAATGTGAATGAAAAATTACTTATTATAAATATTAGGTCCTTACACATGAAACTAGCGTTTTGGCGTATTCCGAATACAAATTTCTAAATTCATTTAGCTGGTACATTTGAGTTTTGAAAACATTCATTCATTTGTTTTTTCCTCATTGTCTTTAGCTATTGCATAGCTTCTATTGCGGGCTTTGAGCACGGCGACCGAACCAAGAAATTCCATAACGAAAATAAAACCTAACACCCCCGGCTCCGCCTACCACGTAGGCCGACCGAAGCCTTCATCCACAGTGCGTTTCCAGAGATCTTTCCTGCCACGTACCAACTGACTCTGGAATGGACTTCCATGCATGGTATTCCCCGAGCGTTATGACATGTTCTTCTTCAAACAAGGCTTGCAGAAAGTACGCAAAGGTAGGCAATGACTTGGTTCTGCTCCTGTCATTATTAACATCCATAAACGGTCACGGGCCACTGGTCACCAGGAGGGCCAATGGTTTGTCTGGCTTCAAAGGCAATGAAAAAAGTTTATAAGCGACGGTAAGCACTAACCCTTAGTTGGCCGAAAATCGTAAATTTCTGTAGTAATTAAAAAAACGAAACACTCCACCGTACTAATTGAAACCGCTGTAACTCTTTAAGCTGTTTATTTTTCAATTTATTTACGAGAACAATTACCGATTTTAAGCGTGGCGCAATTTAAATCTACAGTAAAAAAATATAGCTAAAAATAAAGACTAACCTGTGCATCGTATTCCGAAACCTTGGCATACTTTACGATTGCCTTTCCGACCAAAGCAGGTGTCTTTACCTTTTTCTTAGCGTTTAAATAGAAATCCATTGTTTTCACTTTCGTTGGATTGAGCCCAGTATTGTAGTCAAGCTGAAATTTTTGAAACGATGTTAAATATGGGAACACAAAAAAAAATTGGATCGGACAGTAAACAGGTGAATCTCGTCGTGGCCGAGAGTAATTTGATGTCTACAGACTTCAGTAGTCAACGTCAAGTGAACCTTGGGTTCTTCTGTCAATTTACAGCAATAAAATAATTATTTAAAAAATCCTCTCTTTTAATATTACCTCTAGTTCGAGAGAACCAACTACAACGAAGCCATCGCCCTCCTTAATTACGCTTGTATCAACTAAATCTGCGTTTCCATATTGATCGAAATCTTCTTCGAGCTATAAAAAAACATATTGCCATGTTTGATTCATGAAAAAAACACTAAATCGCTTACAATCATTCTTTTATTGAAAACAAATATAGATTCGACACTTAAATAATATTTTTACTGCAAATATGTATATTATTTATATATCTATATACAAATAAAGTTGTATATAAGGTATAAATTAAGTAAGACAAAATTGTAAATTAGTTATCTTTACTTCGCTAATGTTAAATTAAAATTAATGTTATTAAGAAATTTGTTGAAATATCAAAAACAACACAAATATATTTTAATTAAGACATAAAAGGAATCTAGATCTTGCGGAGTCATTTATATTCTGATTTACACTAGTAAGTGTACATAGCATACCTTTTTCTCCTTTGTTTTTCAAGATTTTTTTTGTTAATTCCTTATCGAGCTCATGTTTTATAAAAGTAAACAAAAATATTGGAAAGAAGTTACTTTGTCTCCACCTTGACAATCTAGTCAATGAACGTAAATCTAGAGGTGTCGGGGATTATTGTCAAATTTTACAATTAGTTATTTGTAATGCAATAAGCTATTTGCATAGGAATTGATCTACTGAAGATACATACCCACTTATTTATTTCTTTTGCCGCTTTCTGTGGTCTATCGAAGTCTACATTTCCTGTTTGCCCTTTAAAGTACTTCGAATAGGTTTTCTTGAAAGTCGGACAAAATTGATCTTCGTCATCGGCGTATATTTTCGATGTATATCTGAGTGGAAGATCACTGTCATCAAATGTCTTTTCGTTTGCCATTTGGAAAGTCCTCTTCACCTAATAACAAATTTAATTTACAGTTAATTAAAAAAAAAAACTAAGGTTCATATCTCGTAGTGTCATAATATATGATAGATTTTATTTTTTTATAAATTACAAAATTTAATGTAAAATAACAAAACCAGCAAAAGAGTTATTAAAAGCAACCTGCTCAACATTAAGCTTTATTAGACTCTGAGGTTTTAGACCATCTTTCTTTCGTTGCCATTGAAGGCACATGGGTCTACAACGTACCTTATCGGGGTTACTGTGGTGGTGATGCAAACTAAATATCGTATCTCTTCTATTCTCTCAACAAAAATCTATATATATATAAATGAAATGCTGTTCGTTAGTCTCGCTAAAACTCGAGAACGGCTGGACCGATTTGGCTAATTTTAGTCTTGAAATATTTGTGGAAGTCCAGAGAAGGTTTAAAAGGTAAATAAATATGAAAATGCTCAGGACTAAATAATAATAACAATTTAGTTTTTCCTTTGATGTGCCCTCCGTCGGAAGGATGCCTTTTGTTTGTTTTAAGTTTATTTTATACAAAAGTTTAGGTCTTTTATTTATCGATTGAGGCACTACAAAGTCTGCCGGGTTAGCTAGTATAATATAAAAAGGAATTTTAAAAGGGATAAAATTCAATCTCCCACCACTAAAAATGGTTAGTTTAATGTGAGCCATCAATATTTTTAAATCATTGAATCTAATATATTAAGGTTCATATCTCGTTATGTCATGTATGTAATAGGTGACTAATAATTTATCATTTTATATTTTGGCCCCAAGCGACGTCACTCAGCTGCTGCTGTCAAATCTGTATTAATAGATACCAAACTATGAAATTATGATTTTTTTATTTTTCATATGTCCCACCGGAGGCTAGTTTAATGTGGTACAATCTATACACATCTACGTACCTCAGTACTATTCCTAATTCCCAGTGTATCTGTGATAGCTTCAAAAGTTTCTCCTTTGGAATATAATGCAAGCTGCCCCAAAATGTTCAAAATGGGCACGGATGTTACAGCGAGAGATTTTCCTGGATAATCTTTTTGAAGTTCCTGTAAAAATATAAATTTTTTAAAACACTTCCAAAACTTAAGGTTTAATGTAGTTAAAGATAAGATTTATATCTTCAGTTTGAATGAATGTGTTTTTATTTTTTATTTTGTAGGATATTTTGAAAATGGTATCTTCAATTAAAATTTATAATAGAGGAGTATGGAAGGAGAAAACATCTTTCGCCGACCCTAGGTTACTGGGAGAAGAGCAGGAGAATAAATGGTATCATTAATTAAAAAGTTTATTAAAAGTATTTAAGTAATTCATTTAATTTTGCCATATCGCATAAACTCAATCGTTAACATTTGATTAGTACATACTTCATTAGAAATATTGGTACCCGCCTGCGGGATTCGAACACCGGTGCATCGCTCATCATGAATGCACTAGACGGACGTCTTATCCTTTAGGCCACGATAGCAAAATTGTGTATTTGACTGATATGATACTTTAAGAAATTTCAAGTGCTACACTTACATAAAACAAGTTCCTTGTCAACTCATTATTATTTTCAGCAAGCCAGTTGCCTATATTTGAATTCGGATATTTATCTAAAAGCATAAGAGAAACATAATATATTGCCAAGTAGTAATTAATAAATTATGCGCCTCCACCGACAGCCAGGGAGGCACAAGAGTTGTGATGATAAGAAGAAACTCGCGGGTGGCTATATTCATATTTTTTGTCTGTGGGCTCTGGTAGCCTTTTAATATAACATAGACTTAAACTGCGCCCTGAAACCCAACTCTATAAAAAAATATTAACAGACTTCGAATCCGATTTTTTCTAAATTTTATATAATATAGTAAACTAAACTAGAAATGACACAAATTATAATAATATAGATGGAACACGTTTTGCTCCAGACCTGTGGTAGAGCATATTAACAAACTTCAATATGCTACTTTAAATCAGGTCTCCATACAACCTTTATCTTTACCTTTTCCCATCTTCAGGAATGGTATTACGTACTAAGCAATCTGATTTTATAATTTTCAAGTCTCGGTCATCCGATCAGGCTGACTATATATTTCTAATTCAAGGTGTAATATGTTACAAATAAATTACATAAACTAATACATAATAAATAAATTATTATACTATAACTACAAACCTTCTATGAATCCGGCGGCTAGCAACCCAAATAAGGTACACAAACAACTCAACAAGGACTTCTTCATTGTGAAATTTCGCTGCAATTTCTGCAATACGAATTCTTAAAGCTTCACTTATATAAAACCAATTTTAATTAATCTCTTTGTTTAATGTTTAGTTTAGAGATAAAATCGAATAATGTAACGTACTGAATGTGCTACTCAATAAAATTTATTTGAATCGTAATAGTTATTGAGGCTTTTTTTAAACATGTTAGAAAACGTGATGTTTAGATGGAGCTTTTAATCGGACGCTTGGGCAGAGTGGCGAAGAAGGATTTTTTATATGGGGCTCGATTCCCACTATTCTTAATGTGAGCTTCCCTCGAATCAATCTATGGAATTCAAAAAATTGGTTGAATTGGAAATAAAATTTTATTATATTTGCCATTTTAATAGAATCTAAACTGTGAACTGTGAATAACATGTCACGCAACGTGGTATTTTTTTTGTTACTTAATTTGGACGCGCTCACGGCCTACCTGGTATTAAGTGGTCATCAACTGGTTTACAAAGTAGATGCCGCCACCCACCTTGACTCTCTGAAGTTCGAAAGAAATTCAGTTTTTGAAAGACAATGCAGCATACTTGGTGCTTTTTAAAAATTATTTTAATATTGCTTCTTATAATTTATTTTTAAATCTTACTTATGATACAAGGCTATAAAGAGCTTTATCATTTACATATTGTTTTTAACAAATCGATGTCATTATTGTTTAGGTTTTGCTTATAATGTGTATCTTTCTTTAAGTGTTTTTTTAATATTAGGCCCATATGAAATTTTTGTTTTGTCGTACTGACCAGTTTGATCTGAATTATCTTCTCTTTGGTTAAGAATTCCAAAATCAAATTTATAAATTCATTTAGCTGGTATATTTGAGTTTTCAAAATAGTCATTCATTTGTTTTTTCCTCATTATTTTTGTCTTTGGTGTCGCTTATTACTGCACAATGGAAAACATGAAATATCGGTATATTTACGAGTACGTGTTCTACCGTGGCACCAGCGCTGCAGAAACAGCTCGAAGTATTAATGATATGTACGGTGCTGGTGTCGCAAAAGAGAGCACGGTACGTTTTTGGTTTCAGAGTTTTCGTTCTGGAAATTTCGATCTTCTGAACTTACCCCGTGGATGGCCGGAGACCAAAGTGAAAAATGAAGAATTAAAAGCTATTGTGGAAGCGAATCCATCACAAAGCACTTCAGAGAAAGCTGCAGGCTTCGGGGTGAGTGTTAAAACTGTATTAATCCACTTGAAGCAAACAGGGAAAATAAATAAAAATTGCTCATGTATTGATAATTGAAAAATAGCTGAGGTAGCTCATGAATTGAGTGAATCGAACTTGCAAACACGCGTCGACTGCTATGTTACTTTGCTCAACCGACACAATAATGAAGGGATTTTAAATCGAATAATTACTTGTGATGAAAAATGGATACTGTGCGATGATCGAAAGTGTTCGTCGCAATGGCTGAGCCCTGGAGACCTAACCAAATCCTGCCCTAAATGAAAATTGACTCAGAACAAGTTACTTGTGAGTGTTTGGTGGACGAGCGCCGGTGTTGCTCACTACAGCTTTCTAAAATCTTGCCAAACAATTACGGGGTGGACTAGCGCCGGTGTTGCTCACTACAGCTTCCTAAAATCTTGCCAGACAATTGGCAGATATCTATCGTCAGCAATTGCAAGTCGTGAAGGAAGAACTAGCTAGTTAGCAGCTGCTAAACAACCGAGATTGGTCAATCGCTCTAGGCACTGCTGCTTCACGACAACGCAAGAACACACACTGCACAACAAACAACCACCAAGTTAGATGAGCTACAATTGGAATATCCACGACATCCACCGTACTCCCCGGACCTTACTCCAACAGATTACCATTTTTTTTTCTGGAATTTGGACAACTTCGTACAAGGAAAAAAATGCAATTCCGATGCGGCAGTCCAAACCAGCTTCAAAGAGTTTATTGATTCTCGCCCCATGGTTTTTTTTTAGTAAAGAGATCAATGAACTACCTACGAGATGGCAAAAGTGCATAGATAACAACGGTGTATACTTTGATTAATTAAATATATTTTTCTCAAGAAAAATTGACTTTATAATAATAAATTCCTTCCGCACAAAATGCCAATTTTATATGTAAGGACCTAATACGCGTAACTGGAGAACACAATTTTATTATCTTTCATGATTATTACATCCTCAGTATGAAATTGTTTGACTGTAAAGGCAAGGTACCCACTGTACTCGTATCCTAGAAATATTAATACCATAAGTCGTCGTGGCCTAAAGGATAAGACGTCCGGTGCATTCTAATCTAGCTATGCAACGGTGTTCGAATCCCGCAGGCGGGTACCAATTTTTCTAATGAAATACGTACTTAACAAATGTTCACGATTGACTTCCACGGTGAAGGAATAACATCGTGTAATAAAAATCAAACCCGCAAAATTATGATTTGCGTAATTACTGGTGGTAGGACCTCTTGTAAGTTTCTGCAATGATAATGATAAGCAGTAATGCGTTTCGGTTTGAAGGGTGGGGTAGCCGTTGTAAATATACTGAGACCTTAAAACTTATATCTCAAGGTGGGTGGCGCATTTACGTTGTAGATGTCTATGGGCTCAAGTAACCACTTAACACCAGGTCAGCTGTGAGCACGTCCACCCATCTGATTAATAAAAAAAAAGTCTGGGAATATCGGATCGAATTAAGGATCGCAATATGTAGGCAGCAGCAGCTTGGCACTTCTTATGTATATAAGTGACGTAAACCATTCCCCATCAAGCAGAGCATCAACATTATTACAGAGGACTTTCTATAGTGCTGCAGCATGAATCAAATCCACTTAGGAGATGAAATAAAATAGGATCTTTAAAATTAATTAAATTTAAAAATTAAAAATTAAAATGTTTCCTGGCACTTTCCTGCGTGCGTTTGCGCAAATATTGCTTTCGTCCTACTGTTTTTGAACTCTTAATATTTATTTTTACAGTCCAGACTTAGCCATTACCCTTATGCAGTTGCGACTTTAATGTTATTTCTCAAAATGAGCGTAGATATTCGCATTGTTATATCCCTTGGATAGCTGGAGCAATGAAAGGATAATAAATGTAAAAATTTCAAGCATTAGGACATTTTCTCAAATATCACGTCTATTCGAGTGCTACGAGAAATTTCGGGAAGATTCTAATTCCTTCTGTACGACTTTGTCAGGCCGCTCCAGTCCAATTAGGACTCAAATGAGAGTGGGCAACGGAGAAGTTCAATTGTAGCTCAAACAATACTAGCAGTGGAGGCGAAGTGAATATGCGATAACGAATAATTTAACAGCCCACTGACTTTTTCGCCGGATCTTCTCAGTGGGTCGCGTTTCCGATCCGGTGGCAGATTCTGCGAAGCACTGCTCTTGCTAGGGTCAGTGTTAGCAACTCTCCGGTTGAGCCCCGTGAGCTCACCTACAAATGTTAGGGTGAAGCTGAAATAGCTTCTCAAGGCTATCAGCATAGGTACGGAAAAAAAAAGGATTATGTATAATTATTGTAGTGCTTCAAATTATTAATGGCGTTGAAACCTGTGAATGTAAATGTAGTGATTTTTAAAGAAATGTTATTTAGACAAATCAGTGTATTGTTATATCAGGGCATGAGCCTGTTTTCGAAGAGTCTATGTAGATTGTATGGAAATAATAGGTTGGGAAAAAGTCTTTTCGCATTATAGTATGTATGAAATTGTAATAAAATCTCTTTGGCTATACCATTTGTTTCTGGCTGGTTTTGGCATCATTAAAAGTTTAAATTTTAAAGAAGATAATTCCAAATTCAAATTAGGAAAATATGTGATTTTTATACATTTTTCGTACTGTCCAGATGAGTGAATCTAATGAAGAAATTCTATACATTTTAAAATTTTACTACAAAACAGGTTAAAATGCAATGCAAGCCGCAAAAAAGATTTGCGACGTTTATGGACCCTAGTGCAGTGTCTGTGAGAGTAGCACAAATTTGGTTTAAGCGTTTTCAATCCGGAAATTTTGATGTCAAAGATGCATGTCGCTCTAAATGGATGCCATTTTGAAAAAGTGGAGCAAGACCGGCTAATCGATATCAGTAGTTACGACATAGCTGAAGAACTGGGAATTGACCACAAAACAGTATTGGCGCATTTGAAAAAAACTGGGTACACAAAAAAGCTCGATATTTGGTTACCTCACGAGCTCACCGTGTACTCATTTGTGATTCTTTATTACGACGTATTGAAACCGAACCATTTTTGAAAAAGCTGATAACTGGTGTTGAAAAGTAGATCACGTACGACAAGAACGTGCGAAAAAGGTCGTGGTCAAAGGCCGGTCCGGCTTCACAGACTGAGGCGAGACCCGGGTTAACTCGCAACAAAGTGATGCTGTGTGTGTGTGGTGGTATTAGAAGGGCATTACTCATTATGAGCTGTTACTAGCAGGCAGGACCATCGATTCTGAACTATACTGCGAACAACTGATGAGAATAAAGCAAGAAGTTCAGAGAAAACGGCCGGAATTAATCAACAGAAGGGGTGTGGTTTTTTATCATGATAACGCGAGACCTCAGACATCTTTATCCATTCAGCAAAAAATAAGAGAGCTTGGCTGGGAGGTGTTAATGCCCCCGCCGTATAGTACTGACCTTGCACCTTCAGATTTCCACCTGTTTCGGTCAGTTCAGAATTCTTTAGGCAGTGTCAGGTTAACATCACGAGAGGAATGCCAAAACCAATTGTCGCGTTATTTGGATCAGAAGCCCCAAAATTTCTATAGCAATGGAATAATGTACCCTTTTTTTTCCACAGGAGAAAATCGCCGGATCCCCACCCGCACGGCAGGTGGGGTATGTGGGAGTCGAACCTCACTAAAAACTCCTGCCGCTCACAGCCGGCGCCCTACCCCGGACCGGGTGGGAACCCAGTCGGAGCTATTGAGACGGCGGGACAGGGTTTACGCACATTACATCCATCCCGCCGAATAATGTACCCTACCTACAAGATGGCAAAAAGTTATCGAACAAAATGGTACCCACATACTTTAGTTAAATGTAAATAAACGATATAAAAAAATGTTGTGAATTTTCTTGAAAAATGCGAAGAGACTTTTTCTCCAACCTATTAGTATAATTTTTGACGCTAAAAAATCATTAAGACGCAGTCTTGCACTGTCTGGTGCAGTCAATGAGGAAATATTCAATAGATTCTTAGAGAGTGTGGGAGTCTAGCTCTATAGGCCGATAGCCTGCGGGTTGCACTGCCTCGTAGAGCAAAAAAAAGAGCAGTTAAAACTGCAATGAAACGAATCGATAACCTACTAAATTTATGTTCTCCTTTAACAAAATACGAAAACGTTAGAATTATTTTATTACCTCTCATTTCCTGTAGTTAATGTAAATTTTGGTAAAAGAAGTATCTAGACTTACTATTCGATATTGCACTTAAAAAAACAGACATTAATAAACTGAAAATTTTAAAATAAGTATACCACATTTCTAGCGTTAATTTGAACACTGGATTGTTCCTCGCAAATTATAATGTTTTCTTGGACACGATGAATTTGGTATTATGTGAGAGACGTATGTACCTATTTATTTGCATTTAACAACATAATATTTCTTTGGAACTTCTCCATACAAATTTAAAAACCGAATTTAGTATCGAATAATTTAAATAATCATAACATTTGATGCTTCATACCAAGAAGAAAGTTGCAAGGAAAATATGACACAAAATTAAATTTGATAATGATGTCTGTGCGCTTTTGGAAATCATCCTTCTCATTTTACCTCAAACTAGTCATGCATTCCGGCTCGAAGTGTGAGGCATTCGTAAAATAATACATCAGCTGAGACTTTAATACATCTCACGGTTGATGATGGTTTTCGTGTAGATAAATGTCTATGAATTCCATTAACAAAATTATAAGCCGCGCCAATGAGGAAAGGAATCTAAAATGGCGGCGGCGATCATGCACTCTCACTCTAAACTATTGCTGTCTTTAGTCGCACACGGCGCGTACTGCATGCAAAAAAAATATCAGTTTTGACTTTGTTGTTGAGTTCGAGTTTTTTCACTTTCGAGTTGTGCGACTTAGATGACTGGCAGCAAAAGTGTATACGCAAGTTGCATCCCAGATGAGACACCCCGCCCTGTGCATAAAGTAAAGTGAAGAACATTCTCATTTGCTTTTTTTATATTTTTTTCAATTAACAACTTTTTTTTCTATCTTTGTTTTTATTTGTTGACCCTACCATCTGTCAGTGCAGGTACATAGACGCCATTTTCGATTCGTTTCTTTATTAGCGCGTATAAGTCGCGCACAAGGTGGGCTGTGACTCCTTTAACCCACATACTTAATAAATAAACAAAAACCTTCCGACGATAGTAAAAACAAGTCTAAAGTAGTAGATGCATTCATTTTCGGTGCTATGGATTTATATCTTCTAGTTGGATAGATTAATTTGCGGGTAGATCTTCAGCTGTCTGGTAGTCGAAAATAATTTGCTCTCTGTTTGTGATGCAAGCACCTTAGCTTGTTAACTAGTTTGCTACAGAAAAGTGTTTTTTTTTTTTTAACAATCACGCTACCTTAGCTTGTCCCGTGATAAGTTCGTAAAAAGCTTGTGTTACAAGTACCAGATAACGGAAATACATGTAAGATTTTTATTATACACATACATATATTTAATATACATCCATAACCCTGGAAAAGACAATTATATTTATCATATAAATATCTTCCCTTGGCGGGATTCGAACCCGCGACCCCCGTATGTAGTGACCATGTCACTTACCACTACACCAGACGGCCGTTGATTATAATCACTTGATATTTACGTACGTAACACTAATGTGAACAAAATATATCAAATCGCAATTAAAAACTATGTTTGGTTTGTTCTCCACGCAGTGGTGGGTCGTTTTCAAATTTGGGGCCAAGAGCGAGTTATTTGATTTAATTCTCATAACCTTAACGTTACCGTAATTATAAGTAGATTAAATTTGTTGTCATGTCAACAAGCGGGTGATCCTATATCTATATATCCGGAAACACTGTTAAAGACGTTAAAAACTACCCCAAATCTCATTCGTATTACTGGTTCGAAATTCAAATTCTAAATTGTTTGCTATTTTTCCAGTAATGCGTGTTGAAATTAGACAATTTTATTTAATCAGTATGTAATACAGTAATAAAGGAAAACTAACTGGATATTACAACATTATTAAAAACGAAGTACGATTTGTAAGCTTTTAAAAAAAAGTTTCTATTTAAATTGTCATCCGTGTTGGTGTTATCGAATGCGTAAAATGAAAAATATAAATGAATATTATATAGTATTATCAATAAATGAGTGATTGACTTGATTGTGATGAAGCATTTTTCATTTTGAACATGCCTAAATACAAAAAAAAATGGAAAACTAAAGAAAGTTGAAATTCATGAAATCGTTACTTTTTTAGACCGGAAAATTGCAAATGGCCTGTGCAGCGGACCAATGATGAATCATTGCAAGCCTGGCGGCGGCAGCTGTAATCATTGGACCCCCAATGCCACTATAATACTTAAATAAAAAAACCGAACGCCTTCAACCGAAGGGGACTGATCCGTAAACGCTTCCTGGGACTTTGTCACCTTAAAATGCATCATCTTAGACGAACAGCAAAGATTCTGTATTAAGCACTAGTGCATTCAACAAGTGCACTCACCACCTTATGGAGCACAACTTAGCTTAACATATCTAGACCCTTTTTCCACGCGAGCCCTCTTATTAGATATCGTGAAGGTTTTCTACAGAGCCTGGCAGTACGGCTTAATTTACAAACTGTACAACATCGCAGTGCCAGATAGTTTCATGTTCATCACACGAGACTTGTTGTTGAACCGTTCCTTTTAGTATCGGGTCGAAGGAACCTGCTCTCTCCCCCTTACTATTTCCTTTGTATATCATTGATATACCCCGGTCACCGGCAACCCAGCTAGCCCTCTTCGTGAATGATACGGCTATCTATTACTCGAGTAGGAAGATGTCGTTCATCTACCGTAAGCTCCACATCGCAACCAATTTAGGAGAGCGGTTCTGGTTGACATCAACCCCACGAAAAACTCAGTCGTAGTTTTCAAATGGAGTCGACCTCACGACATCACTGCGCGGTATTAGGCAATGGCGGCAATGGAGTTACCGCCATTGCCGCCATAAAAATCTTTAATCTATCCATTTATAAAATCTAGTGAGCCCTTACCCTGGGCAGCTAAGGTGTAATAACTAGGTTTTTTTTTTGTAGATGAGTGGACGAGCTCACAGCCCACCTGGTGTTAAGTGGTTACTGGAGTCCATCCCATTGTAGATGTCTATGGGCTCCAGCACCTACTTAGATGTAGATGTAGATGTCTATGGGCTGTGACCTCGTCCACCCATGTAAGCAATAAAAAAACGGTCATCCTCGCCAGAGAGATGAAATTCCGTTTCCGAAAATTGTTCCAACCTGTGTTCTTAATCGGTCGTCTCTACCCCATGAGCTGCAAGCAAAGTGAATTGTTTCTTTCGTAAGAATATGAAAAGTAACACAAAACGTGCATACGTTCAGTCATGACATATGAAAATGTAGTGTTCGCTCACGCGGCGCGCACATGTAATCTCTCTCCAGATTTAATCAATATTTTTTTCGACTTTTGCGAGTCTTAGAAATAATGAAAATTACTTTTACAGCTTAATCTCAGATTACTATTGCCAGTACATTCTTTCCTATGCTTCAAATGCCTTACAATTTTCGTCAAACAATTTACAAATTTCGTAACATACATCGTCCGTGTCGGTGGTCATGGACTTGTAGATTATAGTTACAATACAAAATGCTAGACTAAATTTTAAAAATAGTTTTAATTAACCGTATAGACTAATTTAGTTTCAAGAAACTATAGTTATAGCGCCTTAAACATTTAATTGAAATGATATGAATCCTTTTTTATGTTCAAAATATCGTTCCAACATTTTATTATCTATTGTTTTCATTCAAATTAATTCATTAGTATGTTAATAATTGAGAGCTAAGCCGTGTCTTGGCATAATTAGCTTGATTTACATTCTGCTCGTACTTGACAGGTTAACTAGCATGTGCCAATATTGAATCTATATATTAATACGTGAAGCAAAAACTTTGTATCCCTTTTTACGAAATTTGCGCGGACGGAGGAGTATGAAATTTTCCACACTTATAGAGAACATAGAGAAGAAGTGCACAATGCTAATATTTTTTTAAAATAAAGCATAAAAGATACATTAAATCAATAAAGAAAACATTACACACACTACATACCATGTATTTGACGCACACACGCATGCATACTATTTATTGTCAATCTTTTGTTCTTGACGTCTGTTGTCAAATTGAGATTAAATATTGTTTGTCTTTGTTAATATTTTTTATAATGTAGTCTTGGCGAAATTTGTGATTATAGAAGTATAAAATACAATCATAATAGTGTACAAACTTACAATTCCAATTAATTATAGTCGAATTTCGACTACTGCGGGACCTCTAGTCTAGTATAAATTGCCTATTTGTTATACCACAAAAGGTAGGTACTTATTTTAGTTTAAATCGTATAATAAAAAACATTTATTTTTACTCAGATATGTCTAGCGGTCAGGTAACTTCGATGAGGAAAGTTCATTCGAAAGTCGGAAGGTACTTGGGAAAAACGCAGTGAGGATGAACGAATTAATTCTACACAGTATAATAATACATTATATATTTTATTAAATAATATGTACGTTCTGTTATACAGATTGTAAATTAAAGCATTAGGTTTTTACCTACCTACGAAAGTACCGTTTAGTAAACAGAAAGTTAATAAAAAAAAATATAACTATTTCTTATTTCTATCAATCGAAATATGCACTCATTATATCGATGCACCTCTACGTACGATACGCCTAATGGTAATATTTCAATGCCTCTCTTGAGAAAATCAAGGGTACGGGATCTAACAAACTCTTCAAAGGCATTTTTTTCTCTTGGGTATTGATTTTTTTCCCTGACGTTGTCCAAGCTTTGGAAAAAGTAAAATTCTTTGACATAAGGTCTGGTGAGTACAGTGTATAACGTAAAGATTTCAACCCTAGCTCTTGTAGTTTAAAGATCATTTATTGTGCCGCATGAGGTCGAGTGTTTTCGTGTAGGAGCTTAACCAAGGCTGGCCGGAGATTATTTTTTTTTATTATTGCCTTTGTAGGCAGACGAGCATACGGCCCACCTGATGGTGAGTGGTTACCGTCGCCCATGGACTTCAGCAATGCCAAGGGCAGAGCCAAGCCGCTGCCTACCGCATTCTCGACCTTCTCTATCATTGTGTCCAGTTCCTCACAGTACAGATTCGCAGAAATGCTGGGCCATTTGGTAATACGCTGTGATTAATTATACCAGCACTTAACCATAGAAGAGTGACCACATTGTTTTAAGGGAAAGTTTTCCTCTAAGGGCTGAACCAAGTTCTAACTAAATTATCAAAAAGAATTTATTTTTCGGCGCATGTGACAATACGGTACAAAATCCCTTAATTTCTGTCTCTGTTAAACGTATGCTCACGTTGAAAGCGGCTGCTTTCTCAGAGATATATAAAGTATCGTCAGCTTCCACTATCGCTTTTAATATCTCTTTGTTGACTTTAGATTTCGGGCGTTCAGTTTTAAATTCCGGAAGCATTCATACCAATAACAACGAGTTGTGCGATCATTTGTAATGTTCACTCCGTACACCTCATTAATAGTGTGAGCCGTTTTAATATCCTACTTACTTTATTAATCTCTCTCTTCAATCGGTCCCTCATTGCTAAGGATCGTGACTCCGTTTGATTCCGTCAACTAGCTGTCTCCATCGATCCTGTTCTGTAGCTTGGTGGACTGCGTCGCTGACAGGAATTTTTAATTCCTCCAGCCATCGTTTGGGACCTCTACCCCTAGGCCTTGACCCTCGATTTTACATATTTAACACTACTATTCATATTTTTTATTGCGCAAGCCTGACCTGAAGGCTCACCTACTGAAACCCATTTACACGAAATGGAAGTTTCATAATATTGTAAGTATTTCCGAATGCTTCCGCTCTTAAAACCATAAGGTACACCTAAAACAATAAGTATCAAGTATTTGCGACCTTAAATTAGTAACTGAATATAAAATTAAGCAACACACTAACTTATTTTTATTATTATTTTACATAATTAAAGATTCCCTATTTGATGATACGAAATTTTATCAATATAACATTAATTTTTAAATATCGTAGAGGATCAAACAAATTTCAGAGAGTGCAAGCGATTTTCAGCAGAGCCATGAATACCTCAAAGGTAATTTGGCCTCATTTATTCAACACCAAGTAAAATTGTGTCGTGTACGCAAAGATTTACGATGAAGTCATTACGTTTTATGGGCCATAATTGATAGAGATAACATCTCAGGCCCACTGAAATTGCAAAGTGGGGCTCCGGAGCACATTGAACTCGAACTTTTGCATTAGTGCAAAGAAAAATAACCTCTATTAACATTTAAACGAACGACGCCATTGTCATTAATTACAAAATGTTATAGGCGATTTGCACGCGAACAACCTTTCATGTTAAAAATGTTAACATAAACACTTTTTTCAACCGACCCCCATAACTGTTACGAAATGAGATCTGAACATAACAAGTGAAACTTTATCTTCGAATTACATCTACAAACACGCTTAACGTACTGGTCGATTATTACCGAACTAAATATATTTTTTTAATCTTATACCTTTAAACAAGCAATTCTTGTATATTAATATATATATAATCTGAATCTCGGAAACGGCTCCAACGATTTTCATAAAATTTTGTATACAGGGGATTTCGGGGTGATAAATCGATCTAGCTACAATTTATTTTCAGAAAATGTTGTTTTATTCGTGTTTTCAATAATCAACTCTTCCCGACATCTATTGGCGAATAATAATACTATTTTTCTTAATTGAGGGCAACTAACCGCTTTAAAGACACAACAAAATGGCGTTATCAAAAAAAAAACCGGTCATCATCTCATACTCCATGTAATTGAATTTTCTCTAACTTCCTGTAGTTATTCAATAATTTGTTGCCTAATTAAATTATCACTCTAGGTGTTTGTAATTTTTACACTGCAGTATTTTTCACTTATTCCTGTTTTCATTTTACGATGTTGACAATAGTTTACATTGTCGTACCTATAATTGTGGTGACATTTGTCCTGTAGGTACTTTAATGTGTCCATTTACAAATTATCTGAATTAGTGTTCACTCTATTAGTATAATTAATTTTACTAGTGGTCCCGCAGTAGTCGAAATTCGACTATAATTAATTGGAATTGTAAGTTTCTACACTATTATGATTGTATTTCATACTTCTATAATCACAAATTTCGCCCAGACTACACTATAAAAAATATTAATAAAGACAAACAATATTTAATCTATTCCCAATTTGACAACAGACGTCAAGAACAAAAGTTTGCAATAAATAGTATTCATGCGTGTGTGCGTCAATATGATATGTAGTGTGTGTAATGTTTTCTTTGTTGATTTAATGTATCTTTTATGCATTATTTTAAAAAAATATTAGCATTGTGCACTTCTTCTCTATATTCTCTATAAGTGTGGAAAATTTGATACTCTTCCGTCCGCGTAATTTTCGTAAAAAAGGATACAAAGTTTTTGCTTCACGTATTAATATATAGATAAATAAATAAACACTATTTTTAGTGAACGTTAGACATTCAATAAGCACATTATATTTATTATTCGAAATGGTTAAATATAGGAACTTTACTGTTCAGTAAAATGCTTTATGCCCAAATTACCTGCGAAATAAATAACAGTAGACGAATAAACAAAAGCCCAAAAAACTCTAACTCGATTATTTAATTTGAAACTCGTGCACGCACCAACTTTTAACTTGTTCTATCAAGTTACGTTTCTCCAGGTGCTAATTTATTTATGGGCCACCATACAACTTGTTAGGTAAAGAGCACTACAAAATTAATATCGTCCTTTGCCTCAAGAGCTACAAGTTTATACGAGGTAAGTTTGTGAGCAAACTTATGATTAATAGCATCCAAGAATTTACGAACAAGTGATAGTTGACCATCTCTTTGGGATTAAACTTCAAATTACTAGAAGCAGCGTTCTCGCACGCTGTTTATGCTATTTTTCTATCGTATAAAAATAGTGTGAAGTCGGCGGAAACCCGATAGAAGTGAACCTTTGCATATTTATGAACGAAGTTAATTTTTTTTTTCAATGCAACACATCGATATCGTATGTCAAAAGCTATTTTAGAATAGCCAATCCTCAAAAATAAAATCACTTTAAGCAACTTAATAGCAAGCGGTGTACTTAAATTTTAGTTAAAAATTTCAATTCAAAATATTAAATAGAAATGAATTCTAATCTTCAAATTCATCCCGAAAATCCCAAATTCAGTGGTTCGTATTTGCATACGAATACATTTGCACGAAAAGCATTCGTCCATTAAGGAGGGTTCCTATGTGCCCCTTTACTTAGACGTTGCAGACTGCTTATTACTTAATTTACAAGTTAAACGCCGCGCCCTCGACCTGCCCAAAAGAAAAATGGGTTACGTGAAAGCTCTGCCTTACTAATTGTATGCTTTCAAACCCATATGTGGCATAATGTGGCATATTTATCCGAATAAATAGTTGTGTCTGTACGAAATGGTACAATAAAATCGACCAATATTTTAAAAATCTGCCTTCTGTAAAAAAAAAAGATTCTTGAGAATTTATGTGGCAATCTTGCCTTTCAATCTGTTAACTATCTATTAATTAATCTATATTTAATCTTCAGTTACTTAAATACGTACAACTGGTACATTTTTTGTTTCGTGAAGCGAAATGAGATGAAGTTGATTAATTTGAGAGTTTGATCAATTGCGATGAAATTAAATGAATCAACATTAGTTAATAAACCACCGTTATCATATATTTAAACCTGTAGAAACACTAAATTAATAAAATAAAATAATTCATACAACCGTGCTTCTCACGTTCCAGCGAAAAGTCGTAGTTCAATTTATTTAACCCCGACAGTTCAATATTGTTATTTCTTGTACAACTATCAGGTTACTGTTTGGTTCCAGGGTAATCGAAATAATTATCAGGCGTCATACTGAAGGAGAACGAACTCCATTTAGATATCCTTAGGTTACAGTCTGGCGTACTTTCATAGATGTGCTTTACGTAAAGCCTGTTGCTTCACGACAAAGTCGAAGCTTTCGAGCTAAAAGGTAAGCTTATGTAAGTTACAGTAGCATAACGTCGTTGGAACAGGTGTCTGCAAACTGTCGGGCTAGGACTAACTTAAATTAATTTTGGAGACCGTATCTTTTATGACAAATTATGGAACCGCATTGAGAGGTCGGTTTTGATTCTTATTTATAATATCATTTCGAATACTGAGAAAACGAGTTTATGGTCATTCTGGTATTAGGTTAAATAATTAGATTACAGTCTTCATAGCTTGGATGCCGCCACACGGCTTCAGACAAATTTGAATCTCTTATTCTTCTAATGTATTTGCTTAGACGGATGATTTAACTCATGGCTCTTCCTCATGCCGCATCCTTGAGAGTTGATTTCTGAGTCTCAGTTGTATAGTAATTACGTAAATTGTACTTTTTGAATACAAGCATAGTCGCAAGGCCTTCAAAAGGCTCAATTGCACAGTACCACGGCTATCCCGTCATCAAAGCGAAACACCACTGCTACGGTGCAGAGCGTAAGGGATAATTGGACTTATTGGCCTATACATATAATATTAGGTATTTTCCTACGAAATTGTCGTTTAGAGCAATATCATTAATAAATAAACTAAATAGGAGCGGAGAGAGAACGGAGCCTTGCGGGACTCCAGCCGTGAGTGGTCGCGGGTAGGAATGGGTTCCCTCTACTCGATATCGAAAAGAGCGGTTCGACAAGAAGTCCCGTATGATGAGCACGAAACTGACCGGTACGCCCATGTTGAAAAGTTTGAAAATCAAAGTGTTGTGCCAGACTTTGTCGAACGCTTTTGCGACGTCGAAGAAGAGGGCTTCCGTGTAGATTGGTTTTGAACTGCCTCCGTGCTATCTCTACAACGCTTTTATAGTCGATACGACATCCCTAGAATTATCGAGAACATTACTGACAAACCGAGTAGTTTCGATATGTGTTTTCGCTTTTTTGACAATAAATGACGTTGTACTTCTCGAGCGTTCTCGATTTTACTCCTCCTCCTCGAATCGTGTTCCTCATATCTGAGGGTCGTGACCACCATCACCCATGAGCTTCAATCTTAGGATGTTTTTCCACTTTCCCCTGTCCACGGCGTCATGCAGCGCGCTGTACACTGTACTGTCCAAAGCGGTGCGGATCTGATCGGACCAACGAGTCGGGTTGCGGCCTCTAGATCTGTTGCCTTCAACTTTCCCTGTGATCATAAGTTTTTCCAGGTTATCGCCGTCTTTCCTCGCAATGTGACCAAAATATTCGAGGATCCGCTTCAGACNCCAACGAGTCGGGTTGCGGCCTCTAGATCTGTTGCCTTCAACTTTCCCTGTGATCATAAGTTTTTCCAGGTTATCGCCGTCTTTCCTCGCAATGTGACCAAAATATTCGAGGATCCGCTTCAGACATACAGTAGACAGTCTGATTTTGATGCCCAGTTGCTTCAATATCGACACGTTAGTCCGGAAGGCTGTCCACGGATTTCTTAGCATGCGTCTCCAACACCACATTTCGAAAGCATCGATTTTACTAGTTCTTTCGATATTCGTTTCTGCTTTTCGACGATAGATGGCGTTGCTCTTACCGGCGTAACAATACATATCAACTCGATTTGCGTTCCAGATGTAAAAAAAATAAAGCGAAACGAATGAAAAAAATTTAGAAATTAAAGAGAGAGAGAAATCTTTTAAGGGCTTGCGGCATCCATAGAAAGTAAAGGAAAGTAAACAGAAACATTTGTTTCAAAACGAGTTTCAATACAATAAAAACCTGAGAACTTCTCTATTATAAATAACTTGTTAAAAAAGCCTTTCCCTAACATTGTTAAAGTTGTACGTAACTGCGAGTTCTCAACGAAATAAGTCCTCATTGTATACTGAATGTATTGTTACGCGAACTGTATTGGATTTGTTATCATAACTAAGTTCTGGGCTCGTTAGTATTGTTGTACGCAATATGTATTCATTAGAGCAAGCTGTTTACATAAGACGTAATAGTTGGAGTGTGTATTTTATAGACAGTATAAAGAAATAAAACTTTAAGACTTTAAGAAATAAAAATTAACTTTATTGCATATACGGTTCATTTTGCTTAATATGTATAGTCGCGTCACTTATCCGCTTGGGATACCAGATTACAATGTTTTTTTTTTAATGAAGGCTTACTGGTGGCCCTGAAGCCTTTCCAATTTCATCAGGACCGATGGGTGAGCAAAGGCTCAGCCAGGAGGGAATGGGCTGCCAAGCACCTCCAAAGAAGACCTAACAACTCAAGAGCAACAGTTTTGCGAATCTATCTTCAAGCGGATTGGAATCTCAAAAAACTCAGTGCGCTGATATATGGATTAGGTTGCACGTCGAGCTCTTTGCCAAGTTCGAGAAGTGCGGTTACCAAAGCCTCCAAGTCTGCTCCTAGAGTTGAAGGTATCAAATGCAAGAGTTATTGGATATTTAAGGACGTGTCTAGGGCGTGGACTAGCGTGACTAGTTACTGCGTGGGCAGGAGTAAGGGAGTTGTCCGCGGCGGCAACAATAAGGCGATGAGACCAATTACAACGCGTGGCCCCTCCACAACGTGAGACCAACTACAACACGAGGCCTACTACAACAAGAGGCCTACTACAACGCGAGACCCACTGCAACGCGAGGCCTACCACAACGCGAGACCTACTACAACGCGAGACTTACTACAACGCGAGAAAAATACAAGTGGGGTCAACTACAACGTGAGGCCCACTACAACGCGAATCCTACTACAACGCGAAGCCCACTACAACATGAGGCCCACTACAACGCGAGACTCACTTAAACGCGAGACCTACTACATTGCGAGGCTTCTTTTTTTTTTTTTTTATTGCCCTTGTAGGCAGACGAGCATACGGCCCACCTGATGGTGAGTGGTTACCGTCGCCCATGGACTTCAGCAATGCCAGGGGCATAGCCAAGCCGCTGCCTACCGTTGCAACACGGCTCACTACAACGCGAGGCCTACTACAACGCGAGGCCTACTATAACGTGGTGCCTACTACAACGTGGTACCTACTACAACGTGAGGCCTACTACCACGCGAGGCCTATTATAACGTCTAAGGTTTCAGTAGACTATTTATTGTTCTAACACGAACGCTGTGGTTACTCTATGGTAAATATAGCGTTTGACTTTATGTAGGCATAGTTGAGTTTTTTTATTATTTTAATAGCTTAGATGAATGTACGATTTCACGGCTCACCTTTTATTTAATGGCTGCAGGAGCCCATAGACATCTAAAACGTATATACCATCATTTGCCTTGAGATATGAGTTATAAAGTCTCAGTTTTAACAGTACAACGGCGGCAAAATAATGAATCATGGATATAAGAACAGGAAAGATTAGATTATTTGTTTGTTACCGTTAGGTCCAGATTATTTGCGGCACTCCCGTTTGGTGCCGCAACCGCGAGAACGTCGCCATGCGACATTCGTATCGCGCTATCGAGGTCAGGGCGATCCGTGGATACCGCACCGTCTCTTACGAAGCGGCGTGCCTGCTTACCGGGATGCTACCCTGGGGCCTGGAGGCGGAGGCTCTCGCTGCCGAGCACAGGTGATGTAGCGACCTTCGCTCTAGAAGGGAAGGGCGCCCTGGGTAAGGATTCAATAATATAAAGGACGTAATTTATATTATTGAAGTCTATGGGCGCTGGTAATCACTTAACACCAGTGAGCGCGTTCACTCTTCTATGCAATATAAAAGGCCTTTGAAACAGACCTTAGGATCGGAATCGCAACCGCTTTCGACGAGTTCGACGATATTGGTGACCGGTACTTCGAAGGACCCATGACCTATGCAAGTGTAGTGTTCGTTCACGTGGCCCGCACTAATTTGAAACCCCTTCAAGTCATTCAATCCCGTTTCTGCAAGATAGCCGTCGGAGCACCATGGTTCTTAAGGAATGTATGATGATGATGATCCGTAGCTTGACTCAATCAGTAAATATATACAGACAACCATCAATGCGCCACTTTGAGAAGGCACCACTACACGAAATTACATAAACGACCCTGTGAATCGAATGGTAAACAGTCGACGTCGCCCTAAACACGCCATTACGGATCCTCCTGATCCATTAACGGTGCTTTTAGGTACCTCAAGCACCGGTCACCGTCCTGGCCGAACACGTTGCTTCGAGGGTTCGGCGAGTAAATTAACCCATAAACACAGCCCACTGAGTTTCTCGCCCCGATCTTCTCAGTGGGTCGCGTTTCCGATCCCGTGGTAGATTATCTAAGGCCAGTATTAGCAACACCTCCGGGTTGAGCTCCGAAGCTCACCTACATGCTAGGGTAACGTTGATATAGCCTCTCAAGGCTATCAGCATAGGTAGGATAGTAAAAAAGACACAATGCCGCATGCGCTCCTCATGTTAAAATAAAATGAAGATTAAATATTATGAAGAACTATCAAGAGGATCATAAAGGACACCTCTATGGCGACGGCACTTGTTTTATTCTATTCCCAAAATGCATTATTGTATGAGCCCTTAAAAACAAAAGAATACGTTTACGCTGAACTTTCACCTTGTTAGCAGCATTCAAGTAAATGTTCTCAAAGCCGTTTTTTTTTCAATTTATTCTTTTTTCAGCCTTTGATATTTTCGAAAAAAGATTTGCAGTTCCGTTGGTACCACAAAGCGCTTCCGCTGCGACATTTCAAGACATCTTTCACACACACGTAAAGTGGTATCGCTTCAAATGTTTAAACGACTGAATAAAATTATAAGTCTTTACCTAAGAAGTTTCCGCTTAACAAAACAGGTAATTAATACTAAATTCAACTAATTTAATTTAAAAAATATGGAGTTCTATTTTTTTATCATTCATTTATTTATCGATTAGCGTTTGGTTTTTACTACATTTGTATCTATTTCATCAATATGGACACGATAAAAATACGAGTAATTATTTAATACCGTCGTAGTAACAATGCCGCACAAACGACTCAGATCATTAATGGCGTGTACGGAGTAAGCTCTACAAACAAACGCACGATCCATTGGTTTCAACATGGACATAACTATCTAAAAATTTAAGCTTGTGGTTGCCCAAAAAGTAGTCAACAACGACAAAGTAAACGCGATAAAAGAAGCTGACGATACTCAATCTAGAGTTAGAGCTGAGCTAGATTTTTTTCCTACCTATGCTGATAGCCTTGAGTGGCTATATCAGCTTTNGGAGTAAGCTCTACAAACAAACGCACGATCCATTGGTTTCAACATGGACATAACTATCTAAAAATTTAAGCTTGTGGTTGCCCAAAAAGTAGTCAACAACGACAAAGTAAACGCGATAAAAGAAGCTGACGATACTCAATCTAGAGTTAGAGCTGAGCTAGATTTTTTTCCTACCTATGCTGATAGCCTTGAGTGGCTATATCAGCTTTGCTTTCGGGGCTGAAACCGGGAGTGTTGCTAACACTGGCCCTAGCAAGAGCAGTGCTTCGCAGAATCTACCACCGGATCGCAAACGCGACCCACTGAGAGGATCCGAAGAGAAACTCAGTGGGCTGTGTCTATGGGTTAATTTAATCGTTGAACCCTTCGTCGCAAGCGACGGGCTTAGCGAGGATGGTGACTGGTGCTTGTGGTACCTAAAAGCACTGTTAATGGATCGAGAGGATCCGTAATGACGTGCTTAAGGCGACGTTGACTGTTTACCATCCGGTCCACAGGATCAGGTATGTAATTTCTGGTGGCCACGACAAGAGGATTTTCGTGTCGTGCCACCTTCTCAAAGTGACGC
Organism: Bombyx mandarina; assembly: GCF_003987935.1. The sequence goes on from NW_021011563.1 coordinate 91,021, forward strand.
ATTGATGCCAACTATATATACCACATTCCTTAAGAACCACGGTGCTTCGACGGCTATCCTTCAAAATCGGGATTGAATGACTTTGAGGGGCTTCAAATTAGTGCGGGCCGCGTAAGCGAATACTACACTTACATAGGCCATGACCGGGCGTATGCAAGTTTTGTAGAGTTTCACCTTATTACGAAGGGACAATTTACTTCGCTTGCAAATCATGGGATAGAGGCGTCTTAGTACGAAAGTGGCAAGGTCATGTACCGGATTTATGTATGGTCGGAATGTCATCCCTTTGTCGAGGGTGATGTCTTGTATTTGACCTTCGAAGCACACGGTATTGGCTGGCCAAAAAGAGTGATGAGGCCAATGGCGGAGGTGTTAACGCGCCTGTTAGGAAGTGGGCTGCCAGAAGTGATGTTCGGAAGGTGACCCCTTTTAAAGAGCACCGCTGTGCTTTTCGTGGGGGTCGATGTCAAGCTGAGCTAGCAGTATCTATTAAATTTAGCGATCATCAAAATGGCAAGGTAAAAAAACTTGATAAGTGAATGGAATAAAGAAATTATTTCTTTTATAAAAAAAAACCTTCAACTTTCTGTATAATAAATATAGGTAATTCGTAGATAAAGTAAATTTACATTCATTAAAATTAATTTAACTACCAGTACCACACCGGTACTCACAATTATTTGAATAACAATAAGTCAAAGTACATTGACCTTTCCGTTGCACTATGTAGACGTTTTCCAACCATTTACCAGATAAAATAACATCTTAAATGATACAGTTCTACAAATTTTCTTATTCGTATATCAAAAAGGTAGGTGGGTAGATTTCATAGCCAAAATCCTCCGGGGGTTACTTAGTGACTTTGTCATGTAAATCAGCCACTCAAACCCCTCGAGGAGACGCTATTGCAACTGAAATATTGTAAATGTTTTGGTACTGACTTTGGTATCTATTTTCCTTACTAGTTTTATTTAACGTCTACCAATATAATTAAAACTACATTTAATGGTATAGTCGCGCGTTTATCGTTTTCATTGCGTTTTAACGTTTAAAATGTTTACAGGTTTTTTGGCCCAGACGACTAAGGTGCTATCCGTCGACACGTACATATACTGCTCACTGATATCTAATTAAAAAAGTATTTATTGGCATTTAACTTTCTTTCTATCCATCATTCTGAGTATATCAGAAGAGTTTCAGAAGGCAAATATATTTACGTTGTTTGAGATCATAAAAAACATCTTAAAAGCGTTTCCTTTTTTTTTAAATCATGGATTTCTAAACAAATAAATTAACGATGTTAGTAGTGCCAAACCTGTTAGTCAATAAGAAGCATATTAATAAATGCATGTGGCTTATAACAACGAATTTCTATGAGTCACTTTTCAGAACAGTACGGGTAGGAAGACAACTTCAATCCTTTCTTATAATTGTGTAAACAAACAGCTACTAAAAAAAGAAGGTAATATCCGACACGATAGGTTTATTAAAAATTGTAATGGAAAAATATTATCTAAAATATTTAGAACTAGTCTTAGTCATATGGTTAATAGTACGTATTGTACATACATATATGGTACATAATAATATGGTAAATATGCTTTGACATATTCGTGATTTTGTTGTTAGTTGATAATATACTTTTGGTTGTTTGAAAATGTTTTTTTTATTGCTTAGATGGGTGGACGAGCTCACAGCCCACCTGGTGCTAAGTGGTCACTAGAGCCCATAGACATCTACAACGTAAATGCGCTACCCACATTGAGATATAAGTTCTAAGGTCTCAGTATAGTTACAACGGCTGCCCCACCCTTCAAACCGAAACGCATTACTGCTTCACGATAGAAATAGGCGGGGTGGTGGTACCTACCCGCGCGGACTCATAAAAGGTCCTACCATCAGTAAAAAATGGCAGAAATAGGCGGGATTATGGTACCTACACGTGCGGAATCACAAGAGGTCCTACCACCAGTAATCACAAGAGGTCCTGCCACCAGTAACATTTAGTTTTTAAAATTTACTTTTGTACCAACTAAGCATAACTTGGAGCGATGCTGTTGATGGACCACATGCCGTTATTGGTTCCGTCGCTTCAAAGACGGTGATTTCGATGTTCATGGCCATCCGCATGAAGGAAAGCCAAAAACCTTCGAAGTCATGAAATTGATGGAGGCTTTTCTCAATGAGAATCTGTGCCATTCATGAGATAAGTTTGCCAGCATGAGGTTGCTCGCCAAGTAATATTCAAGCGATTGCATGTATGGCGGATGATTCAAAAGCAAGGTACTTGGGTTACTCATGAGTTGAAGCGTATGTTGACTGGTTGAGATTGATATATGTTGACTGTTGCTTTTTTGCCTGAGAACAAATGCTGTGACGGTACATAAAGAAGGTATTTCTTCACACCATCATGACGGGCGATGAAAAAATCGTCAAAATTAATGAAAGCCATTAGTAGAGTATGGTATCGAACTGAACTAATGCGATTCATGAAAAACGGCCACAATACCACCCGAGGCACGTGGTAAAGTGATTCTACTGACTTGACAACACTCAGCCTCGTGTTGCTAAACCCTTTAGAAACTACTTGGATACGCTCAAATATGACGCCCTAGCCCATCAAACATATTCACTAGATATTGCGCTGTCCCATTATAATTTATTCCGTCGATGGAAGTGAGGCGGGGCTGGTCAGTAGTTCCGCTCACATTCAGACCTCAAATAATGGCCTAATTCGTGGATAGCTTCAGGAGACGAATAAACTGTAACACAAGTTATTCAATCTGCCAGAAAACCGGCAAAGAGTTGTAGTAATGGAAAATACTATGTAAATACTCTGGAAATATTGAAAATGTAGTTGCATTTGCCAAAAAAAGCCAGCGAGAATTTACTTGCGGACTTTGTACTATTTTTATTAAGCAGCACACATTATGTAACAAAACAATAAGGCACAAGGTTGTCAGTCGAATGTGATACATGGAGTGGTTCCATCAGTTGCATTTTCTGCATATCCTGTTTCATTACTAACGATACGATCAAAAAACAATAATAAAATGCTTTGCTTAGAAAGCGAATACTTATAGTTTCGTTATGGTTTGAAAACGATTATTTTACACGATTAATGTTTATTATAAAACACTGATCTTTTTTAGGTTTAGTATTATTGTTTATTGTGTTTATTTATGTCTGTTTTACTACATATGCAAGCTCTACTACAAAACACCAACGGGAAAGATCTGTCCGCAGTTGAGTCTAGTAGAGTCTTACCTTGCTCTTTGTATAATATTGCGCATGATTATAATATTAAATTAGTGTGTATGTTAATTCAAAGCACACTAAAGGATACCTTACAATGTTCAAACAAAGCTGTGACCCGAATAAATATTGAACAAAATTTTATCCATCTTGAACGATACACTAAGAACGTTTAACCGGTTTATTGATTTCTTTGAAATGTCGAACATTTTGATTTCAATAAAAATATCACTTCGCACGACGACAGATTTCATCTTTGATATGTAAATCAACCCCTCGGGAGTTCATACCTCAAATGGCGTGTCTGAAGGCAGGCATACACTTACATAGATATTCCAATATTTATGTTCCTTTTACGCCATCCATTTTTAGATCCAAGCTGATGCCATTGTGAAAAACAATGGATCAATTTTGTCGGATCAAATATAAAATTTAATCTAAGCAACGATATCTTTGTTTTTGTCTGTTCCTTGTACATTTTTTTCAATTAAAATTCAAAACTTAGATTTCATTGTTTTTTTTAACATTCCCGGCCCACCAGATATTAAATGGTCACAAGAACCAAATTTAATTCAGCCAGAAAATGAGCAAGAAAACACCTTCTGCTTCTGTGAGGCAAAAATTGGAGAGTAAATTAGTAATGAATATACTAATGCTATCAACTGATTAAAGGGGCCATTCATTCCGATAGAGGCACCCGTCACGTGCGGACGTGCTCATCGTCCACTCGATCGCCCGGTCTTTGTTCGCCCGGCTTTTGTTAGCCCGGCCATTGTTCGCGCGGCCTGTGTTCGTGATACATCTGCCGACCAAGTGTGTTTCCTGGAAGCTTTTATTTGTTTTGTTTTAGTTATTTTTGTGTTCGTGGAACATTTGCCGACAAAGTGGTTTCCTGCAAGTATTTATTTGTTTTGTTTCTTTTCGTAATTTCTGTTTTGTTGTGCTTTTTCTTTGTCCTGTAGTAATCGCGCCGCATTGCCACCTGTGTTCAATAGAACCGCTCAGGTCCGAGAAGTTGGGGCCTCGCCGCAAGGCGAGTGTTTTCAAGACCCGGGGCCGCCCCACCTGGGTACTCAGCGATCATGGACGCTGTATTCGCGGAATTCCTCCGACTTCGCCACCCACAGCTCGCCTCGGAGTTTTTGGCCTTCAAGGCCAATCACACTGCGAGCCCTCTCGAGGACTCCGCCGCGCTCGCTGCTCCTGCGTCGCCTGTACCTGCGTGCAGAGCTTCTGCATTGAGCACCGCAGCCTCTGTCGTGCCTGCCGCTCCCGTGTCGCCTATACTGGCGAGAAAAGCTGCTGCGTCGTCCGCCGTGACCATCGTTTCAGCTGAGCGATCATCCGCGGCCTCCGTCGCGCCCTCTAAAACACCTACACTTGCTCGTAGGTCGCCTGCACCC
>NW_021011563.1:95769-358538 GCF_003987935.1 Bombyx mandarina
TACTCCCCGAATCCTGATCATGCAGGAGCCAGTCACCGTCGACGCCCTAGACACGTCCTTACGGATCCATCAGATCCAATAACCTTTGCATTAGATGCCTTCAGCTCTAATACTAGGGGCAGGCTTAGGGACCCCGGTAACCGTACTCGTCGAACTCGACAAAGAGGTCGACGTGCAACCTAACCCATGCATCAGCCCGCTGAGTTTCTCGCCGGATCTTCTCAGCGGGTCGCGATTCCGATCCAGTAGTAGATTCATTCGCGAAACAATTGCTCTTGAGTTGTTAGGTCTCCTTCGGAGGCGCTCGGGCAGTTGTTAGCAAATCCCACCCCTCTTGGCTGAGCCTTTGCTCGCCCACCTGTCCTGGTGAAACTGGAAAGGCCTTCGGGCCACCAGTAAACTTTCACTCATAAAAAAAAAAAAAAAATGATTAAAGGGATACAGTCATCACCCTATTGACATAGCTTGAGCGCATACTATTTATTGATCTAATTGACCTTTTTCTCGAGCTGGAAGTCAAAGATCCTACAAGGCTCTCGGTGGCGCAGGACGTGTGGGACTCGATGGTGGAAGATGGTAAAGACCTCGGCCGAAAGACCAGGACCGAAGATGGCAAAGGTTTACCTACCAAACTAATCCCCTGCACCTCCGACCGACGCCAGATCCACCCGAGAACACGGAACAGACAAAACCACCAACCGGTTGCTCTTCCACAGCAGCTCACAGAAGTCAACCATCGCCTTCCAGGACTGGTCGTCGCCGAGCATAATAGCCATAACGGCGGTAGCAACAAATCCGTTCGTTTAACTGGCTAGCCAAACCAGACTATTTCAATCTGGCCTAAATTTTTATTAATTCTTCTCAGTCGTACACTCTGGCAGAGTGGTCGTGGTACGTATGTCTTAATGCTTGGTTGCGGCTTTTGAGAGACTTCTCCATCTCTCTCTATTTGTGGCGGTACGTCTACATTCAGTAAGGGAACACTTCATAGATGACTTTTCTAAAACCATCCGCATTATGTATTCGGTGTAGATATTAAACAAAAGAGGGGAGAGAATACATCCCTGTCGAGCGCTAGCTTGAGTCTTAAAATTTTCGGAATCTATTCCGTCCACGCGAACAGCAGCTGTGCCGTCTTCATGTTCTCTCAATGAGATAAACTAGATGTTCTGGTACTCCCATTATTATTTATTATTTTTATTAATAGTATAATAATAATTATTTCTGGCCTGAGTCTTTATATTAAAATGAAACTTCATTACCACTGACATATTCTGTTTTATGGCACCGAATCGATTTTAACTCTCAAACGACACACGAACCGAACGTTCGCCATCAACTGTTTCAAATATTTAACGTCCCAGGAAGATGTATTCCGTCCTAAACAAACAACCGAACAAGATCCTTCGATACTTCTCTGTGTCGATGATACAACGTACGACACGGTTTTGCGACGTGAATATTTTTTTACCCAAGCGCCAGTAAAAATGTATGTTAGCTTTCATCTTTGTTCGTTTTCTTTCAGTGTTTATTTTTCCTTAAAACTGGCTGAACGCATAAATATATAAGATAGAACGTCACACAGAACGATTTCAACCGATATATAATTCTCTTGTTAGGAATTTTTGATTATTTCGTTTGACAACATTGATCGCGTGCTCGCCTTATACAATTGTACTCTCACTACAACGTGGATTTTGCTTTCAAACAATATCAAAGTCCCAATAACTTTAATAGCTGCGTCCTGCTTTTCGAGTCGCAGCAAACTATTGTTTCCGAAGGTTATCTTGAAACTAAAAAGATCTTATCGTCCCCCTAACGCCTAATTAGACGAAAAGCTAAAGTCAAACCAAGAGATTTCATTGAATCCTTGGGCACATACCCGAATGACATCCCAGTTTTACATAATTTATACCTTATCTCAAATATGCTGAACAGAATACAGTGCTAAGCAAAATTCATTTAAAAGAACAAAAGCGGTTCACGGCGCTTCACAGAATGCAAAGTGCAGAGCGCAAAGTTCAAGCAATTCCCGCGAAATGGGGCTCGCGTTTGAAACAAGAACGAATTTTCTTACCTAAGCATTCTCACTAAACTGTATTCTCTGTATAGAGAACAGGGTATTGGGTACACTACGTGTCAGGTATTGAACGGTAATTCTCCACTGTCAAACTGCTCTTTCCCACGTTTCAGATTCACCTACTGAATTTAGTTCCATTGTATTTCGTGGTAATCGTATGTACCTACTAGTGATTTTTTGTTTTATAAAATTCTTTTTTTTTACTGCTTAGATGGGTGGACGAGCTCACAGCCCACCTGGCGTTAAGGGGTTACTGGAGCCCAAAGACACCTACTTTGAGATATAAGTTCTAAGATCTCAGTATAGTTACAACGGCTGCCCTACCCTTCAGATCGAAACGCATTACTTCTTCACGGCAGAAATAGGCAGGGCGGTGGTACCTACCCGCGCGGACTCACAAGAGGTCCTACCACCTTTTTAGTGTTAGTACGCTGACATTTGCTGGTGGGTAAGGTTATAGTGAGTCCGCACTTTTGAATATTACTATCTTGTCTCTTTCTGTCGTTAAATAATCATACGTTCTGGTTCAAAGGGCTCATAGTATCTAATCTTCTTTGAACTTTCAATAAATCGAACATTTAACAAGTTGCTAAATTGAGGACATGGTAAATATTTAAAGGACACAGTTATAGACATAATAGTCATACAGATCAATTTCAAAGTCTAATACTAGTATTATGTAGTTTGTATGAAACTAAACCAGTTTTAACAGGAATTTTAAATTACTAACGAGGTTTTACCTAAGCTGTCTTCATTAAACATGATTTAATATCAAATTATGTGTATCAAACCGGAGCGGATTTTATAGCGGAGATTTATAAAGAAAAGAGCTCTTTTTGTAATTTATTTCTTAAATAAATATAGATTTACTCCCGCATTATATTTGAAATAAATGTCTACAAGTAATAACGCGTATAACTTATTCTACTTGTAATTTGTCTCTATTACAATATTAAAGGTATTAAATTGTATACGAGCAGGCAGTGGCTTGGTTGTGCCTTTTTTATTGCTTAGGTTGGTGGACGAGCTCACGGCCCACCTGTTAAATGGTTACTGGAGCCCATAGAGATCTACAACGTCAATTCCGCCACCCACCTTGAAACATGAATTGTAAGGTCTCATTGTTAACAGTACAACGGCTGCCCCGTCCTTCAAATCTACACGCATTACTGCTTTACGGCAGAAAGAGGCAGGGTGGTGGTACCTACCCGTGCGAACTCACAAGGCGTCCTACCATTAGTAATTAATGACGCAAATTATAATTTTGCGGGTTTGATTTTTATTACACGATGCTATTCCTTCACCGCGGAAGTCAATCGTGAACATTTGTTAAGTACGTATTTCATTGGAAAAATTGGTAACTGCCGGCGGGATTCGAACACCGATGCGTAGCTACATACGAATGCACCGGACATCTTATCATTTAGGTCACGGTGACTTTTTTAAATGCCCTTGCCGTTGCTACTTCAGATGTGCTACGTCAGAGTGAACGACGTTGACTATTTACCATCTGGTACCGGGCCGGTAGGTGGTATGTTTGTCTGCCAAAAAAGACAACAAAAAAATAGGAATACAAACTATATATTGGTTTAATTTTCTTTGTCTAACTACTTCCAATTTTAGTTATTGACAGTTTCAATACGGTCGGTCAGGTGACCATAACTATACACATGGATAAAAACCCAATAAATAACTCCTATATCCGTGTTTAGTTACATTACAATTAAAAAAATCATATACTTTAAGCGACAATAACATAGCGAATAGTCTATAAACACCGACGAAATTCAATTAAATCTACAACGTATAAAAAACCAATGAAATTCAACCAACATAAATATTTTCAGACGAGGAAACCGTGTTTTATTTTTGAAAACACTGTACATTATATGCTTACTATTTTAAAAGAATTCCAATTGTATTGCATTCACTGACGAGCTTCAATTTTATAGTTTTAAAAGATATTCATATTTTAGTTGCACTTTATTTATTTAAGTGAGGCTTTTAAGTTACTGGTTGTTTTCTTTCATAAAAATATCACTCATTTGCGCTTAAAATTATTATCATATGCATGAATAATCATTGCGATAAACTCGCAGACTGTTTAATGGTAAATCGACAAAGCGAACAAAACGGTCGATTGGTTCTCAAAGCGTGGAAATACAACGTGAAAATTGACTATTATAACACCGAATTTATAAATGTGTGAGTACAATTTATAATACAAACCCGTTTTAGAAGAGGAGGTTAGCTTAAAAAGATAACCCAAATAGAAACAATTCATTTGCTTACTATGGCGTATTAAATTTCAATTTCCAATTAACAATAAAGAAATACGTAAATTTTTACATTTAAATAATTATTTATTACTAAACAGCAGTACTGGGCATGCAAAGTCTACCTGATCTTATGTGATTTGAGCCTAGGGTCTGTAAATCAGAATCTCCAATTAGCGTATACCGCCTCCCAGCTCATAATACGACAAATAAATATTTCGCACAGAAATAGACCGGATGATGGTGATCATCCATGCAGGCTCACATCTTATATTGTACTAGCGACCCGCCCTCGCTTCGCTTCGGAAACATTAAATTTTATTATTGATAGTTGAGTCCCGCGATGTTACCCGCGGTTATTATTGTACCGCGGGTGACGCCGCGGGGCGAAGCTAGTCTAAAAAAAGTAGCCTAAGTTACTCCTTATATCATCACCTATCAGTGAAAGTCCCGTCAAAATCGGTCCAGCCGTTCCAGAGATTAGCCGGAACAAACAGACAGACAGACAAAAATTGTAAAAAATGTTATTTTGGTGTATGTACCGTATATATATATTCATATGCATGTAGTAAAAAGCGGTTATTTCAATATTACAAACAGACACTCCAATTTTATTTATGTGTATAGATTACGCCTGTAGACGAGGCCAAAAGATTCAGGATGAACCTGGTAATTTAGAAATGACTACTGATACTCCAAATGAGCCGAGGGAATTTGGTAGCTAGTAATATGGCTGGAGTTGCAGACGCGCATCTCCAAACGCATATATCAGGGATGAGCCCTCTGATCTCATTATTTTGGCTGATTAAACTACTGTCTGGAAGCCGATTTGTATGGTAGCCCTGATGACATATTGTTACATACAAATAGCAAAACGATACTCCATTCATATCAATAGAGGAATATCATGGAAATATTAAAATGCATTGTAACTAATGACTTAGTACAATGCAAAGATCACGCTTTATACGAGCATGCTATTAAATCGACTCCTCTACAAAATTAACCAACTAATAGTAAAAGTATTACATTGAAATTTTTTAACTAATTCGAATCCTATTGGACTGCGTTTTGTTCTTGTTAATAAAGATATTCATTCAAGTATAGGGCTTGAAAATAGCTCAGTCAGCAAACTCGGGGAACAAGCATTAATTTAACACTTCTGTGCAATTAACGTGAAACGCTGGCCCGTTGGAAACAATGTTCGTTTTATTTAGCGCAGCCTTCCGACAAACAACGCGGACCTCCGCTATCCAAACAAAATGTGAAAGCAAAAATATTTTCGTATACCTAAAATACCGGTATTAAAAAAAAAAACTTTTCGTTGAATTTTTACTGAAAACCCATAATGCTTAGTTCGTAGTGAATGTGTGTAAAAAAGCGTGGTAGAATTATGGATTTTCGATTGTTGTTGAATATGTGATTTCTTGACGTGACATAATTTTAGTTAATAATTTTCTAACGAATGAGGTTGGTAAGAGAGTGAGGTTGGTAAGGAGAAAATGAGGAGAAAATGAGGTTGGTAAGAGAGCGTTAACTATGAATGTGGAAGGATATAGAGGAAGAGGTAGACCTAAGAAGAAATGGATGGATTGTGTGAAAGACGATATGGTACGAGATGATGGGTACGAGGGGAGTGAGCGAAGAAATGGTATATGATAGAAGAGTATGGAAGGAGAAAACATGTTGCGCCGACCCCAGGTGACTGGGAGAAGGGCAGGATAATGATAATGATGATGAATTTTCTAACGAATCGATTTCGATATGTAAAAGAATTTTAAGAATTTGTTTAAACTTAAAAGGGTCGTTTGTCTCAAATTCCACGGAGCCATAACGCAACTGAAGAAACTCAAAAATTTCTGAAGTACAGTGTTCCTCTAACACGTAAATGGCCTTATGGGCGAAATCCCTGGCTACATTTGCAGCGTAAAGCCGCCCAATATTTATTATTCATTCATAAGGAGCACTGCGATATTTACTCTCCCATTACTCGAGCCTCGGAGTCGCGTTTCTTTCATTTAAAATTTAACACAAAACCCGACTAGAAAGAAAAAACGAATAAAATGTTTATTGAACTATATTAAACAGACATACTGTCGAACGTTCGCAAAAAGGCGACAGTTAGACTTGCGCAACAATCCGCAGTTCGGGTTTTACTCGTAGAAATTCAATTCGGGATAGGCGGTTAAATTCTTAATCCGAAATCGATTGTTACGGACTGTGTTCGCGTCAATAAATAACCGCAGAACGATAAAGCTGAACAAATCTATATTCACGTAGGCGGGTGTGTGCGAGTTTCGGAAAAAATTGAAAACTATTAGCACTACACTGCCGGCCGCTGCGACCGTTCGACAAAAAGCTATCAACTGGAGTAATTTAGTTTCAATCGTTGAAGTATCATAAAGTGATTTACATTTTATTTTTAAAATGGTGACGTCCCGCTCCGCTTTGGCTATAGCTGATTGCGTGAAAGGAAAAACAATTTCTTGGAGTTAATCGCGAACCATTTGCTGGACATTGTGGTAGGTACTGTAACAGAAACCTGAAGCAGCTGCTCTCGAGTTGTTAGGTCTCCTTCTGAGGCGCTCGGGCAGCCGTTAACTAATCCCAGCCCTCCTGGCTGAGCCTTTGCTCGCCCACCTTGATAAAAGTGGTAAGGCCTCAAGGCCACCAGTAATCCTTCAGTAAAAAATAAAAACAGAAGCCTTCCCTGGTGTGAAAGCGAACAACAACTGCACCAAGTGGTAGAGCGAATCTACGAATCGGCCGCGCGCTGTTGACTCGACTGTATACAGTAAAAATTTGATTTTCAAAATTGTAGGACCAGGGAGAGACCTCCTCAACTTGGATTTCAGTTTCTGTGGGCGACCACCTTTCTTCACCGCTTGATAATTCTCGGAGACAGCTGATGTGATCAACGGTTACGTAGCTCTAGAATATGCGAGACTTGTCTTATAACGTGTCTGTGTCTAAGGGTGTCCCTGGTATGCCGATGTTACATGAGGCCCAGTCGCGTCACTCCCCAAAAGGTGGTCTGTGGGTCGAGAGACACGGGGCCGAGTCGCACCACTTCTAGACACGTCACCACCGGTAGACAACCGGTGAACAGGAGACTCTGTGAGGAGGATCTCAGGGCGCCACCACTTACCGCTCTGGGAGACACATGCCAATAAATGAAACAATTACAATATATATTACACTTGAGTTTATTAACTACAGATTTAATGATTATAATTGTTTACACAATAAATTAGTGGTACGGTATCTTTGTCAAATATGTGTCGATAGGTATACCGAACACAGGAAAATAGAATTTAATGAAAGTGAGATTAAATAACAATATTATAAACTAAGACGGTATCACCAGTGGTTCACAAAATGACGATGAACGAATACTGGATTGCTTCCCCGCAACTGGGGTTGCTGGATCCGAGCCAGGTTGTGTATGCAGGTGTGTTTCTTTGTTCTACGGTAGTCAAGTACTTTCTGGATCGCCAAGCCAGAGCACCTCGCTTCCGGCAGCGTCCACTCAGAAAAGTACTGCGGGATCTTGAAGGTGATAGTAAGGTCACGCTCCGCACCCTAACATGTACATGTAATGTACCAGTTATTAGGACCCTGGTTGAATAAAAATACACCAAGGAACTGATAAATTGACTATGGTAAATACGTAATAAAACTTGCACTGCAGCTTGAGAGATGTTGAATGAAAAAGCTTCGGACAAAGTGACTTGTCCTTTTATATTAATAGTCTTACGGTTCTCGAAAGTTCCGCCTATAGTGCTGTGACAATCTCACCCTCGAACCACAGACAAGATAGTACAGTCACGCCATGCAGTGTCGGATAAATGCACTAAGCAGCGTTTCATAATTATATATTTCCCCACACTGCGCCACGTATACGCGAGAGGGCGTTAATTTAAAAAAAAATATGTGTGCGTGTACTAGTGTACACACGTAAGAAGTGAAACTTCTTTATGGCCTTATTTTTCGAAAAATGATCTACATGCAACTTTCTAGAAATTGGTTAAATAAAGTTAAATTAGATAAAGTTTAAACAAAAGGATTTTATTATCATAGACATGAATACAAAAAAGATGGCGCGTAACGGAAAAATGTGACGCGTAACCGAAAAATGTGACGGTAAATTTTTTTCCAACGCCGATAAAGAAGTTTCACTTCAAAAAAAAATTTTTTCTAGCGTTACAGTCTTATAAATTACTAGCTCTCGACCGCGATTTCGACCGCGTAGAATAGTTACTTTGGCATAACGCAAAATTTTACCCGCCTCTTCATTTACGCAGAAAGTGAAAATATTTTTGAATAACAGTATGTAAAGGAGCTATTTAAGGTACCAAAATTACGCTCTTTAACCGACTTCAAAAGAGGAAGTTATCAATTCGACCATAATTTTTTTATCTATGTATGTTCGCCGATTTCTCAAGAATGCTTGAACTTATTCTGATAATTCTTTTTTCTTTTTTCGTACGAAAGGGAAGACTTCCCAAATGGTTCTGTAATAATCAAGATCTGACGATGTGATCGTAGCGAAATCTAGCAAAATCTATAATTGTCAAAGCCTATCTTGAAGCGATTTGAGTGTTTCAATGTTGTAATGAATAGCGTATTTATTTGGATAGGACTAGGATAGGATAATGTCATCTTTATAAAAACACCTTCACAAATAATGCTTTATTTTAAAACAAATTTGGTTAGTACAAAAAACATTATAGTGAGCCAACCTTTAGAAATAGACATATTAATATGCTGTCGCGGACTTTTTTTAAAACTTTTAAAGGGGAAATTTTTTGTCATACATAATTTTAGCGAAACATTAACCGTTATCGCAGTGCACGCAGCGGAAGCTCTCAAAAGGGAAAAATACTCCGATTTTGAAACATTCGCTCCGCTTGTATTGGTCTTAGAGTGATGTTAATATAGCCTATTATAGCCTTCATCAATAAATGAGCTAACACTGAAAGAATTTTCAAATCGGACCAATACTTCCTCAGATTAGCGCGTTCAAACAAACAAAAACTCTTCAGCTTTATAATATTATAATATAATAAGTATAGATTTACTTAAATATTTTATGCAGCGGCTTACTCAGAAATTTCGTCATTTCTTCTATTGGCGGTATTTTTATATTGCCACAGATTATTTATTATTATGCAGCAGTCTCAAATAAGGATTTATGGGTATGTAACCTTTTCCAAAATTTAACTAAAGAGCTTTACCATGATATTTGATCACAATCGAACTCATAGAAGGTTCAAATATACGTCTATCTTCCGTCTGAACGCTTTGCATAGACGAGAGAACTAGCTGAAGGCATTAAGGCATTAAGCGGTTAGGATTTGAACACCGGCAAGCGATTCCCTACACCAGGCGCTTTCTCGTTCAGAAAGCGACGATCTATGTAAGTTTACCTACCTATGTTACTTATGTGCTTTGGTTATGTAAACGTTCCCCTAATTCTTGTCCTTACTTGAGAATTCCAGACCTATCGTTCCCGATGGCCAATGTAAAACAAGTTACTACTTTTAACCAAGTGCCTTATTGTGATATTCTATAGAGTCCATCAACAATATAAAGAAAAAGCGACAATTTAAATCTCTATGTATTTGAAACTAGGTCGTAGCAGAGACATTTCAATTCTTTTCGATACACGGTTTGTCGGATCGCTATGAAACAGTTGACCCGTGAAGCACTAATAATAACGAAGCATACAATAGGCATACCAAGCAAAACCGAGCGGTTCCGTTGAATCAGCGAAGTGAAAGGAATCCTCGAGTTGGATCTGCGCCCGGTCTTCACGAGATTGCAGCAATTTATCCAGTCCGTGACATCTTAGATACGTTGGTATTGTTACTTATATATCACGTTGATATCTAGATTTATTGAACTTGGCTTTTCATCACATCTATCGAGATACGCAAGAACTAGTACCGCTATTACAAAATATAAACACACTCAATCCCCTGCTAAGTGATTGTGTAAAAAAAAATAAAAAAGATCTGTGGTGTCGTGGGACAACGGATAGGAACGTAGTCCCTTATTATAAAAATATTCATTATAAGATCTATTCGAGGTACCTATAAAGAAAATAAAACTGGAGGTTTCGCAACAACCCAGGGTCATTCGGTAACGTGCGAACTTATTGTGGTACACTTCATTCACAGTTGTTTGCATAAGAGTTACTGTATTGCGCAAACGAACGCTCTGGGATCGTGGTTAATGAATGATAAAAAAATATGTTATTTTTTGTACGTTATTACAAAGTTAAGTCGTACACTGTGTGCATTATTACTACTTTGTACGTTATTATAAAGTTAAGTCGTACACTGTGTACATTACTAATAAAAATCTTACGTTACGGATGTTTTTTCTCGGTTAGGGTACCCCTCCGCAACGCCCATAAGGACTTCGTTCCAAAAAAAAAATTGTTTAGAAGCCAGAGGGCTTTTGCAATTGACCACGAGGTTTATTCAGGAGCGGTAAGTTTGATACCCGGTCACCTTCTGATGCAACTATTATTTTCTTCGTTTAAGCTCCGTGGTAGTGAGTTCACATAGTACTTTCTAGTAACATCTTCAGTGACCCTTTATTCATAGCGTTATTGGTGGTAGAGCGTGTGTTAGCGCGGTTCATGCAACACGGGTTCGTTTTGTCATCTTGCCTATTTCGGCAATGAACCATGTTCCAATTAAACCTAAAATTCGACCGACGATCTCAAAGAGGTGGTCTAAAGTCTTTGTTCAAACAGGGGACAGTGAGTGATTCATTTTGTTTCTGCTAATAAAAACACTAAGAAATTCTTAATAATATTATATGCATATATAATCGAATAAATTTTCCATATTGAAAATATCATTTTAATCATAACATATTTGTACAGTACCGAAGTGAAAAAAACTCGAAGCGCTTTGATATTCCTTAATATTTCCTCCTTTCATTTCTTGGACTCTTTGGAACCATATACAGTTTGCAAAGAGCTTTTGAATGTAACATAATAAGTACATTACTAACAAACTCATGGTCGGATTCTAAATCAGTTTTATACGGATTTATATGCGGCTAACTAACACATATAAAGCGGACGGGGGCAGCCGGCGTATAGTGGTGGCCGGCAGCCCTAATGGCTTCCATTACGTTGCTTACCACCTGCGCTAATGGCTCAGAAATATTTAATTGATGAGAGCGGTACAGATTTCCACGATTCACATTTTTCATCCGTTCGTTAGTGCTTTATGTTCGTTTTATGGAAACATGTCTCATTAGGGCTGAGGTCTCGCGCTGTTCACGTTTTTGAACGAAACGTGCGGATACTAGTGCATCTTTTTTTTATCTTAACTTAGCTTTTATCTTTACTTAATTACAATTTTTGAAACTGATAATGAGTGGCGACTAACTATGTTCTTTAGGTTTTTTATATTGTAAAGTTTTTTAAAATATATACCCAATTTAGAAGAATTGAAAGAAACACATTTCACGAATAATATAATATATATTATATAGGGAAATTCTTGAACACTTTCTTTTTAAAATAACACCGTGATAATAAAACTACTATAATTTTATGAATGTACTTTTGGTAGTATGGTTTACGCTTATTACTCCCAACTCACAAAAAAAAAATGAGATTGTTTGAAACTATGTAAACTATAAGACATTATGTTTTCAAAGACGTTACATTAATTTTATTTCAAAAACTTATTCTGATTTAGGCGTCGAACGCAAAACAATAGTATCAAAACAAACTATATTTTCTGTTTGTCATTTTCAAAAGTAAAACTAGAATATTACTAACATACTAAACACAAAGATAGCTGTTACGCTTATGAAACGCTTTGACTTCTGATGCAGTTTACTGGTGGTTTACTGTATAGCGCGAGCCTGTACGGGTAGGTACCATCACTCTGCCTATTTCTGCCCGAAGCAGGAATGGATTGTGTTTTGAAGAGTGGGACCGTTTTAATATTGAACTGAGACTTTATATTCATGTCTCAAGATGGGTGTTGGCATTTAAATACCGAATAATAATTAAAAAAAGATCTATAGACTCATTTAACAGATTTGAAGACAATGATGACCTTCTCAACTTTGACAGTAATAGAGCTTATAGTGAGCGCGCAAGACTAGGTATAACCATTCCATTTCTGCTGTGAAGTAGCTTTCCCGTTTGAGGGGCTATAGTCTTCAAATGTGTGACCCGATTTATGACGAGACAAATAATTATCCATCAATCAAAAGATCCTTCAAAACATTAAAGCTTGGCACTCGAAACATTAAAGCTACCTATGTTACGTTGTATTATTTTAAGTACATTTCAGCCACTGAGCATGGCTACGGCTGAAATCGACTGATGTTTATTTACACACAGAATGGACTAAAACAAGTCCTCAGCACCGAATCCAGATTGTGTTTGTACGTTATGAGGAACGTGAATCAAACCGTAAACGTATGTAGGACTGTTTTCATTTACTAATTAGATATAAGGGGGAATTGTTTGTACAATTCGTATTTACAAACAAAATTGTAATTTGTGTACCACTTTTGCTAAAATTCATTTGGTGTGGACTTTAATTGTCGTTCATAATGAAAGCATTTGACTAATTAAAAAACGTTTCATGTTTAATTCTTTCACTTCTCTCCTTTGTTTAACCTTAAACCATCAAAGATAATTGTAGGTTTCTTCCAAACATTTCTAACCTTTTTTATGCTATACACATCCAACTACCTACAACCTTACCTACCTGGCTTTCCTAAATTTCTACTCCTACTTTGAATTTGATGTAATCGTTTAATTATCCATTTTTATTAAATGACTAGCTGACCCGGCAGACTTCGTAGTGCCTCAGTCGATAAATAAAAGACCTAACCTTTTGTATAAAATAAACTCAAAACAAACAAAAAGAATCCGTCCGACCGGGGACACTTGAAAGGGAAAACAAAATTGTTATTTTTATTTAATTTCGAGCATTTTCATATTTATCTTTCAAACCTTCTCTGGACTTCTACAAATAATTCAAGAGCAAAATTAGCCAAGTCAGTCCAGCCGTTCTCGAGTTTTAGTGAGACTAACGAACAGCAATTCATTTTTTATATATATATAGATAGATTTAGTACTGCTGGCCTGGAGGCTTTTCCAGTTTTAGCAGGACAGACGGGCGAGCACGAGCTCAGCCAGGAGGGGCGGGATTTGATAACAGCTGCCCGAGCGCCTCCGAAGAAGGCCTAACAACTCAAGGGCAGTTGCTTCGCGAATGCATTTACCACCGGATCGGAATCGCGACCCGCTGAGAAGATTCAGCGGGAAACAGGCAGTGACTTGGCTCTGCCCCTGGCATTGCTGAAGTCCATGAGCGACGGTAACCACTCACGATCAGGTATCTGGGGCCATATGCTCGTCAGCCTACAAGGGCAATAAAATAATAATAATAATACTGAGCGTGGTGATGTAAGTTTGGCAGTAGTACGGTTACCAGGATCCCTATGCCTGCTCCTGGTGTTAGAGCTGCAAACTTCTAACGGAGGGAGGAGAATGGACCCGTAAGGATGTGTCTATGGCGTTGACGGTGACTGGCTCCTCCGAGAGCTAGAGTTAGGAAATAGTCAGCGGCGGCAACGATGAATCGATTATCATGACGCCTTATTGAAGCACCCTGAAAAAACTGGATTGAAGGCCTGAAGGGCATCTAGGTGGGTACGGGCCGCGTGAGCGACAAACCACACACGCAATACGCCGTATTCAAGTTTGGTAAACCTTATTACATTTTACTCCGCCTGCATAGGATAAAGTCTGTCAAGGATAAATGCAGTGGAAAGTGCACAGCTGTGCTTTTCGCTGTGTTAATATCGATGGATACTGTACAGTGTACTACGTAGGGCATGGTCAATACCAAGTACAGACTACACTCGAATTTGCTTGACTTCGGTGATGAGACGAGAACCGGTTTTTTCGACATGGAATGGACGTTGGCTTAATTATTCTGCTATGTTGTATGTCGATTGTAACTTCTCAAGGTGGGTGGCGCACATACGTTGTAGATTTCTACGGGCTCCAGTAACCATTTAAAATCAGGTGGGCTGTGAGTTCATCCACCCATCTAAGTATAAAATAAATTAATAAATAATTAGCAATCGTAAAAACGCACAAATGTACAAAAATGAAGTCGCTTGACCTGGCTTTTTGGGTTTTTTTGCGGATGTTTGCTGATCTAGTCACCATTTTAATAAGACTATATTTCAGCCTATCTCAACTTATCATTTCATTCCACCTCAATTGATTGCAGTCCCGGATAAATCAACTTCATAGATAAAAGATAAGCCTGTATGGTCTGATATCTTCACTTATAATACTTATAAAAATGGAAATACTACAAAAATAACTGACAACCGAAGCTACTGAAATTAACTCAGATTATGACTTTTTGGCGGGAACGCGAGGAGTGAAGTTATGTGAATTGTTTTAATTTGTCTATTTAGTGTTTCTTCAGATTTAATAACGGTGGTTTATTAACTGTTTGATATCTGTGAAAGTGCACAAATGTGGGAAAATGAAACAAAGCCGCTGGACGTAGCTTCTCGGGATCCTCTCAAAAGACCAATAAAAATCTCAATAAATAATCACCGTTTTACTGAGAGTGTATTTTATCCCATATCGTTTCATTTTATTTCATGCCAATTGCTTAATATTTCAAATTGATTAATATCATTTAATTCATTATACTCAATATTATAATTTTTCATAAAAAAATGTACATAATATATTATTATTATATTATAAAAGAATAGCTTGTATGGTGAGATACTCTTGCCTTTCCAGTTGGAAAAATAGAACTATTCAGATTGTCAATTGTCAGTTGATTGTCAGAAACTCAAATTGACATTGAAAATTTCGGCAAGTGGCGCATACTTCTAAATTAGATATTTAAGTTTTTTACAATTATTCGCATATATTATTTTATTAATAGTTTTTTTAAGTAATAATTATAATATATTAGAAAGCTGTACGTATATTTATAATGTCGCACCAAACAGGTATTCAAGGTGGGTGTAGGAAAATAGCAAAATACAAAATACAGTTATTTGTCAATTTGTCTAAATGTGTAAAAAATAATTTTTAGAAAACTCATGAACCATATAATCTATAATCGATTAACTAAATATGATTGACATAGTTTTGTTGATGACCTCGGACAGCATTGACAGTTAACCTCAAGTTAAGTGATGTATTTTTTAAGCAAATTTCTTAAATAAAGTAAGATTATATTTCCATAACTTTCACTTAATTCTGAAGATCGTATAAACTCCAAGTCGGTATGGTTGATCCATGTCATTCTATTATGATCTGGTTATACATGATATAATATAGTTCTTTAATACATCTGAATTCATAAAATATTTCTAAGAATCTAAAAATAAACTTCAATGTACATCATCAATGACTGAATCCGTTTATCATGTTAGTGTATAAAATACAAATTTTGATTGTTACTGAAATGGAAAGATAGTTTTCTTTTAACTTAACGACTCAATATTAAAAACAAGCTGAAATAATTGAGGTTGACATAAGACATATTATACGAGTATGTAATCTTCTGTGACCAATAACTAATTTCAGACTAATCCATATATTTGATGTGATTTGTTATTGTATTTGTCACATGTATTACAAAATACCTTATGTGAACAATTTAAATGAGAGATTTTTTAGAATTTTCAGAAATCCATCATCTTACATACATACACTCACTTTTATGATTGGATTATGCTTATAGTTTACTGTATTATCTATTAATACTGGATTATAGTTTATTGAACATATCAGTGTTTGTTTAGTGGTGCTGATATGAGGTGATTTGAGAATTGACACTTTTCTTTTAATTATGAGATTTGTGTTTTATTTTCACATTTTTATACTGTAGAAAATATGTAGAAATGTGATTAAACTTTGGCAACCACTTAACATCAAAAGGATATACTTATCCTTAATGGCATTTAAAATTACACATTGGTTCATTCTGGGACATGTAAAATTTTTATGCGAAAGAAAACCTCTTTGACACTACTAACACTGACACTGTTGTCATAATTTGCAATAATATGGTTGATGCCACTAATGTGATGATTAACTAACATTAAATTCTTGGCACGGTAAAAGCAAACCTCAAAGATTATTTCTAATAATAGATATAAAATAATTAAAGTTAATAAAACCAGTGCAAAAATTGTAAATGCACCATCACAACAAACTAACATACCCAGCACACCAGCCCAGGGCATGAGCAGAAATTACTATAAAAAAATATATCACAGTATATTTCAATGCGATCTAAATGATGCTAACCAAAATTTAAATGGATAAGCTGTTTCTTTGGACTTAATGTTAGCATAGCTCCTATAGATGGTGTCAGCATGATTTGTGTATATTCTATTTCTGACTGCTGGATATTGTACTGGTTGAATTCAGCTCATATTAGATTCATCAGAATAAGAGAAAACAAACTAACTAAATCCTTTCTATTTTATTTCAGCAAATGCTGAGTTAAAGAAGTACATCAGCAAATGCCGGGATAGTAAACTTCGTGTTTTAAAAGTCACTATTGAAAATGGTAGGTGTCTTCTTATTTATGACTTATATTAACATGAAAAAAAACATAGGCTTGGGCAATGAAAACTTTTTGCCTTCCACTCTTTTCCAGATACTGGACAATGGTACAGTCCATATGAATTCCAAGATATTTATTTATTTATTTATTTATATGAGTATGATCTTGCGGAGACGTGTGGTAGATGTCTCTTTACCCTATTTTATCAAATCTGAAGAGATTCTTATGCCTAGTAAATTGAAATGACAATCACATATTATACATTAAATTTTATTTTTTATTGACTTTGTGCCATAGCACTGCTCAGTCATCATCAAACAATTCCTATGTCAGGCAAATATTTGTGTATGTTCATGTTCTCCATGTTATATTATAATTATATTTATCAGCTTTTGATTCCTATAATACAAGGAAACCTAGTTCGGGTCAGAGGACTATGTGATTCAAATTCAACTCTACTTATTTAATAAAATATGACTAAGCTACATGAATTTTATGATTTGATAACTAGTAAATTGTTAAAGAGTATTGAATGCATTATATGCTGTGTGGATTTTCAGAACAGATGACAATGGCTAAGCATTTTTTCACAAAAGGAACATGGGAGCATGATTTTGATAAATATGTACCATCATTGATTGAGGAAGATCAACCTTGTTATATATTATATAGGTAAAAACAAATATTTCAATGATTTTCATCAAATGTGTTTTCTTACGGAAATTATTGAAACGAAGTTCCTTATGGCAGGCTTGGAGGACATAGGGATTTTGCTGCGCGACCGAACTGAAAAAATGTGATAGTAAAAACTGTAAGAAAAAGTAAGAAGTAGGAAGTGATGCGTAAGAATAAGGCCTTGTTTTCCGCACAGCGATATTTCACCGCGCGATTTTTTTCTCATAATTCTTTCTACATTAGCCAAAGGAACTTCGTTCCTACCTGGTGTCCCACGACACCACATCTGTTTTATAACTTATTTTTTTTTATTACCTGGCGTACCTGATGATGAGTCGTTACTGTCGCACATATTCACCAACCCACCGGGGCACAGCCTCGTCGCTTACTACCTTAAACTACTCTCCACAAATCTTGTTTGAAGAAAGGCATGTAATAGCGCCCAGGAAACACTGTGTAGGGGAGTTTATTCCTAAGCCAGATGGTACGTGGCAGAAAATATCTCTGGAAATGCGCTCTCGATGAACGCAGTGGTTGGAATACTTTTTTTTAAATAGTAAGAATGAACTCTGCTCGTGTGGCAAGCAGTGCCATGGTAAAAATGAGATGATGAGGATGCGCTTCCGATGTAACACACGGTACAAAGTACAGAGAGAATCGAAGTCCCTCCATAGATCCACTTGAGTAGTCACGGCATTTCTGATGCTAACCTGGTTTTGCTGTCCAAATGACTCCGATACTGGACATCACTCGAACGTCAACCTCAAGAACCTCAATAACACATAACGCATCAAAAAAAAATTATTCATTTTTTTCAGGTTTGATTCAAAAAATTCCCTTGGTCACGAATGGTTGCTGTTGAGTTGGTCCCCAGATAGTGCACCCGTTAGGCAGAAAATGTTATATGCTTCAACGAAAGCCACATTGAAACAAGAATTTGGCTCCGCCCATATTAAAGACGAGATGCATGCAACTGTTAAGGTACTCAAAACTCTAAAAAGAAAAAAATATATTGGCATGAACAAAATAAATAAATTGTAGGAGCAATAATGGATAATCGCATAAAATTTAGATGACGGCAAATGCAGTTTCACGAACCGTTTCATAATAATATTATTTTGATATAGAACATCGAAAGGGTTTTTTGACGAGAGTGCGAGGAGCGAAATCTTGTGAATTTCCTTTATTTTGTTAATTTGGTATTTCTTCAGGTTTAATATTTATAATAACGGTAGCTTATTAACTGTTTACCATATTTGAAAGTGGCCAAGTTGGGGCAATGATACAAAGCCGCTGGACGTAGCTTACAATAAGTTAACTGAAAAAGTCGCGATAAGTAACCACCGTTTTACTGGGACTTTATTTCATCATATCTCGTTTCATTTAATTTCATCCCGATTGATTAAAGTCCCAAATTAATCAACATCATATCATTTCACAGAATATGTCCATATTTTTTTAACTATCAAACATTTTAAGAACTTGACAATGGCAAACAGTGACGTCGTAAGAAGCCAATTGCCATAGGTAAAATGGAGGAACACTCAAAGCTTATGTAATAAAAATATCATTGTCAAAAATATTAATGCTGTGGGTGCCGCCATTGATATTACTAAAATATATAATTTTATAACGGAACCAAATATCGGAACGTGCGATACTGCCCCCGCCGCCGTCTTACACCCCCAAGACGACATGCAAAATATTGTCAATCTTAGCTTGTCTGTACTGTTCTGAACTCCTTTTGTTTTATTTTAGTTATTGTGTCGCTTTTCTATTAAAATCATCCAAATTTTATTCCATTAAAATTATCCAAATGAGTGTTCATATCAGTTCTATACTCTCTTCGCAAACAGCCCGGACCACCAAACTCACAGAAACCCACAAAAAACTCACAAAAGTCCCGCCATCCAGTCGGACTTTTAGTGTTAAAACTTATATTTAAGTTGTTGATACGAATAAGTCGAATTGCGACCACAGTCTACTCTGTTATCATCAATCATCATCATCATCATCAGCCTACAGCAGCCCACTGCAGGGCATAGACCTCTTCAACTGCACGCCACTGAGCACGACCCTCGGCTTCTCTCATCCAGCTCTTTCCATAAATATCATAACTAACACAAAAAATAAAATAAACGTAATCTCCAGTTGTCAAAAAGACCATTCTAGTTTAAATCTTGTCTATGATGCTCTTTACTTTAATAACACTAATTTAACAGATCAATTCTGGAGACAAAAGAAGTCTTAATATCTGAACAAATTGAATCATGCTACATGAACACATTGCTACAAAAACCGTATATGTTTAAAGATACTTTTTCTTAACGTTTACGTGATTTAAAATTGAAGAAAATAAATCCATTAAAACCTTTTTACAGGAAGAAGTCTCTCTGAAAGGCTACAAGGCGCATTTGAGCGGAGTGAGTGCCCCCGCCCCGCTCACGGATAGAGAGGAAGCCTTGAAAGAGTTGCAAGAAAGCGAACATAACACCAACTATGGGGTTGATGCCAGGTAAAATTGTAAATGTACTTAGACAGTAATAATATAGTAGTCTAATGGTAGGCAGCGGATTGGCTCTGCCCCTGGCATTGCTGACGTCCATGCGTGACGGTGACCACTCACCATCAGGTGGGCCGTCTGCCTACAGAGACAATAAACAAAAGAGATTCCAAAAAGATAAGTAAAGTTCGTGAACCGGCTCCGGTCACCGTCCTCACCGAACTCGTCGCTTGCGACGAAGGGCTCGATGAGTAAATTAACCCTCAGACACAGCCCACTGAGTTTCTCGCCGGATCTTCTCAGTGGGTCACGTTTCCGATTCGGTGGCAGATTCTGCGAAGTACTACTCTTGCTAGGGCCAGTGCTAGGCCGGGACCCCCGGTTTGAGTCCCGAGATCTCATCTACACTACACGCTAAGGTACCGCTGATATAGCCCCTCAAGGCTATCGGCATAGGTAGGAAAAAAAAGTGAACCGGCCATTGTAAGACTTCTGGCGGACGCAACTTATGTTCTAAAATATGTTAACCAAACCGTACGTATGTACGAACGTAGACCACAAGCAAGCTCGTATTTTCCTGGAGTATCAAAAAAAAATACCATATGGNCTCATCTACACTACACGCTAAGGTACCGCTGATATAGCCCCTCAAGGCTATCGGCATAGGTAGGAAAAAAAAGTGAACCGGCCATTGTAAGACTTCTGGCGGACGCAACTTATGTTCTAAAATATGTTAACCAAACCGTACGTATGTACGAACGTAGACCACAAGCAAGCTCGTATTTTCCTGGAGTATCAAAAAAAAAACCATATGGATAATGGAAAATGTGAGCTATGTTTGTACACATAAGATTGGTTTTGTCTCGACAACCCGCCAACTGCTAAGAATATTTGCAAGTACAACATAACATTAAAATAATTGTATTTTTCAGGCAATCAACAATGGGTGGTGTAGCCTTTCCGATAACAGAAGCCGCTAAGCAAGGAATAGTTGATCTCCAAAGAGGTTCCTATAATTATTTACAATTTAGAATAGGTAAGATTTGTTTTCGAATATGTGAATCTTGAGGCTATACAGTTAAGGGTATATAGTGTCTAAATAGTATTTATTATAGCCTATTCGTTATTTTGAAGTTTGATCAAAATCCCTCTGGTAGTTTTTGCGTGAAAGTGTGAAAAACTTTCATTAATCTACACAAACTTTTCAATTATAATATTAGTAGCATAACAGAACATGTCCCATCCAAGCCGAAAATCGTGACAATTAGTGGTAAAAATGCAGAAAATGACGGATTATTTGACAATTAAAACTTCACCACTCTTTCTCAGCTTGAAGGTTATTAAAATGTATATATGTGTGTGTGTGTGTGTGTGTGTGTGTGTGTGTGTGTGTGTGTGTGTGCGTGGGTGCGTGCGTGCGTGCGTGCGTGCGTGCGTGCGTGCGTGCGTGCGTGCGTGCGTGCGTGCGTGTGTGTGTGTGTGTGTGTGTGTGTGTGTGTGTGTGAAAATGAGCAGAGCAATGATTTAAAAAAAAACACGGAGAACTGCTGGCCTTATTCTGGTCATTGGTTCTGCTAATTATTCCACAAAGCGAACTCTAGGAGTGTAGTTATTTTTAAACTGGGAATTTTAGCAATAAAACACAGCAGTAATCACTTTTTAATTTACAATTTCATTTCTCCAAAGCAAACTAAGCTCCGGGTTCAAGTTACACCTTTTATAATATTTGTTCGTCCTACGTCAACCAACAAAAACATTTTACGATGAGAAAGTAACTAATTTCACTAAAGAAAATTAAAGTTATTTATTATTCTATATTAATTAATCACTTTTGAATCAACTGATATCATGACAACATATAATACAAAATCATATGGTTAAACAGAAACCAAAAACCACTGCGGTTGAATTATTTTCTATATTATGTGGAGCTTAATAACATTCCATAATAAATAATTATGTAAATAGTAAATAATTGTTCCCAAAGTGAGGAGATGATTTCCAAGTTTCAAAATAAATAACATTAACACATAAACATATATTTTCTGTAAGTCTGAGGGTAGGTTGTTAGATTCTAAGTAGGTTATTAGATTGGAGATGCCGCTAATAGATAGAATTGACCATGAGTTCTTATCTGGTGCATAATTTTATTCATACTTTCTTATACCATCTGCCTGTTGTCTTTGACTCAGCATCTTAATTTTCAGATTTAGAAGAAGAAAAGATTAACTTATCGAAAGCGTCAAAGATATTATTAGAAGAATTACCTCTCCAAGTTCCCAATGATCAAGCCAGATATCACCTTTACATATTCACACACACGCACGAGGGAGATCACATGGACAGTACAGGTATCAAGATAATATCGTGTTTACTTGTATATAGTTTCAACGAAATATACTTGACTTATAAATGTGAATGCGGAAGCTCCTTGAAAATATTACTGGTGGTAGAACCTCTTGTGAGTCCGCGCGGGTAGGTACCACCGCCCTGCCTATTTCTGTCGCGAAGCAGTAATGCGTTTCGGTTTGAAGGGTGGGGCAGCCGTTGTAACTATACTTGAGACCTTAGAACTTATATCTCAAGGTGGGTGGCGCATTTAAGTTGTAGATGTCTATGAGCTCCAGCAACCACTTAACACCAGGTGGGCTGTGAGCACAAAAAGAAACTGATCCCTGTGAAAATGTAAAAATCGTTGAAGAATCAACTAATACTCTTCATTGTTGTTTCAGTATTCATCTACTCAATGCCCGGCTACAACTGTAGTATAAAAGAGCGAATGATGTATTCAAGTTGCAAAGGGCAGTTCTTAGAAATCATAGAGAAAATGGGCGTCGAAATAACAAAAAGAGTGAGTTAGTTGTTTTTGTCGTCGTACTCCCTGTGACTCCGCTGTTGTGATGATGATACACAGATGCTACCACTAATTCCTTATCCATAAAACTTTAATAGAATCTAGAAATTTACATGTAAATACATTGTGGAGAGTATTAAACGGCAACTTGACTCTGCCTCTGGCATTGCTGGCGTCCATGAGCGAAGGTAACCACTTACCATCAGGTGGGCCGTATGCTCGTCTGCCTAAAGAGGCAATAAGTAAAAAAAAACAAATACATATAATACAAAAAATGCTAACGCACTGTCTAAAGTTCATCGATATTTAATGACAGGATAGTGAGGCGCCGTCCTTATTAACATGCCATTAATAATTATGACAACCCTCCGTAAGTCTTAAGTATTAAATTAACTCATTAGGAAGCTTCATTGCTGTAAACGTTTTACTTAATTTGGTTTTGTTGAATATTCACACGAATTGTATTACCGTGAATAGAAAACGGTTACCTATGTAAAAATTATAAAAGGTCCTCAAAATGTAGGAACAATTCAGCCTCGGGAAAACATTAAATGTATACATTAATATTATGTTGCAATCGTTACATAAATGATTAATTTATAGAATATGAAATAATTCGGCTTTTTTTATTTTGGTACATCATTGTTTTTTGTCATTACATAAGTACAATAATTATTTTTATGCCTATCACAGGCTCTCAAACTTTTTGGTCCCACCACTATTAGTATTATTATTTTTTTGTAATACTTGACACATATAATGAAGGTGATTAATACACATGAGTAATTATGCGAGCCAAACCAGTAGCACTGGGGAGCCAGACTTACACACCCCTTTCATACTTTTATCATTAAATGTATAAAGTAAAGAAATTTTTTTTTTTTACAGTTGGAAATCGACGATGGCAAAGAACTGACCGAAGAATATCTATATGATGAAATACATCCGAAGAGAAACTTACACCGTCCAGCTTTTGCCAAACCTAAAGGCCCTCCGAATAGGGGTGCCAAACGTATCACAAAATCACAGACCTCTCAGTAGTAAGATATTTAAATGTTTTTACTATTATATTATTTTATACTCTTAAATCATGCCAAGTAGTTTTTAAGTATATTACCTGAACGAATTTACCTATTTTTTTGTGCCGAAAATTGTTTATAAAATTTCAATGCTTTTGCTGGGTTTTTTTATATGATAAAAATAATTTTTATACAGTACATTACTGTATATTTTAATGAAATTACATTATCATTTTTTAATCTATTGCTTCTTTGTTTTAAATGCACCAGCAACAAAGGCTGTGTGATTGATTTTCTTCAATTTTTTTTAGCTTTTTTAATGTATTTATTCTCCTAAATTATTTGATCCATATTTCATACGTATTTCGTGCAATAATATTCAATGTTTGGAATATTTTATTTATAAGTTGAAAATCAAGTGGAAGTCAGCTTTTATGGAACGTATTATCTAATAATTATATATCGTGTGGTATTTAGTTTAAGAGATATTTTGGTTAATACGCGACATATATCTTTGTAATTAAAGGTCCGTTTTATTTGGTATTAGTATAAGTATCAACAGTACGATATCTTTATTTAAACTTCAATTATGTTTACGATATTCAAAGAGCTGAAGAAGTTTTTTTTTTGACGTTTTTTTTTTTAAGTTTTAAACTTTAAATAGCTCTTATAAAGTTGCAAAAACAGCCTTTCCGATATATACCTATATACCACTCGATATATACCTAGTTGTCATTTAAATAAGGTTTATTTATATCATGTATTGTTTTCTATATAGGTTATTAAATTATAGAATGAAACGAAATGTATTATGGAGTCATTATATTATATCAAGTGATTTTAAGAAGTCAGTATTTATTTAGTTTCTTGCCTTTTATAGGCGTAAGCTGTATGTTTGTACAACGTATATTGTTTTTACGAAGTACGCCTGAGAATCAATTGAAGCTAAATTGATCTGATGATTGTTAAAAATCCGAAATTTTTATTTCAATGTTACGATTCTACGTCGCGATCAAATCTCGTTAAAAAGCAGTGCTTTGAGACTGCCTTTTTTAATTGAAACCTTATATTATTATAATATACATTAAGTGCGGAAGTTTCGTTGCAAACATAAATGGCTCTGACGGATAATTAACGTTTATACAAATAGTATCTATAGTAAAGGTTTTATATGTATGAAATTAATGTAGAAAATGCATAATATTTTTCGTAATTGATAAATTGTATTTTTGTTAGTGTCGCAATATGCATGTCTTTTCACTTTAAAAAATCAGAGCAGTACACTGCACGTGCTCAGAAAATACCGATTTATTATTGTGGGCGAATGAATCGGATAAATTGAACCAAACTTACTGAGTATTAAACTAAAAAATAAATGTAGCCGACATACGAATGTACGTACAAAATTCATGACAATAATAAAGTATTAAAGCTGCGTATTGTTAAATCGAGTAATTTATAACTAAAATTATTACTGGTTGGAAATAAAACACGTGAAAATTTGTCGCTATATACAGATTTTTTGTTCTCTCGTAAATTTAGTTTGGATATGCTTACGAATGGTTACACGCTTTTTTTGCAATGTAATATTATCATTCGCATATATATTTACACCCTTTTTTTACAGTGCCAATGAAATTATGCTTTTTTATACTGCCTAAAACTTCGGTTGTGTACTGTACCATTTGAAATTTGTTTGAAAATATATAATAAAATCGTGATTTTGCTTGTTTACAACTAAATATTCTAATTATTTTAATATTAAAATTAATAAATGAATATTAATGCAAAAAAAATCTCCACGTTTTATGCACAAAATTGTATTGTATATAATGTAGGTACTTGATATTTTTGTATACCCTGATTATGAGATCGTATTGTGCGGAAACATTTTTTGTATCTGTTCATCAATATAGTAGTATTTTCATTCATAATATGTGTTTTATTTACGGTGCATTCAAGTTACAGAGCAGTACCTGCAACATACATAATATGTTTCAGTTTGCTTAGAAAAATCAGTAAATTTGCGTCAAATTATTTACAGAGTATTATAAAAGTTTACAGATACAATTGAAAGTCAATATGATAAAATAAATAGTAAAGGACAATGCCCAAAAGTGGGCCAACTTTATGTCAAAACTATTTGTACTTGAAAAACTATGCCTTATTTTTTCACGTTGTTTAGTTTATGTATCAACATTTCTTTCAACCTGGCATTGTTTTCCAAAAAAATAAATTACTTAATTGATAACATCCCAAAACTATCCATTAGACATGTGTAAGTAATGCGAGTGATATTACTCGGGTAATATTACTCTACGATGTAATGCAACATCACACATTACGCGAAGGAAACAAACATCACACCATCACCCAACATGTTTCTTTCTTTGTCGTGTAATGTTGCTTAATACACGAACGGAACCGAGCGAGGGAGACAGACCGATCGACGCAAAATAAATGAGCAAGCGACACGGAATTATTCCTAGTGATTTGGAACCGTATGTCCTGGCCGCTAGGTACATTTTTATACCTATGGTACGTCTGAATTTTAATATAGGTATTTGTGTTTATATTTTTCATGCGGCCAGCCGGTAGTTTCCCGCAAGTACTTACTTAATTTTTTATTCGCAACTTTTGTAAAATCGCTAGTCGCTCGTAATTGTTTAGTAATATTTCNCTTTGTTTTATCTACGAACCACGTCTGGAGAATAATTGTACCTGCATAAATTTAAAATAAGACGAAACCAGTTTAAACTGTTATTTAAGCAGAAATGTTCATTGAAATCAAATTATGTAAGTCGGAATTATGTATGGAAGTCGTCGTGGCCTAAAGGATAAGACGTCCGGTGCATTCGTGTGTAGCGATGCACCGGTGTTCGAATCACGCAGGCGGGTACCAATTTTTCTAATGAAATACGTACTCAACAAATGTTCACGATTGACTTCTACGGTGAAGGAATAACATCGTGTAATAAAAATTAAACCCGCAAAATTATAATTTGCGTAATCACTGGTGGTAGGACCTCTTGGGAGTCCGCACGGGTAGGTACCACCACCCCACCTATTTCCGCCGTGAAGCAGTAATGCGTTTCGGTTCGAAGGGTAGGGTAGCCGTTGTAACTATACTGAGACCTTAGAACTTATATCTTAAGGTGGGTGGCGCATTTACGTTGTAGATATGTCTATGGGCTCCAGTAACCACTTAACACCAGGTGGGCTGTGAGCTCGTCCATCCATCTAAGCAATAAAAAAATAAAAAATGTAAGGAACGATTTTGTTCGAAATTAAATACTTGTGATGAATAATTTAGGTATCTGCATTTGATTAGCACAATGTTCATAAAAAAGTCCTTGGCCATGAATGGATTATTTTAGAACATATTATTATTTTATTGCGATTAAAAAAAAAATTGGTATGATGATCGATCCTAA
The DNA here is from genome assembly GCF_003987935.1 of Bombyx mandarina. The sequence goes on from NW_021011563.1 coordinate 123,225, forward strand.
AAAGGTACCTAGGCGAAATACGCTATTTTAGGAACAATTTTTGGAACTTTTTAAGAGGAACAATTCGATCAAACATGATTGTTGCGTAGCTAACCATTTTCGCGACGCACCCAATGGAAACTCTCAAAAGGAATAAAATATCCCAGTTTTTGCAACATTTTAAAATAAACTCCTGTCCTATTGATCATATGATATATAACCAAGTCATACTATATGATAAATATATGATATATAACCTATTCCTATAACCTTCCTCGGCTATCCAACTTTTTTAGAACTTAGCTAAACTAAGAAAAATTCTATTCGAACCAGTAGAGAACAGAAATAATGAAATTAGCGCCTTCAAACAAACAAACGTACAAAAAAAAATGCTCTTCTTCAGCTTTAAAATATTGACATGCCTGATAAATGCAATGAATGATGAAAGGTTGTGCCTACGTACTATAGTACAATTATTTTGTCCGTGTAGTTTGGGTCATAAAACATAGCCCGGCTAGGGCGGTGAGCATGTTGAGCGGGCGGTGAGCATGTTGCGCGGGCGCAACGACCTTATCGATAAATACAAATAAGTCATCGAAGGCAGGTACACGGCGGCGGGGTGGTATACGAAGGGTGGTGAGACATTGTTATGTTATGAGTTATTTGTACTTACCTGCAAAATATAGTACATTATGTCGAAGAGAAATGTGTTTTTATGCATTCGTTCTCTGAATTTCTTTAGTGACACAATGGCTACTCCTTTGTTTTGTATCAAAACGGCAGAATTTATTCAATATAATATTTGCACGTGTTGTTATCAATAATGTGTTAAAAATTTTCACTGAAATAAGAATAGATCCCGAAAAGTGACAGTGTTAATTTCTGCCGTTCTCGTTAACTTGCTGCGGCGATATGTGGTGCAAGTGTTCGATTAGTGATTTTTCTTTCATTTTTATCACTAACCCACAAAATGACAAAACTAAATACACTATCGATAACGCTTATCGACAACAATAATGTGCATCACTATGCCCGTCCATTAAGGCTCGTGAGTGAAAGAGAGCGAAATACTCTTTTCAGCGCTCCGATTTTTTATGACCCAAACTGCACGGACAAAATAATTCTATTTTAATCGGAAATACAAATTTATTTTACCGGAGGTGTGTTCTACAAACGAATGCAGTGAAGGAAGAATCAATTCACTGCCATCATTAATTTTACGTCTCATCAGAAAACAGGGAGCCAATATGTTATCACGAGCGAACTCCAGGCGTCTTTTGAGATAAAAAGGGACTTTGCCTTTTTTATTGTAACATTTGAAATAAAATAACAAAACTATAATTTCATTATGAAGAGGTTTTAATGTACAACAGTTACGAGGGCTGCACTAAAAGTATCGGGAATGGAATATTTCCACTGTTCCTGTCATATTAAAATCTTTTTAATTGAAAACTCCTTGGTTTTAAAAATCGAAATTCATTTATGTTGAATAAATTTTTTTTGATTTGATTTGATTTGATTTGATTTGATTTGAATACCATTTATTTATTTAAAAAAAGATTCTCGGTCTTGTCACGAGATTTTGTCAAACTTGTTTAGTCGTTGAGAAAATGGAATTGCCTCGAGAAAATTCAAGAGCGATGATTTATTATGACTTTCGAAGTGGTTTAACACAAAAACAGTGTGTTGACCGGATGATTTCTACATTTGATGATGAAGCCCCATCCAAAACCACAATTTATCGCTGGTTTGCTGAGTTTCAACGTGGACGTGTCAAGCTCAGTGATGATGATCCCCGTGAAGGTCGTCCAAAAACTGCAGTCACCCAAGAATACGTTGATGCTGTGCGTAAGCTGATTGAGGAAGATCGACATGTGACATACCGCGAAATTCAGGCAACTTTAGACATTGGCATGAGTCAAATACAAATAATCTTGCATCAACAATTAGGTGTAAAAAAGTTGTTTTCCCGAAAACATTACTTGGTGCGTCAGAACTCTCGAAAGATTCCACGCAGGATCCTCAAATGCTGTATACAACATTGTATCAGGTGACGAATCCTGGATATACGCGTACGAACCTGAAACAAAAAACCAGGCACGAGTTTGGGTGTTCGAAAATGAGTTAAAGCCAACAAAAATTGTTCGTTCACGGAGTGTTGCAAAAAAAATGGTGGCCACGTTTGTCTCCAAAACCGGCCATGTTACGACTATTCCTCTTGAGGGACAAAGAACGGTTAATGCAGAATGGTATGCTAGCATTTGTTTGCCACAGGTCGTTTCTGAACTCCGTAAAGAGAACTGCAANCTTCATTGTATCGTTTGATGGTACGATAAACGAATCTTTTGGTTGTATTCAAATTTTTCAGTATGTTAAAAATTTGAATTGGCGCGTAACCGCAACGATGCAACGCAATAACTGCAACACGGTCTTCTTTAAGCGTCCACTCCATATTTAAAAATGAGTAAAATTCTAAATGTATATTATTTTTATTTTCATGAACAATTCGAAATTCGAATTCAATAAACTTTTTTGTGGCCAGCATTCTGAAAGAAAAGTTTTTACTGTGTGACAATACTTATGACCTGACTAGGTATAACCAAATCATACTATATGATAAATATATGATATATAACTTATTCCTATAACCTTCCTCGGCTACCCAACTTTTTTAGAACTTAGCTAAACTAAAAAAAAATCTATTCGAACCAGTAGAGAACAGAAATAATGACATTAGCGCCTTCAAACAAACGTACAAAAAAACATGCTCTTCTTCAGCTTTAAAATATTGACATGCCTAATAAATGCAATGAATGATGAAAGGTATGTACGTATCTACTATAGTAGAATTATTTTGTCCGTGCAGTTTGGGTCATAAAACATAGCCCGGCTAGGGCGGTGAGCATGTTGCGCGGGCGCAACGCCCTTATCGATAAATACAAATGAGTTATCGAAGGCAGGTACACGGCGGCGGGGTGGTATACGAAGGGTGGTGAGACATTGTTATGTTATGAGTTATTTGTTCTTACCTGCAAATTATAGTATATTATGTCGAAGAGAAATGTGTTTTTATGCATTCGTTCTCTGAATTTCTTTAGTGATACAATGGCTACTTCTTTGTTTTGTATCAAAACGGCAGAATTTATTCAAAATAATATTTGCACTTGTTGTTATCAACAATGTGTTAAAATTTTTCACTGAAATAAGAATAGATCCCGAAAAGTGACCGTGTTAATTTCTGCCGTTCTCGTTAACTTGCTGCGGCGATATGTGGTGTAAGTGTTCAATTAGTGATTTTTCCTTTCATTTTTATCACTAACCCAAAAAATGACAAAACTAAATACGCTATCGATAACGCTTATCGACAACAATAATGCGCATCACTATGCCCGTCCATTAGGCTCATGAGTGGAAGAGAGAGCGAAATACTCGCTTCACCGCTCCGATTTTTTATGACCCAAACTGCACGGACAAAATAATTGTACTTTAATCGGAAATACAAATTTATTTTACCGGAGGTGTGTTCTACAAACGAATGCAGTGAAGGAAGAATCAATTCACTGCCATTATTAATTTTACGTCTCATCAGAAAACAGGGAACCAATATGTTATCACGAGCGAAATCCAGGCGTCTTTTGAGATAAAAAGGGAGTTTGCCTTTTATCATTGTAACATTTGAAATAAAATAACAAAACTATAATTTCATTATGAAGAGGTTTTAATGTACAACACTTATTGAAATAAAATAACAAAACAATAATTTCATTATAATGAGGTTTTAATGTACAACACTTACAATATTTACAAACATAAAATTAAATGGGTAACTGTTTTAATCTCAAATGCTTTGCAAAAGCATATTCTATCAAGCATTCGATAGTTTTATATACCATCCTAGTTTATTACATCTTCGTGAAATTACGGTATGATACGTTGAATTTTAATTAAACTTCCTCAATCTTCACTTCACCTTGCTCTTGGACTATTGTGTCATGATGTCTTGTCAAATCGTCGTGTTTGATTTTTGATGATTTCTCTATTGCTTGATTATAGTGATCAGTCCTATTGAATAAGAGAACAGTACGTTAAAGCAGATATAGTGGTGTCATGCCAATGTTTTATATTTTTAACAGTCACACGCTAGTACAGTACTAGATCACTCATTGTAATTTTGAACAAGTGCATAACGTTTTTTATTAGCATCCGCTAAGAATAGCTCAATTAAATAAATAATCATAAACCAGTTTAAAAACAATAATTTGCATATAGCCGACCTGACCATATGCTTGTGATTCCTAGTACTTATTATATTATTATGATTTTATCTATACTTCTCGTAATATTACAAATAACCTAACTGGATAGATTTGTATCAAATATTGCAGAGATTGTATTAAAAATACATCCTGGATTGCCACATGGGATACTTTATATCATGGTAAATGACATGACCCTGTTAATGCCAGATATATCTAGATAATCTGCTATGGTAAATATGAAAATATGACTATGAATATAAAAATGGAATGAGTTTTAAATAAGCAAATGACACTGAAAAAGTCTTTATTCTAGGACAATGCAATCTGTTTCATAATTTCTAAATTACAAATTTAACATGAATGAAACTGCAAGGCATATTATGAATAATAATAATAATGTTTTTATTGCAAGTAACCATGACTCATATAAATTGTTAATAAGACTTAGACCTATGTTAGTAGTTATATTTACATCACAATGAATTACTGTCGTAACATCCCATGGGAGATGGCACCACAGCGACCCATGTATACACAGTCCAGCCTGCTTGCGATCATGCTCAGGATACTGTTGGAGCTGGCCCTCANAGACTTAGACCTATGTTAGTAGTTATATTTACATCACAATGAATTACTGTCGTAACATCCCATGGGAGATGGCACCACAGCGACCCATGTATACACAGTCCAGCCTGCTTGCGATCATGCTCAGGATACTGTTGGAGCTGGCCCTCACTCTGCTTACCAGAGATGCACACCTCTTACGCATGGTAGTGTAAAAACAATCTATGGCATAGCTAGTACTGACTAATTTTGACATTTTCTCTGAAGCTGTACTTGAAACTTACCTAGATTCTTTGATTTTGTATAATGCTTGTCGTATATCGCTCATACGAACACCAGTAATTTTTAATATTCCAATAATTAAAAGTCCACCTATTGTACTTAATACAGCTCCTAAAAATAAATAAATATATAAATAATATGGTAACTAGTAGTAAAAAATATCTGGCTGTTTCTAATCGTTACCTAGGGAACCACCAACAATCATAGCAGCCAATCCTAAATTTGCTTTATACAATGCTCCGGTAAGTGCACCTGCAGTTGTGTACTCGATGAGTGTTGTATCTCCACGATATGCAGATATTGTTGTGGCTATCAAACTGAAATGTTCCAAGGAACTTAACAAACATTCACGATTGACTTCCACAGTGCAGGAATAACATTATGTAATAAAAATCAAATCCGCAAAATTATAATTTGTTTAATTACCAGTGGTAGGACGTTTTGAGAGTACCACCAGAGAAATAGGAGGGTAGATACCACTACCCCACCTATTTCTACCGTGAAGCAGTATGCGTTTTGGTCTGAAGGGTGGTGTAGCTGCTGTACTGTTAAAAGTGAGACTTCAGAACTCATGTTTCCAGGTGGTTGGCAATATTTACTCTGTAGATGTCTACGGGCTCCGTTAACTACTTAACATTAGGTGGCCCATGAGCTCGTCCCGCCATCTAAGCAATAAAAAAATGTAAATACAGTAAAATCAGTTTAATTTATTCAACCATTAGGTTATAATTATATGACTATCACATTTTCACATATTGCACTGTTCGATTATTATCATGATCAAACACTGTGATAAAATTTGACAAACAATTGTTAAAATGTAGTGTTATTTAAAAAAATCACTAAATGAGTTGAAGAAGAAATTGTTTCAAAAATGGCACAAGTTATATGTATGTACCCTATAATTACTTTGGCATGAAAATGATATGAATTAGTAATGAGTACATTTTTTTTCTCATTCAAAATTTTAATTCAAGAAAAAAAATTGGATCTTCGTTTTAGATATCTTCATTGCTCATAACTAATACTAAAAGCATATGTAATACTGATGATAAATATAATTCCACTTTAAGTCCAGTGCATTTGAACTAATGATGAAATCTGCGTCTACTGCGAGACTAAAGTCTTCACAATAAAATTAAATGTAAAATAGGATTAAATAACAAATAGAATATATGCTAAGAATGTTAGAGATTTGATTCCTTGTGTTCACATGTACTGTATTTATATGTATATATCGACGCTTGAAAGGCAAACATGACTAAGCAACAATGCGTGAACTTTACAGCAGACTAATTTAAAGTTGTAATACCTGAAAAAAATTATATTTTAACGAATCTAGCTGTAATTGAAATGGTTTTAATAAACCTAGAAAAAAAATTTTTTTGCACATTGAATATGGTTATTGCCTATCATTTATGTACAAAGCAGTTATTGTCGCTTAGTCATGATTGCCTTTCAAGCGTTGATATGTATTGCTTATATTAGTCTTAATAAATTTACCTGAACATTCCTGTAAAAATACTTAATTTCCATCCCCACTTGTAGGCACCTTTGGCAAATCCAATTGTTACATAGTCTTGCAGTTTTTTCTGTAATCCATCACCAAGGTTTTATAAAATCATTATAAAAGATAATAAATTAAGGATGTAAATAGTAATAATTTATATTCAATATAAACTAATAATAATTTACAGCTTTCTAGGCAGACAAGCATACTGTAATCCTGTGACAGCAGGTGATCTGTAACTGTATTAAGCAGGATATGGAGAAAAAGTATTGAAGAACCTTGTACAAATTCTAGTAGATATTCTTGGAAATGTTGAAAAAGTTAATAAGTTTGTTTCCTCTCTGGCCACTTGTTACGTGTTACCAAATAGTTTTACACAGAACGCCTAATATCATTAAAGCTACATATATTGGGAATTAAAAAATAATTCAAAAGTGGGTTAAGATTAAGAGGTTGAGTGCTTGGGAGCATCTTTTTCTTCCTGAACATTCCAATTATGAATGTATTAATAAATTTAATAAAGAATAATGGGTAAGGATACAAAACATTTGAGTCAGCATCTCTATTTTAAAAACAATCATGTATTATGCAAACCTTTTACAATACCTTTGCATCGCCTACTGTTTTATAAGCGGTTGCTTGATTATTTTCAATAAAATACAGGTAGGCTTCTCGAGATGAAACAAATCCTCCGAAACAAACACCAACAAATGCACCGCACAATGTGGATTGCACAACTGTATGCAGTTCAGGAGAAACTTCGTCGAATTCGCTAAAATATTTGTTTATTTCATAAATCCCATGGATTCAGGCACGAAAATACCATAAATGCATAGTATTATTTTATTAGTAATTTTAAACATCAAATTTTAGCGAGTATGATTATTAAATAATATTGATGAAAAACGCAATTTTCTTACTTTTTTTTATACATGGCTTTAACCCGATCCCAGCCTGTCTGAGGGCCTCCAGGCAGAGGTCTGTTAAGGACATCGTAATCATTTTCATTTCTTTCACGAAAAATTGGTAAACCAAAACTTGGAGACAACCTGATCACCGTTCGTATCATTTCGACAAGATCCCTTTCCCTTTTTGATAACAACAGACAAGACAGACATCACCAACCAATCTGAACTTTTAACTTATATGATCTTTTTTTAAAGGGATTTTATGACCTGGTAACTAAGACCTTTAAGTCACGTATTATTTTAATTTATGTTCTTATTTTTATGAAAAATAATAATATGAAGTGAAATGAAATGAAGATAAGTAATTTGAGACATTAATCAACTGGGATGAAATTAAATGAAATGATATCCGATTTGAGAGTATATTCTAAAAAATTAGACCATCTGGCATCTCGGACTTCGGTAGGTAGGTAGTCTACCTATCGTAGGTGCGGATCGAGGCGTTCTTGGCCCTAAGGAGTCCCTAACATCGTCGGGCAATTGAAGCAAGTCCTCCGCTACAATTTGCTTCGATGATCTATCTAATGTCGAGGTGATGTGCGCCGTTACGATGTCTATGGCTTCAGCGGTATCCTGAGGGGATGGGGTAGAGTCTGGGCTGAACAGGAGCGATGGTGGATCAGATTCAGTTAGGCTGAAGCCCAGTGTGTGCCAATCCACCACAGTTTTCGTGACGGGAACCTAATCGGAAGTGCGACCAAGCTTTATAACGACGGGGCGGTGGTCTGAGTCTAATTCTGAAACGACTTCGATCGAACGGGACCGCAGAGCTACGTCATGACTAAAAAAAAGCCATTAGGCATGGTTTCTCGAAATCTTCCGGAAGGTCCGCTGAATTTTCAATAAATAATCACCAGTTTACTGAGACTATTTAAACACATCTCATGAACATGAAAATGTAATTTCATCCCAATTGATTACGGACTCAAATAAATCAACTTCACCTCATTCATTGCTATATCATTTTTCCTATAACTGAATCCTCATCCTCCTTCAGTCGATCGCTCATTTCTGAGCATCGTGATGCGCCCGCCTGTGACCTTTTTTTGTAATTTTTAGCCACTTATGTCGGTCAGTGGCACAGTGAAGTGCGTGGCTCAGTCTCATGTCCAGATACTCAGACACTTGGTCACTCCATCTTTTTCGGCTACGACCTCTAGATCGTCTTCCATCCACTTTACCTGTCACTATGAGTCTCTCCAGGTTGTCAGAGGGTTTTCTTGCTATATGACCAAAGTATTGGAGCACTCTATATAGACATTTGGTGGATAGCCTCTGGTCAACTTTTAGCTCAAAGTCAAAGTTAGGTCAAAGTTGACCAAAAAATAACTGAATATGTATTTAATAATTGAAGATTTTCATAAACTCATCGCTGGCAGCAATGGCATCCCAAAAAGCCGATTGTCATGCTTAAAAATAATAGAAAGAAGAGGATTTTAATAAATCATTGTGATAGTGACCCTCAATATATTTTATTCGCTTTTTGCAATTATACGAATACTTTAAAAAAATGCCTTTACCGCAATTCAGCATTTTGGTAAGTACCTACCTGTAATTCTAAAATCATATTTTAATTTTCTTTGGACATTTTTGTATCTAGAAAATAGTTTGGACAATTAGGTATGTATAGTAACCGGCAAACTTCTTGAGCAAATGACTTTGACTGCGCAGAACCGAATTTTAGATCACTTTGGTGGTGAGGGTGAGGCGCGACGGCAGAGGAAACCGTATCGAGCGCGTTATTGGTAGATCAGACGAACCTTGCGCCCCGCACCGCGCCCTCGTTCCGTTTGCTCCCAAAAGTACGCTTGCGTACGGTGAAAAGTCTATCGTTATTCATCGTTATGTTATATTTTGTTATAATTGCTTGTTGACTTTGTTGCCATTGCTATTTGTTGACTGTTTGTTGATTTTTTTATAAAAATACACTATGCCGCGACAAACTTGTGTAGTATTCAAAAGAAAGGGTAGAAAAATTGTGTACGACGTATATTGCTTCATTATAAAACAGGGGAAGAATGATATGGAAAAAGTAAAACAGACTTCGGAAGCAACAGAAACATCAGTGAGTAGGGCATTATTAACGAAGCTAAAGGCTCTGGCTTGCTCGCCGTGTTTCGGACTCCGGGTAAGAAAAGATCAGGGAAGACGAAAGTTACCGGAATGGATAGTTTCGTTCAATCTGTAATAAAAAGATGTAATCATAATAACTACATAACAAGCAGTGAAACTCCGTAGCGTAGAAAGGCTTCGAAAAATTTAAAGAAGATATATATTTTAATGGCTCGATTTGAAGTTTACAACGAATTATGAAAGAGCTAGGCTTCAGATAGAAAAAAATACCAGAAAATAATTGGAAGCTGGTAATTGAAAAAAGTTACATTCGATTACTACGAATCGAATATCTTCAAAAAATAATTAATTATAGACAAAAAAGAAGACCGAACCGACCGAGTTGTAAACTACACCAATGAGCCCTATGTCGACTCATCACGATGATAGCGACTCGGGTGATGAAAACAGTGATGATGATGATGGTCAAGATTATGATAACGAAAAAAAAATTACAAATACCAGCTTCGCTTCAACTGAACCTGGCAACAGCTCTAGTTTTGATTTAATAGAAAGAATATCTATTTTACCCCAAGATTAAATTATTACAATTATTAACACATATTTTTTGATGTTCTAATAAATATATAAATAAATACATATGTTGATTTTAATAATTTAATTGCATTATGACGCAGAGTAAATAATGTTTTTGCACGTGAGTGTACCATGCGCGAACTTACCCCCACTACGTCAACAAATGCTCAAGAAGTTTGCCGGCTATTATACCTAGTTAATTTTATTGTCAAATAAAGTATGTTGTGTTGTAATAATGATAGTGATTACGATTTTATCTTATTTTAATTTTATTCTTTTTACACATGCGCAATAAAAGAAAAAAGACGAAGGTCAAACTTTTCACATCACATTGTTGCACTCGTGGGTGTTGGCGACATGCATATTACTTACACATTTACTCACTGGAGCTTACCCACTGGGAGCTTACTCACTGAAACGCTTATCTGAAGGCACGCCATAATAGACCAGTGTGACAGGCACTGGTACCCCCGAGATGACTGGACCTCCAACGAAATAACTCCACTTTGTATATAAATACGCAATTTGCCAAAAATGTCACTAGCACGATTCAGCCTATCAGTGAATAGCTCTTAAAATAATTCGTATTCTTAAGTTATTTTCACATGTGTAAATAAGTTATTCAATTATCGCGTTACTTTATTTCAAATATTTAGTATTTTGTGTTTAAATTAATGAAAATTTTGTTATGTGCAACGACGTCGTTCAACAATAGTGTAGTATGAGGATACTTCAACTCGGCTTACTTAGCTCCAGTTAATTGGTGGTGTGCGTAGCTAAACTTTTTCTGGTGGTAGGACCTCTTGAAAATCCGCGCGGGTAGGTACCACCACCCTGACTATTTCTACCATGAAGCAGTATTGCGTTTTGGTCTGGAGGGCGGGGTAGCTGCTGTACTGTTAAAAGTGAGACTTTAGAACTCATGTCTCGAGGCGGTGGCAATATTTACGTTGTAGATGTCTATGAGCTCCGTTAACCACTTAACATTAGGTGGGCTGTGAGCTCGCTTTTGAAGTCGTCGTGGCCTAAGGGATAAGACGCCCGGTGCATTCGTGTTGAGCGATGCACCGGTGTTCGAATCCCAGGTGGGTACCAATTTTTGTAATGAATTACGTACTCAACAAATGCTTACGATTGACTTCCACGATGAAGGAACAACATCGTGTAATAAAAATGAAACCCGCAAAATTATAATTTGCTTGATTACTAGTGGTAGGACCTCTTGTGAGTTCGCGCGGGTAGGTACCACCACCCTGCCTATTTCTGCCGTGAAGCAGTAATGCGTTTCGGTTTGAAGGGTAGGGCAGCCGTTGTAACTATACTGAGATCTTAGAACTTATATCTCAAGATGGGTGGCGGATTTACGTTGGCTCCAGTAACCACTTAACACCAGGTGGGCTGTGAGCTCGTCTACAAACATAAGCAACAAAAAAAAAATACGCTTCGATTTTAAGGACGGGAGAGCCGTTATAAAATTTTATTCTTCGATTTCGAGCATTAAGGCATATCTGTATTCAATTAGAGATATAAATGAGCTCCAGTAAGCATTGGACACAAGATGTGTGCGGTAAGTTCGTTCACCCATTTAAGAAAAAAAGATTTGAAGTTATCATTAGATTAGCGGTTAACAATTGTACTCAATTTACTTGCTTCGAGATACTAGGTATATTATATTGTCCAAATATCGGGACCTAAATAAATATAATATTCGTGACGTTTTTGTATATTTTTATTTATTTTAATTCTACTTAATAAATTGCCTAGTAGCAGAATAGTTGTGTCGTAAAGTATATAACAATATTTTTAACAAATCATTTACTCATTTCATCCTGCCTATAATCTGCCTTGTTGTCGCATTGATCGTTGCTTAGATCGGTGAAAGCGGTATACATTAACAACGTGGATAGCGCTCCCACCTGACCCGAGTTCTAAGTCTCCGTTTTATAGTACAGGTTTAGGGCAGAAATTGGCATGGCAGTGGTACCTACCCGTATAGGATCACAAGACTCCCTACCACCAGTAAGCCACCAGAAAAACTTGTACTAATAGCAATAAGATTCAAAAAAGTCCTCGGCGGTGAACAGTGATTTGGCCGTGTCCTTGAAATTGCTGATGCCCCTAGGCCATGATACTTTATTTGCACCCGGTGGAAAACACCTCAACAGCAGGTCGTATGTTGGCTCATCTGTCTTCGAAAGTCTAAAAAGAAAACTGATTCTCCAATATATTATATTTTTTCGGAAAATTTAACGGCCGTATCGCATTGCAAAGAGCTAGTATGTGGCGGGTGAAAGAAATAATTAAATTTAAGCAATGCTTTTTTATTGCAGCTAAATGTAAGGATATTGAAATTTAAAATAAAACACACAATCATTATTTTCAACTATATTTTATTATAAAATCACAAAGAATAAATCTAGAGTTCAATAGGGTAGTCACTTAGATTGTAAGAAGTGTAATATTATTATAATTTATATCTGCAGTAAAGTAGACATCAGCGTTTCCGGCTTCAAGAGGCCTTTGAACTTCACAGAACGATTACTTAATCTTCAAGAACGGCTATCATCAAAATATGTTTTTATTTTTCAATTTAATACTCGTTATAACTAATTCTTCCGCTAGAGCTTATAACGTGTAACGTCCATAAAATGTATATTATTATCGAGAATTTAAGTTAGGTGGTGAAAAGAAAAAAAAAATAGGTAAGTATTAGATCCCTGTTATTATGTCCCAATGATTGGTCTTTGGCATATCGATTAAAACGCTATGATATTGAATTTGGATAGTTCCAGAACAGTCTAGGTTAAATAAAGTAGATGTGCACGTTTGAGAAAACAATTTTTTTACGTTACATGAACGATTGTTTAAATCTATTAAACTATTTTAACTTTACACACAACCCTTCGATTTGCACACCATTAAATTCATTTAAAATAAACAACTTAACGATCATTTATTTAGCAAGGAGCCACGGTAATCTAATGTTAGCTAGGAAGTTTTTTTTTATTTCGATTAGTAGATTTAAACTAGATTTACCTATTGAAATTNTTTTTTTACGTTACATGAACGATTGTTTAAATCTATTAAACTATTTTAACTTTACACACAACCCTTCGATTTGCACACCATTAAATTCATTTAAAATAAACAACTTAACGATCATTTATTTAGCAAGGAGCCACGGTAATCTAATGTTAGCTAGGAAGTTTTTTTTTATTTCGATTAGTAGATTTAAACTAGATTTACCTATTGAAATTAGAATAGGATACAATTAATTAGTTAATCTTACAATAATGATTATGTTATTCTTTACTGTATGTAGATACTATATATTTTTATATGTAACTATATGTAACGTAATTGTATTTTATATTTACATTTGCAGATAATATAACAAGATTACAACTGCCATGTATTAGATTCACCCGATTTCCTTAACATTTGATACTTAAATTTATGAGTATCATCTAATCTCTAAAATAGATATGATATTATGAGTGTGTAATTTTAATATAATCTTTTCCCTTACTTGGACATTGTGGTGAGTCGGGTCCCGTGGGAAAACCTCTTTCGATTGGCAGTTGTATATATTTTGCTAAGACAACAGTTTAAATACGGAATGATTCAGTTCTTCGCGTTTTGGGAATAAGGGACGTGGCACGGACACAAAATAACTGTCGTGGGCTTCACTTAGCCCCTGGACAGCATTAAAAATTCACAACATACCCTGTGCGTAGTATATTCCATTTGATAATATTATATAAAACATATCATATTTATCATTGGCGATATTTAAGTCCCTTACTCCTTTACAAAAATTCATTTAAGCATTTCCTAATATTCATTTACTAGTCAGATCACTCGTGTGAACGCAAGACGAATTTCATATTTCTATAGTAGTACTTCGAAGCGTTTTGAAGTTAGTGTAAGATCGTGTAGATTAATGACAGATAGAAGTTAGATCTAAAGTACGAATAAGTCTAGAATACCAATTGTGTACTAATTGTACATATTTTTTTTCATTATATTGATCCCATTTAATATTTTATAAATTTTATTTACAATGATTTCTCATTTATTACGCAACGAAATGATTACCGAAATAACGATATTATTTTGTATTCAGGTATTAATAAGATAAAACATTGATTTTATTGATTTCAAAACTGACATACAGAATACGGACTTAGTGAAAATGGCAATCTCAAACATCTAGTTACCTATGGTGTACGGTATACAATTGGTACATTGTAAGTTTAAAAAAATAATAGGAAAAAGGTAATAGGATGGGATTGGAGAAAAATAATGAACAAAAAGTATCAATGATAATAATAGTTTAATTATGAAATTGAAAATAAAAATGAAATTGACCACACACAAAAAAGGCTTAAAATTAAAAATAAAGAAATAGGTGTAGTAGACACTAACTTACCAAACGATTAAAATATAAGAAAAAAACGATTATTCAGATTAATGTGTCGCGGCGAAGTGAAAGAAAACAGAACTTCAAAGCCAAGTGAAGAACTCGAAAAGCATTGATAGCTAAGTTTCTGTTTATTGATATGTTGGCTTTTATTCTTCTCAATAAAGAATATAAAAATATAGTTAACATGGCAATAGACGAAAACTTACGAAGCGCAATAAAGTTTAAGCACTGGATGATATGAGGAGATATGTGTTGTAGTAATAACACCTAGTATTCATGAAGTATATAAATACAGTTAGTATTAATTTGTAATAAGACCAGCATTGGCTAAGGGAAACGTGGAATCAGAAACAAATGAAGTAATCAAGAAAAATCTGAATCAACTTCACAATTATCAATGCACAACTTTAACTAACAAATTGAAACAATATCTAATTCACAATGAATACAATTGCATAATATATTGCGTTTAATAAAACTCTGTAATATAATTTAACTGTAACATTTTCATCAACTTTTCAATAAATGTTAAGATTACTTCATTAATCATTTTACCTAAAATAATGTGTATTGACTTTAAATTTGGCATCTCATCCTAAACATTGATCTATTATTTTTAATAACATTAAGATTATTATCTAAATATTTAAAATACTTTTCTAAACACATAAATTCCTATAATAATTATCTATTAGTCAATACAATGTAAAAAGAAAACTTAGGCCCAAAGACGCTACACACTTATGTATATAATCCCCTACAAATTGAGCAGAAGCACTACAAGTGTTAACTGTATGAATTATGAGTGTGATATCTATACAAGCGAACAAATAATTTAAATAGGAATTTCAAAAATTTTGTGTGTAGCGTTCTACTCTATATAGTGGATATGTAAGTTCCTTTTTGCATAGTTGATTTATTTATTCAATTAAATATGTAATAATAATAATAATAATAATAATAATTTTAAAATTACAAATGCGTTTACCATTTTTATCGCAAACAGACCACCACCAGTCGCGTACCACATTCCGAGACGTTTCATAGCACAGGCACGTGATCCTGCATCTTATATTAAAACATTTTCAAAAACGTGCAAAATATCACCACACCCTGGTCACCTAACATTATCTAAACCGAATAACTACATTCTTACCGTATATAGGTACTGGTTAATACGATTTGTATGATTAAATTTTCACTATTAACTCTTAAATCGTAATGACAATCTAATATTTTTATTTTTATTTTTTTTTAGTTAAATCATCTTACTAAGCTCTATTTTTAATTACGATAAGTGATGTATACTATACATTTTTTAATTGTGTAAATATGCGTTATTATATATATTTCTTTTTTTTTTCAGAAATAACCTATAAAGTAAAGATATTTTTGTGACTATGTGATATTTTGTGACTACGGTAGATATGTTAAATCTGGAGCTATATGATGTGGCGTGCGTAATGATCAGCTAGATAAAATAATGCGCTACATTTACATTTACAATTCATAATCCTTCTCCGGTTAATCATTCCTCCGAATCGAATCTCCATAGTGGCGGGTCGCGATAATTTACATTTTATAAAGGTGCATTTCAATCAAATTCAATCGATTCAAACGAAGACGGCGTTGTTTATTTTGTCATAAATTCAAATATCTGTTCCACGCATGCTTTGCCTAATCACATAAACTGGACGTGTAACTGAACACTCAAAAAGGTCCTAAAGGCCGTATTTCGAGACGTCTAAGACCGAACTCACTACAATTGGTATTCTATTTAATATAATTTCATTAAATTAAAAAAAAAAAAAAACGTTCGGAAGAGTGTGTTGAAATTTTCCCGTGTCAGTAAATTTACTTAACGAAAAAAAAAAATACAAAACATTAATCTCCTTCTTATTGGACTAGACGCATTTCAAATTAATTCAAGAAGGCGAACATGTGTGAGAACCAATCGTGATTTTTTTTTATTAGCGGAGTGCGAGAGTATGTGAAGTTTAGGCGGCCGAAGTTGAAACAAAGGAACATATTATTTACAATACGAAGAACCGAGCGACAGTTATTCATCTAAAATACTGTTTTATTAAAGTAAACTATTGTGACCTAGTGTAAATACTGCTGATTATTTATGTATTAGAGCAATATCAGATCGTGCTAATACTTTCGCAATCGCCCTTGTCGCCTCTCACGAGCGAGTGTGACCTTTTTTTTTTCTTTAGATAGTTTTACGGTCCTGGATGCGAGTCCTTATGAGCCCGTAGTAAGGTAGTGTGACCGACCGCGTCGACTTTACCTGCCAACTGTAATGTCGCATTCGAGCTGGTCACACTGCCCGCGTATAGGGACAAAATAAATAATAACCTTAAATTAATCGTTTAGTGAAACGCATGCACGAGCATTTATTTTACATTATTTAATGTTGTAGCTACCATTAATTTAAATTATCATCGAAATAAATGCATCATGTCACTATTATGTCACTGAACATAACGTTATAGTTTAACCGCGCACGCCATTTTTCCTTATTAGGTTCCGAAAGGGAAACGGGAAACCCGTGTTCGATTTCCGAATGCAATGCATTTCGTTGAAGTGCTCTATACAGCGCACACGCTTAACCCACTGAGTTTCGGGTTTTCTCCGTGGATCGCGATTCCGATCCGGTGGTAGGTACAGCGAATCACTGCTCTTGTTAGGGCCAGTGTGAGTAATTCTCTCAGGTTGAGCCCGTGAGCTCACCTATCGGTCCGTGAGTTGTTGAAATAGCCGCTTAGACTACCAACGCTTAAGTAGGGAAAAAGAAATAAAAACACACGTTCTTAATTTTTCCGGACGGAAACGTGAATAGTGTGATTAGTGAGAGTTTGTTAACGTTCGCGTAAAAGTTAGTCCAATTTTGTATGCAGTTGGAACAGCGCCCTTAGCGACAAACGTAGGCAAACGATCCCATTCCATACAAATATGAGCTAACTTTTACGCTATCGAGAACGTTAAAAAACTCGCACTAAAGCACACAGAAACATTATTATCGTATTCGCATTTCCTGGTTCTCGAAACCGAATTTGAAAACGTGACGTGAGCGGCCACGCTTAAAAAGTGATTTAAAACTAGAGGCTTAGCTATAGAACTGTGATTACACTAACTAATCGTCAATAACTATTATATTATCGAAGCAAAGATAATATTTACCTAAATAACGAAACAAGTATGGAAGCATGAAGATGGACACCGATTATCCGGCAGCAGAAGACAGTTGTGTCTAATATATTTTATTTAACAATTACTTCTACAACTAATATTGCACACACATACACATTTCTAAATATGACATTTCTGTATTTAAAATAATAATAATAATAATTTAAAAAAATGTGTATGCGCACAAAACTACATTTATAAAGAAAACGCTATTAAAATATAATAATAATAATATAGTAAATTGTGCATTTTTAATAAGAGCGAATAAAATATATTTTATAAAATACAATTCAAGAGTTGTAACTGCAAATCATATTGTAAATATTGTAACCGATGAATATAATAACAATGTAATGTAATAATAATTAGGGAAATTTCCGTATCCTGAATTGAAAACAACAAGCGTGGCAATGTCATACATTGCTATCAAAATACGTTCCATTTCACATAATATTGCCAAACGAATCTAGCGCAATCTAATTGCAAAATAAAACTGTTATTTTAATTCGTATAAATTCAAATTATGTTGATACAATATAGAAATCAACGCACGAATTGTCTACAAGAATAAAAACGTACGTAAACAAATAATTAGAACGAATATCACACAAAATAGAAATCCTCTCCTGTGTAACAACGGTTATGGAAGTTAGATACTATTTTGATAAAACAAGCATGATTCGGCTTAATGTTCATGTGACGATTCATCTTAGATTTAATTATATTGTAACAGTTAAATGTTATTCATATAAGAAAATAGAATAGCACTTAATCTATAGACTGATCCGAGTAAGCGTAATACATACATATATAAAATTTTCAGTCGAGCGAAAATTCTCGATTTTTATGAGAGGTGAGATGTAATTGACAGTCGCATCGAATTGATATGCGTTACTGGAACACGAGTCTCCGTCGATACAATATAAAATAATTATGACAAACAGTACCGTAAGAATCTTCAATTATAGTTTAGATCCAATAGAACGGACGCGACTGCCAAGTATTGTGTGATATTCAGTGTGATAGTCCGGTCGAATCCGTTTAGATGCTTGATTTGGAGAAAGACACCCTGAGGTGGTTGGATTCCGAGAGCTGGTAGTTGTGCATCTTGATGAGCGCGGTCACTGCGTCGTCGATGGACGACAGTTGGACCAGAGCCATTTTGCGGTCCTTCCTGTAAATAAAAATCGAACTCTTTATCTATATTATTTGAAACACATCATAATATTTTATAATTGCTTTGTTACTATAAAATTAGAAAAAAAGCGGCGCGTGTGCAACTTGGTGCACGTGAATGAAGTGAAACTTCTTTTTCGATGTCTAGTAGGTATTGTGGTTGTTTTCATTATTCATCTTTAAATCAGATTGGTCTTGTAAGTATTAGTTGTATTTTTAAATACTTCATTAAAATATTGGACGCTAGTTGTTGCTAACGCTCGCGCTGGCCTGTAACAGGTATACTACGCGCGTGCGTTCGAGTGCCACGCATGCACTCTCGCTCTCTCTTTCTAGTATGGTGGCGTTACACGTTTAACGCAACCTTGTTGGAAGTCGCATTAGAAGTTTCCCTTCAATAATGTTAAATGTCAAAGAATACGAAAAGCTTTCTTATTTATTATGGTTCAGGCATCTCGTGAACCCGCACGGAGAGGTACCACCGCCCTGCCTATTTCTGCCGTGAAGCAGTCATGCGTTTCTCTTTTAAGGGTGGGGTAATTGTTGTACTGTAAAAACTGACAATTCGAACTCATATTTCAAGGTGAGTAGCGGCATTTACGTTGTTGATGTCCATGGGCTCCGTTAACCACTTAACAACAGATGGGCCGTGAGTACGTCCAGCTATCTAAGCAATAAAAAAAGACAACAGGCAATCCATTAATTTAACGGTAAATTTAACGGTAGGCAGCGGCTTGGCTCTGCCCCTGGCATTACTGAAGTCCATGGGTGACGGTAACGACTCACCATCAAGTGAGCCGTACGCTCGTCTGCCTACAAGGGCAATAAAAAAAATTCCTAATTCCTTAGTCGTCTTTTATGTCGCTCACAGAAAGATATGACGTGATGCTATTCTATTGTTTGGTGTTGCCACTACAATCTCTTCTTGTAAGAACCTGAGGTAGAAATTGGTAGAAATTTTCTACATGCATTCACAAATTCAACATTAAATCTGGTATCAATGCATCACTTCAGATTTGTTCTACGAAACTGAATTGAAACTTACGGGAAAAATTTAAAAGCCTTAATTGTGAATCCCCGTTTGGAGAATGCATCTTTGATATCCTCTTCAGTCACGGTGGCACTGAAACATCATCATTAGCAATTTAAACAAGATCTCTTGAAATTATAACGTTGTGTAACTATTGAAGATTAAAAGAATACTCACGGAATGTTCGACAGATGCAGAGTGGCGCTTGGCGGGTAGATGTTCTGGTAATTTTTGCTACCGGGTTTCTTGAATCTGTGGAGTGGGCTCTGCGAGTAGTCCCTGTACCAAAAAAATTACATTAATAACACAAATAGCCTCATTGCCGTGATCCTTGTTTCGTTGAGGGCGATTTTAACGATGCGAACTTCACTTACCTGGTAAGACCAGCGTCAGGTTGTCCTTCTTTAGGGAGCTGAACAGTTTGGTGCTTACTTAGCATAACGCGCATTGCCTTGCCGAACACGCGTAACTTGTCCATGTGGGTCAGGGCTGAAATTGAATGTAACAAATTAGGACAACTCAACTTAAGTCAACATCAAGGAGAGACTATCGTCAACAGTCCAAATACGAATCCTCAAGTTCTTCGGGCACATCACTCGTAATGAGGACTACGTTGAGCGGTTGGTGGTGCAAGGGAAAGTCGAGGGCAAAAGTTCTCGCGGACGATCTCCAACACGATGGACCGACCTCATAAAATCTGTGACTCACTCCAACATAAGCTATTGCTCTCACTCTGCGAAACACCGTGCCACATGGCGTCGCATCGCGAGAGCATCGGTATCGCAGGATCCGACTGATGCATGACCACGACCACTCTGTTAAGAGTATACGAATAGGAAGAAATTAGGACAAGCTTATGAGAGCTTAAATATTCATTGTACAGTCATTACGAATATCATCTTTGAGATCGCGTGAGTGCTTCCCTTGTACTGTTAAAACTGAAACCTTACAATTCATGTCTCGAGGTGGGTGGCAGTATTTACATTGTACCTAGATTTCTATGGGCTCCGGTTACTACTCAACACCAGGTGGGCCGTGAGCTCATCCACACATCTAAACTATAAAAAAAAAGAGGAAATTGTTCAAAATAGGAATGAGGAAACAGGGAACAGGAAGTTAAGTACCGAATAAGGTCACTACTGGTATAGAGGAATTATGATGAAGTAGCTAAGAGAAGCTAGAGGAGGCAGGAGATGAAAACCCTTGATTTTCGTAATATGTCCTGTCAATGTTTGACCTAATAATGAAATTCTTGAAAGTGCCTCTAGAATGTTCGTAATAGAAACACCATAATTTGTATTTATCATACCTAGATGGGCCTGGTGCGGTTCTGCCATCTGAATCAAAGCCGAATCCTTCTTGTTGTAAAGTATCTTCACCCGTTGCACGTCACCATACACGCCTATACATACAGAATGTCTTACAAGTCAATATTTGATCTTAACATATCCAAGCTCGGATAACAATAAAAAATTTAGTTCTTCAATATCTAACTAAACTACTGACATCGTTATTAACAGTACCCAAAATATGCCATAAGAGTAGTCGCTAGCTTGAATGTAATCTTATAAATCATTATTGCAAGATGACAATACACAAGGAATTTTAAGTTGTTTGGTAATGCCACGAAACAATAGCGAGAAGATAACACAAGAAGAAACAATTCTAAGCTCTCTAAGCTGGTCACGTTAAGCTATCGATTAATATTGTAGCTGTTAACAGATGAGCCTCGAACGAGTTTATCTTAAGCAAAATTTTCAATACAACATTGTTACTAAATGTACATTCTATTTTTACCAGAAAAGAATTTGAATTCAATCGAAACGGGATGTGACAATAGTATTTTTTGTCATTAAATCAGTCATTTTAGGCAGGTTTAACGATTCTTATTTAGGTATAACTGACACGGGTGGTTTACAGTGAAAATACAAAACTGGGTACAAAATACACTAACTTAACTACAAGTGTGGGTCTGAAACACAAATTGTCAAACGAGTTAATAAAGCATTCAAGACTGGAACGGTGTTATCAAGCGAAGCTTCGACGTAGATTCGTCGGATGCGGTTATCAGTAGAGAAGACAAGAATGTTAGCTGACAATTTGTCTTCCAGGCGACAGGGCTCAGGAGTAATATTAATGTTTTTAATATAAAATACGGAATGTATGTGCACACGTACCGAAAAGGGTAAAGAGAGCGTCAGGCGTGACCATCTAAAACAATAGGAAAGAGAAAAGAGACAGTATTATAAATAGTCGTAAAAGATATCTGACATCATATCTATATAAATTAGCAACTTATTTTAAGGAGTTTACATAGAATATAATAATACAATTCAAACAGCCCGTAACGACGTTCGTATTAGTGGATGCATTAGTTGATGTTTTGTAAACTTGAATCCATTATGTAGACGTTACCGACTGTTATCTTAGCGTGATGATTATTGCCAATACGGGAACTATTACATGTTTATATTACGTTCCACTTTTCTTTTGATTATTAATGTAAAGTGGTCTTTTATTATCAGTGTTCTCGTAAAATTTTGGTTATGTTAGCGGGAGACTTACCTCTTCGTTTAGGTTAGACACCAGTAGGACTGTGGCTAATGGCAAAGGTGGGGCAGCAAGAGCTCGCAGAGCAGGCGAGGCTGGTGTGAGAGTGAGAGCTCCGAAGGCTGGGAGCCCCACTCCACCGACACCTACACCATACGGTGAAGCCAATCCCGAACCCAAGCCCAGGAACTGGGGCGCCAATACACCTCCGCCTGTTATATTACAACATGTAATTAGTAAGAGAAAAATAATAAGAAAACGTCAAACGTTCGATTTCAAAAGAATTTTCAATCAATAATAGGATTTTTTAATTTTATGTTTTAGCAATTAAGCATTAACAAACTTTAAGTAAAACAAATAATCAATTTCAGGAAATGTTAATTTAAAAGAATACTGACTAAAATTATATAGGTATGTCGAAGTTTGAACAGAACATCACAAAGAAATAAGATTGATTTAAAGAACGTGTGAGAAATTCTCTCTCTATAGTGCAGTGGGGATTGGAAAGTAGATTGATCGTATCATGAACTGTATCTAAGAAATAAGAAATGGAATAAGTATGTATAACAAGCTATTGTCTTTTGACTAGGTGAACAATGTTAAGTAGATTTTTCACTTTAAGAGTCACTCTGTATTGCTGATCGAGTCAGATACGTAATGTAAGGTACAAAGAGATATGCTATTATGAGACATTTAACGAAATAAAATTTCAAAAATCAAACTAAGCGCAATCAGAAAAACGGTAGGTAATGAAGAGTCTACAAGGGCGTGTTCAAGTTTGAGGGCAGTGTTGAAAGCGTCCAGGTGCTCGGAGTAGTAGAGGACTAACTCATCCTGGATGCGAGGGCCAGCGCGAGGCGTGCTCGCAGTGGCATCAACTCACTGGTCAACAGCTGATGAGCGTCGCCGTCTCCGGAGGGAAGCGTCGGATTCGTGTAGTCCCGCGACTTGTCATTGTTGTATTTCACGTTCAGGCAAGTCATCTTCGAATAGTCGATGCGGAGTGTGCAGCACCCGTTGTAGATATTCTGCCCGTCGAGCGCCTGAAGAATTACAAGGGACCAAAATTCTAAAACGAGTTAACACTTTTTATTGAAATAACTTTTCTCGTTTCACATGAACAGGATAGACGAGCGAATTATAAATCCCATCAAAAATATATTAGCACTTCAAAAAGTTTTATTTCCTCCGACGGTCGAGATTTTTTTCCCGTAATAAGGACTTGTCGCTTTCACTGACGTAACATTTTGATTGCAAACTCTCAACTTGAATTATACAGGTCAAATGATATTTCCACTTGTTTCTTTCGACCTACTCGACGAGGTATTTTCCATAATTCAAATTAAGCTAAGATAAAANATCAAAAATATATTAGCACTTCAAAAAGTTTTATTTCCTCCGACGGTCGAGATTTTTTTCCCGTAATAAGGACTTGTCGCTTTCACTGACGTAACATTTTGATTGCAAACTCTCAACTTGAATTATACAGGTCAAATGATATTTCCACTTGTTTCTTTCGACCTACTCGACGAGGTATTTTCCATAATTCAAATTAAGCTAAGATAAAAGTGCTTTCGAAGATTTTAATAACAGTGTGTACACTAGTCGTAACACAGAAGAAAAACTCGCATTATGGCTGTGTCAAAATCGTTATGTCCCGAGAGTAACAGCTATTTGTTTGTTCGCGACGCCTGCGGCAGGCTGATAACACCACATCGCGATAGAAAAGAGAATTAATTAAAATGCAACAGCACTCAACCCATTCCTGCGCGCTTTATGCTTCTCAGCGGCTTGTACATATTATTTTTGTAATGAAAACACTAGTGCATCGCATTTTGTTTTACACAATGAGCGCTGAAATATGTAACAACACGGTGTAATTAAATTAATAGCTCTGTAACGAATAGAGTTCTAAGACTTATAATTTGCATCATTTAAAGTAGAGTTGCAATTAATAAATTGATTTGATTTCTTTCGTTGTTAATTTTGTGAACTGTCTTAGAAGTTCAATTTTCATTATAACCTATAACTTATCTCCCTTGAGAGTTCTAAATCAAATTTATTAATTTTAACAATTAATGACGCCCGCCAATTAAGACGACGGAAGTGTCTTAAGAACATGGAACATTTAATGTATTGGAGTGATTTGTAACAAAATTTGGTTGGAAATAAAAATATTTAATTATATTAAGTATCCTACGTTGTTGATATATTTTGTTACTGCATAAAAATCTCAAGATATTTTATAGTCACGTTTGATTTGTTGCTCATGTGGCTTAACGAAATCATGGCACACATGGTATTAAATGGTTTACTGCAGTCCATTGATACCAAAGAGACGGCCGGCAACTATGAGACATATGGTTGAATTTTCACTTGTGTTCTGCATCGACTATCCTATCCTTCAAGCTAGAACACATTACTGCTTCGCGGCTGAAATAGGCGAAAAGATTCTTTCATCGTCGGAGTCATTCGTCAACACGTGTTAAGTAGGTACGTGTTGCTTTGAAATAACTCCTTTGGATAAATTCCTGTGACGTTTGAATAGCATCGTTTGTTTCGTGTAAGTACATCAAACGTCTTCATCTCTGAGCCGCAATTATTGATAAAAACTGTTTTTAATTTACAGACAGAAAGCCGAGCAGTAGATATCGCTGATTTTGCCTGAGTGGTTCACAATCCTGACAGCCATTATTAACGATTCTAGTCACTATCTTTGCTAAATATGTTTCAAGTTCAGGTTATGTGAATGTTTACTTATTGGCTCTTATATCGTTTGAGTGTTTTCAGTATCGATATGAGATAGTCATATGTTGGATTCTGAATTAATACTTATATGACGCTATTTCTTCTTTTCTTAATTCCTATCTAGAGTACCTACTATTAATGATTAACAACGTTTTAATCGCAGAGACAAAACCGCCATTACATTAATTCAACGGAGGCTTCAAGTTAATGCTTTAAGGTTTCCCCGCTACCGTCCAGTTGTAGTATCTTTGGGTTTCGGCAACCACCACGGATAATTCGGACAGGAAGTTTGTCTACGATTATCAAAATTAATGTTAGCACTTACGAATTATTTGTTTTAAGCACTCATACATTTTGTATACCGAAACATTATATCGGTATTGCTTTAGTGTATTATGGATATGATTCACCCATAATGAGTATTCGATATTGAAAAGAGGTGATAGAAAGATGCAAAGCGGCGATGTCGGCTCTCAGAATATTGGCCGCAGATTTAATAAATTTTTGTTCTATATGCAAATGTGACCCCCTGATGTGTAGACGTGAATAGATTGGCTCGTTTAAAACTCAACTTATATGGAAATTCGAAAGGCACGTAAGAAAACGTGGAAGAAGAACGCTTCGATACGTAATTAGTTTTGTAGACCCTCGCGGGTGTGCGGATTCCGCTCCGAATGCCGAATGTAGGCGGAAAGCGAAAATAACGAGTAATTAATTTACAATTCTAATGAATAAATTTTCTTGAAGAATTGACATCGGAGCGTCGTTACGATAATATTGAATTTCTAATGGCCAATGATCTGCGTTTACGTTACATAATGTAATTGATTTGTTGAATTAATGTATGTAATTAACATACTGCCATTATTTGTAATATCTTTTATTTTTATTTTTTTATTGCTTAGATGGGTGGACGAGCTCACAGGCCACCTGGTGTTAAGTTACCGAAGCCCATAGACATCTACAACGTAAATATGCCACCCATCTTGAGATATAAGTTCTAAGGTCTCAGTACAGGTACAACGGCTGCCCCACCCTTCAAACCGAAACGCATTACTGCTTCACGGCAGAAATAGGCGGGGTGGTGGTACCTGCCCGCGCAAATTATAATTTTGCGAGTCGCGTTGACGCACTTATAGAAAATACATAATGTACTTACAATAATAAAGTTATATAAAATGATGTTCTTGCCAGTTTGACGCAGATGGCCGAGAAAGAATGAGCGAATAAAAGTGTAAGAGGGCAAGGATTTTGAATTGCAGATTAATTTCTTACTTTTTATAAGCTTTCCAGGGGCACTTTCGTATTTAAGTCGGTCGTTACTTTACGAAGTCTTATTTTATATTAAAGGTTTTGGAAACCAAAGATTTGTTTTCTATTTTTTTTTAATTGTTGTTTACGGACACAGTTATGGTCTTTTTGCCCTTATTGGAGACCATAGACATCACATAGTGACATGAAATAGAAGTTTTAAATGTGTCGGAATAGCTGCCTCATGGTAGTATTTGAAATTGACGATAAGGTGGTATCGGCTGGTTTAGACGCATAACATACTGCCAACACTACCAACAATTAAATGTTGCCAGCTCTTAAAGAGTTGCGTGCGTTTTTTTATTGTCACCACTATCAGTGACCACGAAAACTGTAAAGTATTTAGAACGTCTGTAATAATATAGTAATAATAACAATAAAGAACGTGACATTAATCCGTAAAAGTATTTTTTATTATAATAATATTATAAACATTAACTGTTGTAAAAGAAACACGCGAATCCGAAAAAGGCTACATAACACTACAGGGATTCATAGCGATACTCCCAATCAACTCCTATCGATATCAATATTCGGGGGGAATTTTATTTTAATCTTCCGAAATGGTTATTTGCGATCTTGGGGGGGAGCCGTAATTGAGGTAAAAAAAATATTAGGAGGAGTGACAAGGTGATAAAACGACAAACGTCACGCCCGATTTGATATTGGGATCCTTTATTGCGTAATAAGGAAAACGAATCTCGAATGTTTCGTTTCTTTCCCTGAATTTATTTGATTCGTGAACGGTCAGAATAGCGTACTAAAATTTAATTTATTATTCAAATATACTAGTAGAAGTGGATGTATTGATTTCTATATAAATAAACAAATTCAAACAACCTAAGCTAGAGTTTTCTCCCCCGAAAAACGTAATACAGTTCCTAATTGACATAAAATGGACTGCGATGGATGCAAGAGTCACTAAAGGACGAAAATAACAGTATTTTTTTTTATTTCATATATGGGTGGACAAGTTCACAGCCCACCTGTTTTTAAGTGGTTACCGGAGCCCATAGACATCTACAACGTAAATGCCGCCACCCACCTTGCGATATGAGTTCTAAGGTTCCAATATAGTTACAACGGCTGCTCCATTTTTCAAACTGTAACGCATTACTGCTTCACGGCAGAAATAGGCAGGGTGGTGGTACCTACCCGTGCGGACTCACAAGAGGTCCTACTACCAGTAATTACACAAATTATAATTTTGCGACCTTGATTTTTATCACACGATGTTGTTCCTTCACCGTGGAAGTCAATCGTGAACGTTTGCTAAGTACGTATTTCATTAGAAAAATTGATACCCGCCTGCGGGATTCGAGCACCTGTGCATCACTACACACGAATGCACCGGACGTCTTATCCTTTAGGCCACGACGACTTCAAATCGAAACGCATTAAATGATTTTTTTTTAATGACCTTGTAGGCAGACGATCATGCGGCACACCTGACGCTGAGTGGTCATCATTACTCATGGACATCAGTAAAGTCGGAGGCAGAGCCAAGCCGTTGCTTAAAACATCCGACAAAGGTAAGAAGTAACAAGTGTCTTATATCTTTAAATTACGCTCTCGGTAATTGTTTTATCTTTAGGTCGTTAGAACTCGTTTAAGCAAAGCCTTCTTAGTGAAGGATTAAATGCGGTCCGCCTTAATCCAACCCCCTTTGCTAATTCGGGCGGTTTTTCCGCGGAGTGCAGACAAACGTTTTTGTTGGGGGTCCCGTGTCGTTCTTGAGAGTCCGAATATTTCAAGCTCCAGTGCTTCTGTTACGATAGAGAATAGGTAATTACGAGAATATTAATTTAAAAAAATCTCTCTTTCTCTGTCTTTTTTATGAAATAGCCTGGACTTAGCGGACAACTGTCAATAGGTCATTTAAATAATAATGTGCACGAACTTTTCAAATTAGGTATTATATCTACGTATAGTATATAACATAATATATACGATGTGTGTATACATATGTGTATATGGATGGATTTTAAATTGACATCTGGAGACTTCTAATTGAATTGTTTTACAAGACATGCGATTCTTTGCTTCGAAAACGTGTGCCACTTTAACAATTAAGTAGAATACTCTGGAAAATAAGAGGCTATAGAATAAAGAGAAGGTAATAAATTTTGAAGTCTGGAATATTTTCAGGCGCTTAAATTTTACAGTTGAACCACAAAACATATTGTTCTCTAAATTATGACTTCCTTTGATTTAACCCTACTAGCCAACTGCGGAACCTTCTACTGTACGTTGTCCGACGCGGACTTGCCCGGTTTTTGTGAATCTTATATTCAATACTTATAAACAAAACACAGTCTTGATTAGCTTATGTTCGAATATTAAGTACTTAAGTAAAGAGATAATAAGTTATTGAGACGACGATTAGAAAACCTACTAATAATCCTTTGAAAATATTTCATTCCAAAATCATCACAAAATACGTCAGCGTGAATAAATCAACTTTATATTATTATTGATTCTTCATTTTTGATAGGCAAAAGCACTTAAATTAAGAGCGGCAGGTACAAAATGAAATTGAGCTTTGACGAATTGCACTTTCGGTAATTAATTGACTGGGGCCTGTCACAAACCAAGCTATAAGCGTATACGTCTGTATAATGCTATAATATTTTATATGACAAGCAAACATATCGTTTCCGATGGCGAAACGGGAATAGGCTCCCGAGGAAAAATATGTTTATTTTCTAAGATAAAAAGTGTGATTTTAGTAAGCTCAGATTTAGTGCACTTGTAACGCAAAAGTAGCAAAGTAGCAGATGTTTGAGATAGTAGATTATCAGTTCATTTTTCATTGTGTGCAGCGCAAAAAAGTGTCCGTAATAATTACTAGAATAATAATTCGAAAACAAATCTATCATATCACATTTTTTCGGGAAATTAGAAAATATATAGACTATGTGTGTCTAAGGATATATATTTAAATATGAACGTAGCTTACAAATTTATTTATATAGGTAGTGCATCTGCACAACAAAATTACAAATTTATATGTGCAGTGAAATCCGGTTTATGTTCAGACCAGTCTGTCCCGAGATAGTATTTATAATTCAAATGTTTTTAGAAATATTTCATTCAATATATGTGGCTATAACTTTAATATAGCTATATGTTTGTACACAAACTACCACCACCTATCATCATTAAAAAATAAAAACAAAAATAAAAAAACAATGTGGACAAGATAGGACTATCATAACAAATTACATTATTATTTTAGCAACGTTTCGATCTTTTATTAGACCTTCATCAGGCATCTGAAAATTACACATAATCGATAACCTACAATACAAAAAACAACAATTGTCGAAACTACCATATTTACCATAATATGAATTTAAATAATCCCTATCTTACACTGCACAATTGTCTCAGACATCAGAGACTAATACAAATCTACAAAGCCGCTAAATTATTTAATTACTATTTTTGATTCCGGAAACAAAGCCAACACGACACATAAA
This sequence comes from Bombyx mandarina, assembly GCF_003987935.1. The sequence goes on from NW_021011563.1 coordinate 153,354, forward strand.
TTGCTAATTGCGTGACAAAGGTTAGCCCACTATTGAAACTTCAGTACATAGACTATACTTTACAATATTTTATACTAGCGCCAACCTCGCTAAGTATCAAATTCAAATATATATGAAATAAAGGTTATTTTTTTCTATTAAATTTATACTCTTTTAATATATCATTATATAAAATACTTAAATTGTTAGTGTCTGTTCGTTTGTTCACAGTATCATTAGTTTTTATAAAGATCATTTCGCTAACGTTACGTTTCCACCAATTCATTTCTTTATCTAGGATTTCTATCTTGTCAAACTCAAAATTATGATGTTGGTCAAAGTGGTAGGTTGCTAATGCTGTTTTATTCTCTTTTAATATATTAATATTTTTGCAATCATAAATGTGTTGTTTTACTCTATTACTCAAATACTGCCTAGTTTGTCCAATATAGCATAAGTCACATGAACAAGGTATTTTATACACTATTCCAGTTTGTTGTTGTTTATTTACTGGATCTTTTAACTTAGAATAGATTGAATTAACTCTTAAGATGTTATAAAATGCTAATCTTACATGAGTTCCTATAAAAACTCTGTTTAATTTATGTGATAATTCTGCCATATAAGGAAACCGACAATATCTAATGTTATTATTATTTGAGTTGACCAAACTCCTTGTTTTATTATTTAAGTTCTCTTTAAATTTATTTATAACACTATCTACTAATGGCGTTTCATAATTATTATTCAACAATATGTTACGAATCTTATTAAAATTAACTTCATAAAAATCCCTACTACTTAACTTTGTCATTCTGTCGAGTAAACCTTTTATCATACCTATCTTCTGAGACCGAGGATGATTTGAATTCCAAATTAATAGCCGACCTGAACTAATGGGTTTAACAAACCAATCAGTTATCAATTTATCATTTGATCTTTTGACTAACACATCTAGAAAAGATAAACTATCATCTTTTTCTACTTCCATGGTAAATTGTATATTATTGTCAAAGCTATTAAATAACTCTAAGATATTATTTACTTCTGACTCCGGTATGGCTGCGATGGTATCATCCACGTACAACTTTAAGAAGTGAATTTCAAACGGTAGAATCTTCAATATCTGATCGATGACATAGTTCATAACGATGTTAGCTATAACTGGACTTGCAGGGTTTCCCATACTGCTGCCCTCCATTTGTGCATAGAACTCTCCTTGATATACAAAGTAACTTGAATCATAACAAAACGTAATGAGGTCAACTAACACACTCTTAGGAATTTTTACTTTTGTATTAGTCTCTGATGTCTGAGACAATTGTGCAGTGTAAGATAGGGATTATTTAAATTCATATTATGGTAAATATGGTAGTTTCGACAATTGTTGTTTTTTGTATTGTAGGTTATCAATTATGTGTAATTTTCAGATGCCTGATGAAGGTCTAATAAAAGACCGAAACGTTGCTAAAATAATAATGTAATTTGTTATGATAGTCCTATCTTGTCCACATTCCTGAGATACACAAAAAATATTTTATAATAATTATGGACGACAATATTGATAATAATAAAAAAACAATTTCGTTTTTTGTCGAATAGAGGGGCAAGTTTAGTTTATTTTAAAGATTATATCTAAATATCCATAACGTATTTTGAATCCAGCAATAACAAAAGCCTTCTCGAGATATGCCGTTGCCTCTCTAAAGGTTAGTTTCATCTTCTATTTTTATTTACCTCGTGCCCTGTGGGCTTCCGTAACCACTTAGAATCAGGTGACCATTGAGCATAGCAACGTATATCAAGTGGCTATTTTTTTTTTTATTGCTTAGATGGGTGGACGAGCTCACAGTCCACCTGGTGTTAAGTGGTTACTGGAGCCGATAGACAGTATAGTTACAACGACTGCCCCACCCTTCAAACCGAAACGCATTACTGCTTCACGGTAGAAATAGGCAGGACGGTGGTACCCACCCGCGCGGACTCATCAGAGGTCCTACCACCAGTAAACTCATAAGAGGTCCTACCACCAGTAATAATATAATAATAACAGCCATATCAATTAAAATGAGCGATTTTAGCTCTGACTGTAAGCACTTTCGTAAGCACACATTCGATTAGCCCTCACTAAACAAACCGCATTCGCTCCATTAGACAATGTAATTAATACTGATAACCCCTAATTGTGGTTGACATACATTGACGTACTAAAATCGAGCGACGATCACCTAACAACCGCGCCCACTTATCGCACTATTCGAGTTTGCTTTGGAAACGAACGCCGAATTGGCGTCAAATGTATACTGTGACATCATGAATAATGAAGTCTCTACGTTTGTAGCCGGAGGAGCATGAATCGGTTTTGTCTGCGAACAATATTATTGTTCCCCGAATATAATGGTATTGTTTTACGGGTCCTAAATGTAGCGGGCGTGTGCGAGGCGTTTCGCAGCCCAAAATATGAGCACGGCAACATGAAAGTTTGGAGCGGATGTTGATTACGGTAAGCAAACCTCGGCGCAGAACACCAACAAAACTGTTAAACAATGTTTGACACGTAACTAGGTGATATAGAGTGTGGCTCAAGTGCTGTTGACACAACCTATAGGGACCTAAGTGGGGGTGGGCGATGGAACGTGCAATTTTAAACGAGACTTGGACCAACGCTGGTGCTTCACTGTTTGTGGCGCACCGTGAAATATCAATGAAGTTTTTGCAGGCGACCGAACGCCACATACCGGACTTAGCAACTAGCTTTCGGTGCTTACCTTCTATCTAATATAAAATATAGTTACTACTAATAAAGTAATCCTAAAAATTAATACTATATAAAAATTAGGTGACTCATTTTTTTTAACAATTCAAATTTCGCTAAATAGGGTGATTGTAAAAAGTAAAGTTAAGTTATGTAAAGCCGCTGAAAAACTAAAACAATTATTAGGTACGAGCGATAACAATCTTAAAATAATTTATATCGTGAACATTGTTTTAAAAACGTAATTTCCGTGATGTATTTCAACAACACAATCCAAGTTTGTTCTCTTGTGTGATGCGTATATTTTTTAAATATATTTTAGAGGATAATAATAATAAAAAAAAAGAAGATATTATAATATGTATTTTAAAGGATAATAAGCATTTTTCTCAAAAAAAAAAGCGATTTCGTAGTTACTACAAACATACTGGTAGCGTGGAACACCAATCGCACGACGCGAGTTATTACAGAGGACTCCAAGCGGAGATATAACATTTTTGTCGTTACATTGTTTGAGCACGTTCTTTTGTTGACACAAAGACACCGGTAAGACGTAGCCGCAGTGCAAAGTGCAATTTTAAAATGTAAACAAAGCTCGCACCTTGAGTCCATAAACGCTATCTCGGATTTCGCCTTATTGAACCTCCGAGGCGAAAAATAATCTTTTCATATTTGCTTCGCTTTATAACGAAGAAGTGAAACTTTGTTATGTAAATCTCTTTTGAAATAGTTCTTGGCAATTTTATAACGTTATTAAAAAAAAGGCGCAACTTTCGTAACTTCTTAAGAATATAATTAATTCTGTGAAAACATTTAATGCTTTGAAACAATAATAAAACATATTTGCGGGCCATCTATCGTTCGCTGATGGTTTTATCACAAAAACCACCCGTGGGGTGCTAAGAACAACAACTGTATCAAGTTTCATCATAATCGGATAATTGTTTAGGAACATACAATGGAAACAACTTAGATACAAAAATATGTTTTTATTCATTTAGATCTATGTATGTAGTAAGTAAAAAAGTATATAGCTAACTATAAAATTTTAATACAATAATATAAATATGAATGTAATTCATAATTTCAATCTAATTTAGATTATTATTTATTAACAGAATTCAATACTCAGCAGTATCAGTATAATGATATAGAACAAGAATTAGATATTTATTTTAAATAATAAATACTAGTGGATTCTAACAGTGCATAGAAATTAAGCAGTTTTGGTGTATTAAGTTTATTAACTTTTCTATGTATGATTTCTTTACATTTAACCGATTTACAAAGACATAAAGAAAGAAACTAACTAGTTTACGGCTTAAATAAGATACAATACGCTAACGAATGATAGTTTGCTTTGAATTGTGATAATAAGGATTGTCAGTGACGGGGCAGTCTAGTTATGGATGAGGCAGTAACAGTGGTCCAGAATCCCGCATGAATCAAATTGCTATCAATCATAACTTACTGATGGAGCGGCTGCGGTCTGATTAACGTTGGTCCTACTGCGACTGACTAATGATTGTTGCGTAATTTGAACATGTTTTCAACTACATCATAGTCTTTCTACATCTTCAGTTGAAGGCGATGTGATTGATCTTTCATATTCACTTTTCAATGATGTCAGTTGTATCAGAGTGATTTTGAATATCGTGTCAAAAAGAACTTGCTTTATCACTATTTTAACCGAATGTTCACGATTGACTTCCACGGTGAAAGAATAGCATCGTGTAATAAAAATCAAACCCGCAAAATTATAATTTGCGTAATTACTGGTGGCAGGACCTCTTGTGAGTCCGCACGGGTAGGTACCACCACCCCGCCTATTTCTGCTGTGAAGCAGTAACGCGTTTCGGTTTGAAGGGTGGGGCCGCCGTGTATACTGAGACCTTAGAACTTATATCTCAAAGTGCATGGCGCATTTACGTTGTAGATGTCTATGCCTCCAGTAACCACTTAACACCAGGTCGTCCACCCTTTTAAACAATAAAAAAAAGATGTGTGGTGTCGTGGGACACCGGATATGAACGAAGTTCGTTATTAAAAAAATATTAATTTTAAGTTATTTTCGAGGTAGTTATAAAGAAAATAAAACTGGAGGTTTCGCTACAACCCACGGTCGTTCGGTAACGTGCGAACTTATTGTGGTACACTTCATTCACGGTTGTTTGCATAAAAGTTAGTATATTGCGCAAAAGAAGGCTCTGAGATCGTGATCAATGAATGATAAAAAAAATATGTTATTTTTTGTACGTTATTACAAAGTTAAGTCGTACACTGTGTGCATTACTAATTTCTACGTTATTACAAAGTTAAGCCGTACGCTGTGTGCATTACTAATACAAATCTTACGTTACGGACGTTTTTTCTCGGTTAGGGTACCCCTCCGCATCGTCTCGTAAGGAACTTCATTCCAAAAAAAAAAAAGAGTGTAAAATCAAAGGCTATCTCAAAAATAAAATTTAAAATCAGCGCATTAAAAGCGTACGTTTCGTGTCTGCGTATACAGGCTGCCCTCTGAAAGATTTGGCGAGGTTAGAGATTTATGTCAAGGATCATAGAGGTAGGGATCGAGGGATTTCAGCGCTCCTAACATCCGACTGTGCCCTTTGTGCCTGGAGCACTATCCGGGTTCACTTCACTTTGTACCTCTTACTTGTGTTGCCACTTAACTCGCGGGACGTTTTAATTCCATTTCGAGAAAAATTCGTGGCCAGTTCCTTCCCGAGTGGTTTCGTGAGGAGTTGCGCGGATTACAGCTCTCTCGTCTAACTTTTTCCGAATAACATCACGTAAGTGATGTCAGTTTGTCGAGCGATATCGTCTGTACGATATATAATATGGTACCTTGTATGTACCTAGTATTTATAATACGCTCTTATTACATACATACGTATTAAGCTAGATGCGTATGTATTTTTGTGTGTATGTAACAGAATATTTGAACTTGATTTTCTCAGTTGAGTGCCTTTTTCCTTCAGGCAAAATTAGAAGATTTCGTAGTATTTTTAGACTTGTTAGTTGATATTTGAAAAGCTCAGTTATGTTATCAGATATGTTAACTGGTGCCAGACTTATTGCAGTAGCGAGCGCCATAATGCTACTGCTAATGCATTGTTACTACGCGGCTAATACGTAATGTACACTCGGTCTCCCGCAGCAGTGCAGGCTACGTAGTTACTCTAATGTACTGTTTTTATTTCCATTTTTTGTTTACTACAAAATCAGACTTCATGTGTGACTTCATGTAAACTTTTTTTTGTCGTCTTTTTTTTCCTACATATGCTGATAGACTTGAGAGGCTATATCAGCTTCGCCCTAACGTGTAGGTGAGCTCACGGGGCTCAAACCGGAGTGGTCCTAACATTGGCCCTAGCAAGAGCAGAATCTACCACCGGATCGGAAACCCGACCTACTGAGAAGATCCGGCGAGAAACTCTGTGGGCTGTGTCTGTGGGTTAAAACTTATCGCTAAGATGTCGATGTTAAAAGCATAATTCGAGTGACGTTTTGTAAATAATAAAAGGTGCCACATCCAAATGGTATTTCGGTTTGTTTTAAAATTTCAATTACTGGCCACTTCAAAACGTGAAGTTAATGTTTAAATTTAGGAAGCCGCATTTGAAACAAGTATTCCGTGCGGACTTTATTTCTATTAAAGCGGACTCCATTAGCAGAGTCGAGTTGATGAGACTTAGCGTTGCTAAGTTTTCACCACTACGCTTTGCTGGTGATATCTCAATTTCATGACGGGTTTCCTCGCTACAGAACATTAATTTCATAAATAAGCCACGAGCGAATAGCGTTTTGTAACTTATAATATTCTATTGTCCGGCACGTTAATGAAAGCAGAATGATATTAATACGCTTCACTTTTACACTTGTACCGACAGCACTCCACAGGAATCGGGCGTAAAGAGCGACTAATTAGGACGACTAGTCGAGTCGCTATTGTAGAATTCATTAGCGAATTGTACTCCGCCGACAGGGGTATTACAGGCAAATTCGACAAATGAACAGAGTAACAAGCTTTTCAAAATTTGTTTTTGTATTCGGGCCCTCTATTATCGATTACGTGCGTTATCGATTTCATTGTCGTGTTTCAATAACGTTAAATAAAATTGTTCTGCTATCGACTCGTAATAAAATTACCGAGATTCATAGCGGCGCGCCGACGGAAAGCTTCGATAATTATGTTCGCGAACTGAGTTTGCGGAAGCCACAAAACGAAATTTAATTTGCCCTGAACGCTGCATCAGAAATAAAGTTAAAACAGTCGTTGCAGCCGGCCGCCGTACGTCCAACTTCTAACGCAAATGAATAGTGAATAGGAAAAGTTGGGTCGAGAAAAATGATGTCCCACTCGGTAGCGGGCGAGGGCTATTGTCGCGGACTCGCAGCCGCCGCTCTGCTTACCGATATTATTGTTATTAAATGTACGTAAACGTTCTGTTGTAACTTATACTTTCAACAACCACGAACGTACAAAAACATTAAAGCTGCTTTCGCATAGAACTAGTAGTAGTACCTATTCTGAATAATCTGATTTATAAACTTTATACTGTCATATGAATTACACATACGCGTATGTTTGAAAACAGTTTTTACTGGTGGTAGGACCTCTTGAGAGTCCCCGCGGGTAGATAACACCGCCCTGCCTATTTCTGCCGTGAAGCAGTAATGCGTTTCGGTTTGAAGGGTGGAGCAGCCGTTGTAACTATACTGAGATCTTAGAACTTATATCTCAAGGTGGGTGGCGCATTTACGTTGTAGATGTCCATGGGCTCCAGTAACCACTTAACACCAGATGGGCTGTGAGCTCGTCCACCCACCTAAGCAATAAAAAAAACATATGTTCTAATTTTACACATGTTTAAATTTGAGCGATGTTCATTTCAAATTATGAGATATGTTTTGCTATTGTTCGACTTAATCCGTAATCAGGAACAAAAGGTCGAGCTTCATAATTACGAATGCGGTCGATTATGACGCTGAATACAACAAAGTGGCTACAAATACATAATTGCAACTATCAATATGAAACTTTGGTACCTACGCAGTCGGAGCGGAGTAGATAAGAAGACTTCATACCGAGGATAGTTCGAAAGCGAGTCATTAAAGTGAATGAAACGTGCGGCAATAGGAACTTTGTTTTATGGCATTGCTTTACAAACAGTTAAATAAAAACAAAGAAGTCTTTAGTGCTCACCGTTTTTGCTGTTTGCGCCGACACCGTGTCTGGATACTGAATGAGAGCTTGGAATGAATCTGAAAACAAAATACATTTACATTATTATCAGTGGATTTAAACTCGGAATAATTCGCAACTTCTCCCGAATTCTACCGTTAAAAGTATTTGTAGTATTTCAACAGGGCTCTCTAAAGCAAATTCAAAAATTGCGTGACCGTTTTCGTGCCTTAGAAATTATTAATGGATACTTCGTAAAATATTATTTACAATATGCGGACAATGAAGACGAAATTGGCGCCCAACGTGGGGCAGACCTGAACCCATGCGTCATCAAGAGTAAGTCCCGTCTCAGGTGCAACACAGCTATTTTATCATGTACAACACTTCAGTAAATATTCGAGCACGTAAGTTTTGCGCCTATTTTACATTCGGGGTAGTCGTGAAGTTACAAAATTTATTGCTTCAGTAGCTCATTCGCGACTGCTGTTGTTAAAAGTTTGATGATACGACGGCGTGTTAAGAGATAATCGCAAACTTAAAATTGAGCTCTTTAATATTTTAGTGCATATTTTGTATAGTTACTATTGTTAACAAAGCTAAAGCGAGAAGGCCGTGATAAATAATAAAAGAACAAAGTAGTTGGATATGTTCTCGCATTCGACGTGAATGGCCTTGCAAGTAATATAGTTGGTCGTCGAGTATATTTACTGCGAGAGGAGTAGCGTTAAACCCCCTAATTTAAGGCGTGATCCGGGCGATCATTGCCGCCCGTTGGCCGAGGACATAAATTCACATTTTTAGGAAACATTGGTAGAGCCACGTCGGTCGCCTATATAAGGTAGCGTTATGTTAGTACTTGAAGATAACCCAAAGTATTTTTTAGGTGAGGAAGACGGAAAATTCGCGCGATACTATTTGGGCGTGTATTCAGTATATTCTATAATAGTCTTATTTTAAAACTGTAAAAAAGTTAACGAAATGGCCTCTCCAGTTTATAGGCAGCGAGAACAGATAATGCACGCTCACGTCGGACCCATCGCAGCTAATTCCCTTGCCCTTAATAAATTTGCAAGACTTATAAAATATAGAGAAGAGAATCACTCAAGACACAGTTTGTTTACTTTGTTGTTAGTGATCTATTTAATGTTCATAATTTATTTTTACAGTAATAATTTGATGTTGTGAGTGTACTCCTGTACTACTAACTACCTGTTTTGTTCTTTTTGTATTTTTTGTACGATAATGCGGCTTAACTTATGAATTTGATAATGTTATTTTTATTTTGTATTTTTTTTTAGCTTTTTATTTATGTGTGTGACATTTTGGACATTTGGACTTTTTTCTCTGTGAGCCACAATTATTATAACATATTAGTTTAATAAATATATAAATAAATAAATAAAGATACGATAGTCAATGTAAATTAAAAGTAACGCGCTGTGTCTTTCATAGATAGTTAAACGGTAACGTGCGAGCTTATTGTGGTACACTTCATTCACGGTTGATTGCATAAGAGTTAGTATATTGCGCAAACGAACGCTCTGAGATCGTGGTCAATGAATGATAAAAAAATATGTTATTTTTTGTACGTTATTACAAAGTTAAGTCGTACACTGTGTGTATTACTAATTTGTACATTATTACAAAGTTAAGTCGTACACTGTGTGCATTACTAATAAAAATCTTACGTTACGGACATTTTTTTCCCGGTTAGCGGTACCCTATCCGCCTCCGCATCGTTCCATAAGGAACTTCGTTCCAAAAAATAATAAAAATAATGACTTTACATAAATATATGCACAATAACGTACATAAAATATTTTCTTAAATAATTCATACTGTACTGTACATATGATTTAATTGATTCAAAAGTTACGCTGCGTCAAGCCGTTAACTGTGAAACTCTTACAAACGAGCCGGACTGCTAGACAGACACTCTTGCTTCGTTTATTTATTCATGCTGAAATATTCAAGTTCTAATTCAATAAGATGTTCCGATTGCGCGCAAGTTATTCAAATCTCAATCAATCGGCGGCGTGCGCGCCGCTTCATTAAGTTTCATTAAAAATTCAAGCGGAAAGCGCAATTACATAATGGAATATTCAAACATCGATGGCAGCGTAAACACAAGATGGAAGTTGCGGTGAAATTAAAATTTCGTAATCCGCATTTCGCTGTAGCGAAGAGGTTGCTTCCGCTATGTTAATATTAAGCGAGAGGGCGGGCGGTCGCCGGCCGACCGATTACAGTATAATTTGATATCTTAAATCTCGACATCTCCCCTGCAATGAACGGGCTCCGTCAAGCTTGAATGCGTCCTCGTTCGCAAATTACGCGTCTTTTCAGCTAACCGTTCAACTCTGATACTCGGATACTACTGGTGAATCTGACTCGAACAGATGTAAGTAGATGTCGGAGAAGCCACAATTATTAACACCATCGTCACACATCATAGGGACGAATAGGGTGATCGAGCTAAGAGAAATATTGAGTACACCAATCAAGTTTGTTGTTTTAAAACAATTTAGAAATCTTCTCCTGACATTAGCAACGAAAATGAATGACAGTTCTTGGACGAGGGCACCGCTCTTCATGAAGGCTGGTTGGTAAGTGTTAAGGTGTCTACGGGCCTCGTATCGTACTGTGTTTCGTTTAGCTACCAAACTAATGACCGTCTCAGATATGACTCGATACTAAACCCGATACCCGATAGTTAAATATAAATTTAAAAGTCGATCATGCCACTTAAGTACAGTTTCATGTTAATTTATATTGGACGGTTAGGCCTGAACGGCATCCGAAATGAGATCATAAGATTTAGACTCAGACACCGCAATGTCCGTAGACGAATCAAATCCTTAATTAAGGGGGTCCGACGACGAAATAGACAAGACGTGTACCGCAAACAGGGTACGCATAATAATTGTAGCGGTCTGCTACACCTTAATAAAGCCAATCGGGGCAGACGAGGGGCGAGGAGATCACGAAGGGGGAAGGATTACGGCGACTCCGCGCTCTTCATTGAGATTTGTTTCGGGATTAGGAGCGCGTTTGATGGTAACCTCCGTGAGGTCGCAGCCTGTCGCTAAGAGCGCACAACCGTCATCACATTCCCCGTCCGCATTCAATATTAACACGATACACGAACTTAATATTCATCAGAGAAACTTCAACGGGACTCGTGAAAGTAGCACGCGTGAAACAACACGTATCAAAATTTAGTAACAAGTTCTGAACGATGGGAGTTCGAGCATAGTCGAATCGGTGCCTACCGTATAAGATGCTTAAGTAGTAATACCACTTTATTAATCCAAGAATGGGTAGCGATTTAACTTCTGCACTGCTAATACGGGCGAGGGTACCACTCACTATCAGATACCACTACTTGTCAACCTTTCAAGGCAATGAATAGCAAATAAAAAAAAACACGGATTTTTTGTTCAAAATTTCCACAGTATGTTGGTTTAAATTGCTTTAAATTTTGCCATTAAATAAACTCTTTGACATATACATAAGTATATCAGTTCGTATGAACGACAAGAAAAGCGGTTTAATGCGACTTTTGGTGCGTGATGCGAAAACTATTCATAACATTCGAATATAAGATGTAATATTGTAGTTTATGTATTTGCTACCACGAGATCGGGTAATTGAAGTAAGAATTTATACGTTCCGGATGTACCAACTACTTTGGGTTAGACGCCAATATCTCCTTACACGGGTTTCTGAATTCACACTAACTTTTCAGGCGCGTACGTGTTTTGGTACGTTTTGACTTTTAAGTATTATGTGCATGAAATAAATATCATTATTAGATATTACAATTGCGCTAATCTTTATGGGCCCCGGAAGCCATTTCATATTGTGTGGGCTATCAGCGAGCTCACTAGTCCAGTAATAAAAAATATGATTACAATGAGAAGAGAATGAGTTTTCTAATAAGTTTTTAAAAACTCCGTTTTTTAGTAGTATTATTTATTTGTTTATCTTATGTGATCGTATTTGTGGGATTTAGTTGAAACTTTGTACAGCTATTGAGTTCGTTTGTGATGTATATGGTGTAAGTATATGTAATACAGATATTACTAAGTTCAACTAATACAAGATAAAATCGATTTGTTTTCCAACACCAGCTTTTTTTGAAATTAGGAACAATCAAGAAACAACTTAGTATTGGAAAATACCTATAGAAAAAAACATTGAAATATTTATTGTCCACGCTCGGGACAATTAATAAATCTGTTTTTTGGAAGTGATGCTATATATTTTTAATCCGAAAATAATAATTAGGTAAATTAAGTGAATATTTATAAAAAAGGCGCCAAAGTCGTGATTGAGTAAAAAATGCACAGATAATATAAAAAATAAAGATAAGCGTTTCGTTTCACGTTGTGAAGATCTTGAACGTAATATGAAAAGATACTCTTCTGAAACACGAAATGCTGTGGCATTCGGAGCATTGAATATTTCGATACAAATAAAATAAACATTCCCAACAGATTTCAACGAAAACACTATGCAAATTCACGGTATGTTTACAAAGCAATTTACAAAAATTACCGCGACTCTATCTGTCTATGGTTGGAAATGTTTCATACTCGCATGAATATTCAAAAGAACAATACCGGAAAATAGTACGAGCCTAAAGCTTTTTACGATTGGACAATGATGAACGCGCTAAAAAAACAAACAGCCGGTCATCGGTACAATCCGAACAACACGAACTCGACGTTCGGAAATTGGAAACGCTTGCATTAGCACAGGTGCTGTGATACGAGAGGAGTTATGAGCATCTATGCTGTTTAGCGAGGACCCTTGTGCATCCAAGAGTTTGCGTTCGATTAACTTGGCCATGACAAATGCGATCCAATTTAGATTTTGAATTTAGAACTCGAATTCAATGTGGGTTTTAGTCGTTGTGGGTGACNCACGAACTCGACGTTCGGAAATTGGAAACGCTTGCATTAGCACAGGTGCTGTGATACGAGAGGAGTTATGAGCATCTATGCTGTTTAGCGAGGACCCTTGTGCATCCAAGAGTTTGCGTTCGATTAACTTGGCCATGACAAATGCGATCCAATTTAGATTTTGAATTTAGAACTCGAATTCAATGTGGGTTTTAGTCGTATATCTATGGACTAGCTTGGAAACGCATTTCTATGCTATTTAGTACTTACTTACGTAATTCGTTTTTTTGGAAACATAAATGATTTATGTCATGGAAATAAATGGGAAAAGCTGGATTCGAACATTAAAATATTGTGTAATGTTTTTCGTTGATTTTGTCGGTGTGTACTTTTCGAGGGGACGAGGTTTTTATATAAAAGTTTATTTGAGGTTTCCGACTAGGCGCCAGTATAATTAGGCGAGAGTGAGCACCGACTCAACGCTCACCCGAGAGCTTATCAAATATGTACCTACCTGCTGCCTCCTGTGTGCCGGATTTATTTAGGATATGCATGAGGGTACAATTTAAATTTTAAACGGATTGCGCCCTTGGATTTCGGCCCTGTGTTACGCTTGGTAAATCTATCACTATAACGCGGGCGAAATTAATTTTAAAGCCCACCTCGATTCGATTTATTAATAGTGGTTTTAGCCGGTGTAATCCTGCTGGGATGTAATGTACAAACGCATTTGCAATCAGAGGCTTACCAACGGATGTATTTCGTCGCGAATACATTTGTAATATCTACAATTACTTATTGCGTGTTGTTACAAAATTACGTATTTTTTTTTTATGTTGAAGGTTTTGTAGTCGATACACAATTACATAAAGTAAGATACTATTTGAAGATATCGAGATTATGCCGGAGTCGAACCATCGGAAGACAACAAATCTGACTATTACGTTCAAATGGTGTTCACAAATTGCAATAACGATGAAGTCTTGAAATAAAATCTAGCCAACGAATTTGTAAAATTTCCTTTTTTTATGATTGAATGATTACTGGTGGGCCGGAGGCCCTTACAGTTTCAACAGAACAGGTGGGCGAACAAAGGCTCAGTCAGGAGCAGTGGGATTTGCTAACAGCTGCCCGAGCGCCTCCGAAGGAGATTTAACAACTCAAGACCAACTGCTTCGCGACCCGCTGAGATGATTTGGCGAGAAACTCAGCGAGCTGATGCATGGGTTAGTTTGTACGTTGACCTCTTTGTCGAGTTCAACAAGTACGATTACCGGGGTCCTTAAGCCTGCTCTCTTAGAGTTAGAGCTGAAGTCGTCTAATGCAAAGGTTGAAATTTCCTTAAGACTTATGCCGCACTATCTGCATGGTACTATCAATCACCTTACCCATTTGATCCTGTGATGCAGTCTTGCCTTCCTGTTTGAAGAATACTGTTTTCTCTTTGCGATTTTTGACTACGAGTGGGTCTTCCGGTGTCTTCGGTCATCGGCCACTTCTTCAAGTGCGCTTACTCATCTGCGCTAACCTACCATTACTATATTTATGCAAAACGAATGATAATTAAAATAACTTACTGTTTTTAGTGAAAGTTACAATCTTGAGCACCTTGCCGTAGCGTTGGAAGATCGAGTAGAGGACGTCCAGAACGATGGGATATAACATATGCTCTATGATGACACGCAGTACTGTATTGGGACCGCCCTGTAACAATACAAAATATTTTTATCATTTAAATATGCCCACAAAATAATAAAAAAATTTACGTAAATGAATTTAAATAAAGAATAGAATAAGGTTTATTTATTGCATATTTGGGAACACGAGCTCACGGCTCATCTGGTGCTAAGTGGTTAACGGAGCTCATAAAATCACAACTTTAAAGCCGCTACCCACAGCCAGATCTCAATATTGAAATTTGTAGTTTGACGTTGTATTGGGCTAAATTAATTGCATACAAGCTTTTGTTGTGTGTGCTGAATACAAAGACATAAAACGGAGCTTACTAATCAGTATTGTCTTCACTTTTGCTATGAAAGTTCGGTCGGATATCGATACGTTTTTGAGTTACTCAACAACGCATTACCATATTGTTATTAATTTAAATAAAGAGTAACTCAACGCCTGAAATATCATATTATCATCAAACTAAATTGATTAATGCACGTTGCTTTAAAACGGCACATTGTATGCCACGAGCAATTACCTTACAAATACAACTGTGAAATCGACTTTTGTTAATGAAAGTATTTCAGTCAGTTAGAGTATTATAAGTTATCCGGTGAGTGTAGATAAAAAAAATAAACTTATATAGGATTAAGAACTTGACATGTGAGAGTATATTTCAAGAGAGATCCTTTCTTACTTGTACTATTTGTATCGTAATTATTGTGTTTCTGTTCGAGAAATAAAGAGTATATATTTATTTTGTTTGATATACCAAATGTTGTTTGTGTCATCGTACTAATATAATGATACATTACCCTTATGTAAGTTCATTGAAATTGTTATTTTTTTAGCGTCTTAAAGTATTTTTATTACTCTTCATAGGTAAACTATCTCAGAACCTACCTGATATGGAGCCAACGAGACCATATTTTCAATTGTTTTGTATAAATATGCTATTTTTAAAACGAAAAACAGTGATTGCTTCTCGGCAAACATTTGCGGCATTGTAGTATCTATGCGCGCGTGATGCTCTCAACGATGAAATAAAAATTAACGCTCACAAAGTAAAACATGAAGTTCACGAATTTTAAGTATCGTTCATTAATGACTGTTTGGTCTATCGAATCAAACTGTAATTAATACAAACTAAGAATATATTAAAGAATATAATCGGGAACATATCACATATGGTCACCTATCTGTTAGCGAGGTTTTCCTTCACTATGGAATTCAGAGACTATTATAAATACTAGTGGTCCCGCAGTTGTCGTGATTCGACTACAATTAATTGTATTTATAAGTTTGAATGAACATTATTATGGTTCTATTGTCAAAGACTAATAGACTTTTCTATTCACAGATTTCGCCAAGACCAAACTAAAGGCAAATAATATTAAAGATATACAATAATAAGCTATTCTTAATTTGACCACAGACTTTAAGCAATAACAAAAGTTTGACATTAAACAAAGAGTGTGTATATGTGTGTGTGTCAAATACATGGTAGTGTGTGTAAATTTTCTTATTGATTTAATATATTATTAATGCATAATTCAAAAAAAATATTAGCATTCTGCACTCCTTCTCTATATTCTCTATAAGAGTGGGAAATTTTATACTCCTCCGTCGGCGCAATTTTCGTTAAAAGGAGTACAAAGTTTTTGCTTCACGTATTAATATATAGATACATATATATTTTCGTGACACGAAGCTTTGCCCGTTGTGGGAATAGAAGCCACGGCTTTCGACAACCGAGTCAGTCATAACTCAATATTTGAAACATTGTTTTGATGATTACGAAATATTTAAATCCGATTTGGTAGTATGTTAAGTAAGTAAACAATTCCGGAATAGCATAGTTCGGTGTATGGACAAGGCTTTGTTTCAAGCATATTGGCCGTCGCGACCGCTCAAATGCCATCGAGCCTCGGGGTGACCGATCTAACGATGCGTCTTATAAGCTAGTATCGAAATCTGCATACGACAAACTGCCCAGAAATTGATTTTAACGTTAGCCCAAAGGGAATATTGATATCTGATTGAAGCAGTTGTTGTATTCAGGATGGATTTTGTAATAGGCTTTTGTCGTTAAGGTCGGGTTGAGCGCAAATTAAGGTTTCGCTGTGAAGCACCCGTTTTATGTATTTTTATTGCACCAGCCCGCCTATTTCTGCCGTGAAGCAGTAATGCGTTTCGGTTTGAAGGGTGAGGCAGCCGTTGTAACTATACTTGAGACCTTAGAACTTATATCTCAAAGTGGGTGGCGCATTTGCGTTGTAGATGTCTATGGGCTCCAGTAACCACTTAACATCAAGTGGGCTGTGAGCTCGTCCAACCATCTAAACTATTCTAAACAAAAAAAAAAGGTCGATCTAGATGAGATGTCGAGCTCACGGGTCACTTAGTGGTTAATGAAGTTCATAGATATCACAGGGTTAATAGTGCAGTACACCATGTCATTGTAAAATGTTTAAATATTTCATGTAAGAGAATAGATCGATCATGCATTGGCTGACTAGATGTTTTTTGTTGTTTAATGGTTCGGCTCTTTAATGTTGGGACTGAATCAAGCCGCTGCTGGAGATTCATGGATTTGGTAGCCGATTCAGATGACACCAGAATGAACTGTTTCGTTTGCCATTTATGTCCGAGTTCAATGTCTATACATTTATATATTTAAAATCAGTCTCTGCTCCCATGTGTGATATGTATCGAATATACATACAAATATATTTTTTAACCTACTTACTAAACCATTGCACAGCCTGGAGAAACTCATCATTCTCGGATAAATGGAGGGGAAGCGCGCTGGAGGAAGAGCGCCAGCTATATGGGTGGACCAACTCAAGGAGGTGACTGCAGGCCAGATACAGGGAGCGGTACATATGGCGCTGAACCGGACCGAGTGGAGAAGATTGACATACAGTCACGATCCTCAGCATTGAGGGAACGACCAGAAAGAAGAATAAATAATTCCACATACTACATACTATACATCCAAACACAAGAATGCGTATAGAAATATTGAGATGTTTCTTCATTCAATTCAATAGTTATGTAGTGTATATTTGAAGAGATCTCTAAAGCGTTTCAAGCGATATAAAATACTATTGTGGCCCTCACTAATGATTTTCATACCTGTATTTCTGTACCGCCATTAGCTGGTTGCAAAGCGTTACCGCCGCCCGCAACAATGGCCGCACCAGCGCTATTCGATATGACTTGTGCCGCCTGTAAAGCCGCTTGCGCCGATGCTGACTGCAACAATGATATACGTATTGTAAGGATGTTAGAATATTAGAAAGAAAATATCAGAATATCAATATTTTGATCCCTTAAACTCCTTTTTATCATTGCACTTCCCGCCATTGGAGCAGAGTTCATCCATATTATCTGGAACCGCGGCGTTCATCGACAGTGCGTTTCCAGAGGTCTTTTTTGCCACGCACCATCCGGCTATGGAATGAGCTCCCCTCCACGGTGTTTCACGAGCGCTATGACATGTCCTTCTTTAAAATAGGCTTGTGGAGAGTATTAAGCGGTAGGCAGCGGTTTGGCTCTGCCCCTGGCATTGCTGAAGTCCATGGGCGACGGTAACCACTCACCATCGGGTGGTCCGTATGCTCGTCTACAAGGGCAACAAAAAAAAGAAGAGAGAAATATCATTTAAGAAACTTCAATCTGAGAATTCAAAAGTTCTTAATTGACTATAATGCACTTTCTCTTTCTCTCTCTCTCTCTCTCTCTCTCTCTCTCTCTCTCTCTCTCATATATTATGTATTTCCGACGCTTTGACTATGGACGGGTCTTGTGTCTATTTTTCAATAAAATTTGTGAATTTTTACGTTTTTTTCACACATAGCGAACCAATCGAATCTTGAATTTTTTTTGATTTGGATTCATCATCTTCACGACAATAGGATTCCGGGTGATAGATAAATGCCAACCATCAACTCTATTAAATTCTTGAATAGATCGATTCCCGAATTAAATGGTTGAAGTCTTATAACTGTTTTGTTACTGCAGATAGATAGCTAATTAACAATCGTTTTAGTCTCAAAAGCAGGACTACTTTGCGTCACAGTAAATTGGTACTCTCCAATTCGGGTTCACAATAAACTCAACCAGCATTTGTACAAACAACGCCGTGTTATTTTTTTATAGGAAAAGTTTTTCGTGAACACGTTCCGTAAGTACTTGACGTCTGACCCAGGATTTGAAGGTCGGCCTGATTGCATCACTCGATACGAGAAGGTAGTCTTTACCGGGTGTCTTACAGTGTCTTTAGACCTAAGATATTTTTCGTCATACCCGAAACAGGGATTTGGGTAAATCAAAGAGATATACGTATTTATGGACGCAAACGCCACTATTGGCAATAATTAACATAATAAGATATTGTTCACGACGTTCAGGGCGAGAGAGGGGACGGGGGAAGGCAGCGGGAGGAGGATGCGCCCGCGGCCTAAGATTCGTGTTGGTCGACCAGCAGCCGTGACACGCGTCAATCTTTGTTAATAATATTATGTATTTTGCAAGTAAATAAATAAAACTATCAAAATTCTGTCATGCGTGGTTTCTTCTTCACCATCGTCATGAACAGATATAGTTTAGTTTATTCTATGTTATTGTTTATTTATTCTTAGCAAGATGTAAATGTTATTCTACCATATTTAATAATTAGCAGACACTGTTTTGATCTTAAGATGTTCGTTTATATTAATGCTTAAGAACACAAATGACTGTATAAATAGCTAAATATGAATAAAGCATAAATATTAATAATAATTTATATTACAATTAACAGTAATAATTTAATTAAGTATTGTTATGCAATGATGTTGTTGGCGCCATCTATTATTAGGCTGGTTAATAACCATGTTAGTTTATATTAAAATAGTCAAAAGTAATTTATGTAAAATAAATTAATGTCAGAGTCATGTAACAATCACTAAAATGTGTATTGTGAATATTAAGCCATATTTTGAAAATTGTTTCCCAGTAATTACATTTGTTTGTATAAAAGAAGTTGTAGTTGCTATGACCATCACAAAATGGCTAATTGTGTAAGAACTAAGACGTGGCTTTTTGTAATAGACAAGTAATGTTAAAGTTTTATAGAATTGTATTGTATTTTCATTGTAAAAGAACTGATGTGTGAAAGCCCTGGCTTAACGCCTATACTTGTTTAATCACAGGTAATTTAAATTTTCAACTACCGCTCACAAATATATTATTATCTATTATTAAAAAAATATAAATTAAATTGTAATTTATAACTTCGTTATTTTCGTATTCAATAAATAAGTATATTTTAATTTAATTTTAAATAACTAAATATGTATTAAAAACCTTTCCTGTCTATTAATATCGTATTAGCGCGTTTTTAAGCAGGCATTGTCGGCAGTAAGTAAATTTTCTCGGTATGTTTGAAAGTATACCTATTTAAGATAACTGCCTTAAGTCTCGCGGGCTCCCAGCACATAATACATTTAACGTATAAAGTTTTTGGGTTGCTAAGAGTTTGTTCAGGTTTACCTGTCACATCTGTGTGTCCCGGCAGTCGAAGGTAAGTAGGGACGTTAATATTGTACATGGTAATGTATATGGTTATAATGAATATGCTTTAATAATATACGAATATGAATGAAGGGGAAGTGAAGGTAGGTATGAATTTATTAATTTTATTTAGAAAATAGAATATTCTTTGGGTCTGGCTTTTAGTAGATTTAGGTTTAGTATGTACGTGGAGGATACGTTTTCGCGATCTCCTGAGAAGATTCGGTTAGAAAGTCAGTAGGTTGTGTTTGTAGGAAATGTGACCGGTGCTTCAAATGCCTAAAAGCACCGAAAGTGGAAGTCAATCTCCGTCACCTCAAATTGCTTATATATTACTTCCATATCTACTATCAGTCGTAGTATCTACTGGCATTACAGTATTGTTTTATTAAAACCTCCTTTCTAATTCTATATTGCTTTGCCGGCATTAGATTTGACGATAGTCGGTAGACGAATCAAAAATCATGATTTCTGTTTCTAATTCGCACTTAAGTATATGAAACTTAATTTTGCTTACATCATAACAATGTTTACGCTCCGTCTATATATTCGGAACAATAAAACGTGTTATGAAGCTGATGAGTTATCTCGTGCACGCATGAGCCACCTTCGAATGTCCCAAGACTAACAGATAACATTGACCACAGCAGACAAAAGCCGGCCGTAAACTTATTTGTATCATCAGAACAATTCGTTACTTTGTTACCTCGTAATGTAGGGGTGGACGTCATTGTGGAACCCCGAAACGTTAACGTGCAGATAAGACGTAAATAAATTGCTCACACAGAAACAAAAAAAAAAACAAAAAAAAAACGTCACCCGACTCCGTGTTTTGTTATGAATGAAAAAAAAGCGTAATGACAGGCGAGTGAAATACGTTGTGTTTACGCGTTACGATCGCATGCAAGGGGTGCGAGCACTTTGATCCTATATTTCCACATGGCTTTGTGCCCGACGACGGCCTGACAAGCGGGCAGGCCAGACACAAAAATAAGGCTTTAACCGTGTCATGGTAAGCCTGCCGCCGACGGCAAAGGCTCCTGAACAAATTCACGTTGACTTGCTCTCGCTCTACCGTTTTCCTTCGAAATAATATAANCGTTACGATCGCATGCAAGGGGTGCGAGCACTTTGATCCTATATTTCCACATGGCTTTGTGCCCGACGACGGCCTGACAAGCGGGCAGGCCAGACACAAAAATAAGGCTTTAACCGTGTCATGGTAAGCCTGCCGCCGACGGCAAAGGCTCCTGAACAAATTCACGTTGACTTGCTCTCGCTCTACCGTTTTCCTTCGAAATAATATAATATGTTCTTTGATATATCTATTCTACGAAACCTATGAAGGATTATGTCTTCCTGCAAAGCGTATTTTTCATGTCCTATGTACCAAAAGGTTGTGACTTTTTAAAATTTATTAAAATATATTAACTTAACTCTCTATTTCGTTACTGTGGAGTTTTGTGTTTTATGTTGTGAAATTTTAATTCTGTTAGGGATGTTTGATGTTTGATGGACAACTTATGAAATTTTGAAGATTGAAAGTGGTTATTTCACCTGTCTAAAGCCGCCATTGCTCACTTTTAATGCTTGAGAAGCGCAGCCTGTTACATTCTACGACTTGCAGACTTATGGCGACTACTTATCCGTTTTCTACCATGAAGAACCGCCAACAAGAAATTAAATGAAGTCGTAATGGCGTAATATAAGTTAAGAATAAAATGCCTGCTGTACTTATAGCGAGCGATGCAGCTATGCCAGTGTTCAAACTCCACAGGCAGATACCAAATAATTTTAATGAAATATTTAATGAACTCACCTTAATTAAGTTTAATGTTCACAAGTGACTCCTACGACGAACGATCGAATAACAATAATCAAATACACAAAAATTAATTTACGTAATTACAATACAATTGGAACATAGACATTAAGTCTTGAGCTGGGTGGTGGCTTGACATATCCATGGGCTCCGGTGATCATTTAACACCAGGCTTAATAAAAGAAAACAAGTCGTTTGTCATAAGGACCAGGCTAAACAGTGTTTTTTTTATTTATTGCTTAGATGGGTGGACGAGCTCACAGCCCACCTGGTGCTAAGTGGTTATTGGAGCCCAGAGACATCCACAACGTAAATGCGCCACCCACCTTGAGATATAAGTTCTAAGGTCTCGAGTTAGTTACAACGGCTGCTGCATGCTGTTCGATAGTTCCCACTTTTTACCACCCGATCTATATTGTGCGATCGCTATGCAATACCGAAACGATTTAAGTATTAATGCATACGGAAATCATCCGGTGAGTTCACTTTAAAATTCTAAAATTCATAAAACGAGCACGCAACAGGGATACGGGTATGCGATTCGATCAAAAATATTTTCCATGTCACCGACGCTTGTGCCGTGCCGGGCTCAGGAATTATTTGAAAAGTTCTTATTCTGAGGACGTGCAATCTTTCACCGCGACTATAGTCAGACGACTTGACGACGTCTTCACAAAATAGTTCCGAATGCTTCGTTCGGCTTCACAAAAAACCTTTCGTATCGCACGATTGATCAAAGCTTTGTGTCGCGCGCACTACGAGTGCACTCTTGATATTTTTTCTACTTCTAATTTGAAGGATAACACTACGTTTAGCTAGGAACGTACATCGGGCGAACAACAAACGTGACGTAATTCCCGGCGGCTCTTTTCATGTGAACCTCTGTAACAATGCGTAGTCTGTCTTTTCGTCGTAACTCCCTCGTTATAAGTTTTAATAGTGTGCGATACAAAGACCTCCCGAATTGTGAGGACGAAGTAAATCTTTAGCACATATTATGTGATCTATTAAGAGTAAATGCACACACATTTATATCGTAGATAAACTCTGAACTTTAGAATTGTCGTGTTGTTATTTAAAAAAAATCTCATTCATCAATTTGGTTGAAGTCTTTTTGTTAGGAAAATTTTAAAATTTAAATAAGCATCTGTGAGTGAAAAGTGCCTCGGGAAATGAGTCCTTGATAATGGTAACGAGACGACGACAAAGCACGAGTCACGTCGTTATGAAGAACCATTGAACGTGGCGTCTCAGGAAATGGAGATGACAGATCCCGTCAAAATATTACCTTACTTTATGTATTGCATTTTATGATGATTAGCTCTCGGACGAATATAATGCTTCTTAAGAAAATAAATGAATCGATAAAATGCAAATTTTTGAACATAGGGTCAGTGTGGAAATCAATAACTTTAGTGTTCTTTTCTAATTCACCGTTTGAACATAATTTATGAACGTAACATTGGATTGTTCATTGTACTAATCATCTTAATAGTTTACCATCAAAGTAGTGGTGAGAAATTATCCCTTCAATTGCGTAGTGATTATTATATCCTTAACAGTTTCAATGTAATTCAACATTTTAAAAATACATAGGTAGTTAACATTTTGAAACTGAGAGAGAGAGAGAGAGAGAGAGAGAGAGAGAGAGAGAGAGAGAGAGAGAGAGAGAGAGAGAGAGAGAGAGAGAGAGAGAGAATACACTTTATTGCACACCAAAACACAATTTACATTCAAAAAAACAATCAAAAAACAGATAAATTTGTACAAAAGGCTTAGTCCATTATTTTTTATAAAAAAACCTTTTATTTATTTATTTTTATTGCTTAGATGGGTGGACGATCTCACAGCCCACCTGGTGTTAAGTGGTTACTGGAACCCGTAGACATTTACAACGTAAATGCGCCACCCACCTTGAGATATAAGTTCTAAGGTCTCAGTATAGTTACAACGGCTGCCCCACCCTTCAAATCGAAACGCATTTATTGTTAAATTTGTTACATTTCTTACGTTTGTACTCACGAACATTTGTTAAGTCGGTATTTCATCAGAAAAATTGGTACCCGCCTGCGGGTTTCGAACACCGGTGCATCGCTACATACGAATGCACCGGACGTCTTATCCTTTAGGCCACGACGACTTCGATATATTCCTATACGTTGTCATGACTGAAAATCAAGCGGATATCCATTTTGACGGGCAATTTTTTAAATGTGTTACTGGAACAAGAGCTCATCCGTAAAACTGATTTGATGTGTACATAATATATATACTTAAACATATAGTTTTTTATTGGTTCTCAACCACCCGCTTAAAATAATAAACAAAATAAATATTTAAAACCACAGAGAGCTTTTATTATTTTATTGAGAAATTGCAGTGTAGTGCAGTTGTTATCCATTACTTTTTATATCACAAAGCAGGTAGATAGGTAATCAGGGCACATTAAAGCAATAGTTTGTAACAACTATCCCGAGGTTTTATGAATAGAATTTTTGTGGTTAAAGATGACTCAACACTATCCAAATTGCTTCGTGATAGTTGAAAAACAATGTAAATTTTAATGACCTAAGCTGCTTACTACCCTTTTTCTTCCCATCCATGTACATACCTTAATTTATCATTCATTTCAACATTTGACTCCTATTACCGGCAAACGCATCGAAATGTACATTTTGCAATCGTAAAACTGTCAGTAGCTTCATGCAGTCCATTTGTTTGTATATTTGGTCAATCAATTAATACATTGGTAAGCTAATCATCCAGCTGCAATATGGGCATAATACATACGTAATTGATTAAACTGCAATGGGGACGCAACGAATGCACTAACACAAACATTTCCCGTAATCCCAGTGGTAAATATTTTGTTTGATGCACGAATTTACTAACAATATATCTCTACTTTGTTGCTAAATTGCTGATCATACGACATTACTTATTGGTGGTAGGACGTCTTGTGAGTCCGCATGGGTAGGTACCACCACCCTGCTCATTTCTGGTTTGAAGAGTGGGGCAGCCATTACACTGTTACAACTGAAACCCTAGAACTCTTGTCTCAAGGTGAGTGGCAGCATTTACGTTGTAGTTATCTATGGGCTCAGATAACCACTTAACACCAGGTGGGCCGTAAGCTCGTCCACCCATCTAAGCGATTAAAAAAAAACATTCATTTTTTCCAGTTATATTGTAATAAACAAACATATCCAGAAATTAAATAGTAGCCTAAATCCATTAAGGACATGGGTAAGAAAAATTCTTGAAGGGTAAGCGTGAATCTTATATCGAAATGTTGAAATATTTGATCAAAGGATAAATTGCCTTACAATAACTCTTTTGAGTCGAAATGGACAAATACTTCGCAACCAGATGGTGGAACCAGCATGTCTGGATACGCCACACACCCTGCCATCACTGCTATAGTAGTATTTAAAAGGAGATTTATGTAGGAAAATACTAATAATACCACAAATGAAAGAAATAGTATCTTCAGTACCGTATCAAATTACTCTGGCCTTTACTCAAAATAGCGGCTCAGATACTTGATGCTCTATGACAAACTCATGGAATATTCACATTTTAAAATTACGCTGTTAATAAAAAAATAAGATCAGTGACATTAATTAAAACATGAAATTCGTTTTATGTAACGTTTTCAATTCAAATTAAATCCGAAAGCCACAGTAAAGTATTTCAGAAACCAGCATTACACTACCGTAAATATTTACACAACGCCTCATAAAGGGTTTGCGGATTTGGGCAAACAGATAATAAACACCTAGTTGTATCCGTTTTCAGTATAATCATCACATTAATTAGCCATTGTATTGACACAAACCGTTGTTTGCATAGCTGGCAATTAGATCAAATAATTCGTAACTATTTATTTAACAAACAACCACGTATTGTGATGTTATTAATTAATTGTTCGACAATGTTTAACGTAAGAATATTGACGGGACAAAAAACGTTGATTTAACCGAAACAGGACGATGAAAATAAAAAGGAAACCGAAAATATTGAATGTTGATTTAATTTGACGTAATTGACACCAATCTAAATTGTGTTCCAGTTATAGAATAAGTTTGTTTTCGAGGAAGGGCTGGCATTTGAAATTTTGTTAACGTAATTCCAAGATCTTCCTAATTCAAGGCAACTTATGTATAATTATAATGATCTTATGATATTATTAACGATCCTTGATTGAGTGTTTGTTTTTGATAGGTATCATGGATAAACGAAAGCAATTTAGCGTTTTAATTAATCCTCCCATTGGGTGTTTTGTTACAGAAATTATCGATTTCCTCTGAGTGAGTAAACCTTTGGGGAAATTCTTTTACGGGTTCGCTTGAACCGTAAACCTTTATTAGTGCGATGCTACAACGAAAAAGTTTTCTGTCCTGTATTAATTTATGTTAATTATCGAGAAAAAAAAAACAAAATAATCTAATAAACATTGAAAACTTAAACAATGAAACGACCAAATTTTTTCTCGTGAATATCAATTACCCCTGGATTTAGCAGATGGTGTTAAAGTGAAGATTAAATTGTAATTCGGGAAGCGAGATTGTCTCGAGCGTGACGTCAACGTACATTTAAGAGTCAGGACACGCACCGTCCTCTGACTGGGGTGAAACGCACAGACAGTCAACGGTTATAGTTCGTAACTCAATCAAATCCGAACAGCGTCCTCCAAAACGTTCCGAAGCGACACGAGGGTTTATTGAATACTGTTATCTTAATTTCGGGTTCTTGATGTCCCAAACAACGATTAAATTAACAGGTCCACTGCGAGCCCCGCTTTTGTAACTGTGTATTTCCAAATTGGCAGCCGGCCTTTAGTTTCAATCGCGTACCACACGATAATCTGCTTGTAGTTGTGATGGCGCTAATTGAACTATGGTTACCTTGTTAGGCGTCGAATATACGAGGTTTGATTTGTTAGAATTTAATGAAAATCAACAGTTAGGATCGGATTAACTATTTTCCTTTTCATTAAAGAGTTTATCTTAATCATCTCGTTTGTGTTTAAGTATCGTCCACATTGACCATAACAAAAGAGTTGAAATGTGGTTATGTTAGGATTTCAAGCATTGATTTCTTGTACAATGCGCGTGTTGTTGAATAGGTACATTCAGTGATAAATCCAATTATTTCATTGAATTATTAATTGAAATTAATTAATTGAGAGAACAACCAGAAATCCCTATAGGTTCCGATTTAGGAGTCTTTTCAAATAGTAGTTTAAAAATTTAGTTCTAGATTATACTTACGGCATTGCTGTGCGTCTGATCGGTTTTTAGCTCCTTGTGGTTGGAGAACTGAACGTAAACCGCTCGGCCACGCAACTGCGCTACACATCCTCCGAAGTACGCGACCATAGCCACCGCAGATATCTCCTCTGCCATTTCAAGGAACGCCTGCACAAAATGAAAAATAAATGAAAAGTCGTCCGGGTTAAACTAAGATTCCTTAAGATTCGCCATGGAAACTATACTATGAGAATCAGAGACTATATACTGGAGACAAATCTAATTAATACCTTCGAGTTTAATGTATGTTAATATATTAAATGCCGAAAAAAAGAGCAAAGTTCGGAAATGATTCCCAGCATTCAATTACACTGATGATGACACACTAAAGATGGAGGATGATGAAGAAAAAGAAATAGCTTTTATAGTTCAATAGTTTTTTCATTCAAGTGCAATGTTTTTAGCTTCTGTACTAAATTGAATCAATTTCATATGAAACGCATTATTCCATACTCGCACATATTATGGAAACATAAACTAATGAAACGTTTTAGTTACTGGTACTATTGGTGTAGTTAGTGCTGTGAAACAATATAGGTGTAATTCGGTGCACCTCAGCTCGGTCTGTATTCGTTGAAAACACGTAGCTCAAATCGGATTCAGTTCTTTAGACCGTGAATATACCGACTCAAACAACACCGGCCCGATACTCTGCAATCTCTGTGCCGATGCTAAGCACATTATGATTTCGAACGGCTATTTTGAGGGTAAAATTTAGTTACCATCGCATGCATGTTCCAGACCGCAGAATTTCTGGTTCTGGCATCAGACAATACTGACACGAAACAAACCGCTGCTAGTGTGTGTTTATCCGCAATTTCAAAAGCATTTACCTATTTTAGCAACACGATGAATAAATTTATCACATTTGTTAAATTTTATTTTGTATGTGTGGAAACTGTTTTTTTTTGGACCTCTTAGGAGATCGGACGCTTGGGCAAGAGTCTATGGGAGTAATTTAGTAGGTAGGGCCCTAAATTCCAGCTCATAGGCCTGTGGTCCGCTCCCAAAATCTGTGGGCCATCCAGTTCCACATATTACGGGCGCCCCCTAGACGCGGGGACCTAGTAGGTGATTCAGCCCCGGGTCCAAAAAAAACGAAGAAAAGGAAATCTACCGCTTTAATATTGAAAAATAAAATAAGCAAACTACAATAGTCCAACCTTAACGGCTGAATTCACTATTGTGTAGTACTTGATTTCATTGGAAATTAAAATCGAAATATTCCATTCAATCAGGATTTTATCCTACGATATAAATTAATATCGATGGATAAAATGTACTTGTCACGATACGTCCGATCGTAAAATAGTGTCAATGGCTCTTTGAGTTTAATCACTGAGAGTGGAGCAGATTGTCGGGCCCACTCTTACAGTGTTTGCCGTCCTCTCCAAAAAGCCTTTGTAACTGGACCGGGAGCGTGGCCACACATTGTCAAGGACATTTTTCATCATCTATCGAATCTCGGTAAACATTATAACGACTGTCATTTTTAGGTGCTTTAATTTGCTTGAAATAAACAACATTTAAATAGAATTTATAAGGAAAAAGAAGTTGGAAGAATACGAACGCTCATAAAAAGGGACTCGTCATATTTCTTGGTGTAAGAGAAATTGTTTTCTCCACGGAGATATTGGATAGACGTCATACGAACTATTTATTAGACCGGGAAACATTGTCACGGCAGCGTCCGGACTCGTAATAAGATTTTTCCTTTTATTTCTCGGTTGTAAACTAACTCGTTTTTAATTTGTCTGTGGGAGACCGTAAATTTGTCGTTGCACGCGCCCTTGCGGCTGTCCCGACGTAAAAGTCGCCGTAAAACAAACTGGATGCCGCGTTATGACCTGGGAAGTACTTGGCACTAGGGTGATCATGTCAACATGCCCCTTGATGCGTCGCCCCCTGTAATGAACGTTGTCAGTGCAGTTTATTTAATACGTAACTTTTAATTTGTAGCTGTAATTCGTTCGAAATGTATCATTTAACCTCTAACCTCAGGGACTTGGCACATATGTATGTGTAAGTCTGTTTTTTTTTAAATTATCATTTACGTATTGACTCTAAACTGTATGGTCACTTTTGTGGACTTAGTTTTTTTTATTATGAATATTCACCATTTTTTATTCCACCATTTCACAAATCGCAATAAACAATAAATAAAAAAATCATGCTTTTTGTACCTAAAAAAAATTCATCCCCGAAGAAGTAAATCGAGCACGGCAACGTCAATGTTGTTAGTTTTATTAATTTTAATGTTCAATCATCAAACCACAATCGGATAGATACAGATACCTCCAACCATTTACATTCAGAGGTGAACCCTACTCGACCCAAATTGATTTTAAACGTCAACGCTCCTCTTTCATTTCCGCTAAATATAATTTCAGATGCAATCTCACTTTCGGGTTCAAGTCGGGAAGCTTCTGTCGTTTAAAAATTTACGATTGAAAACGTGAAAAATACGATTCCGAGATCTGTATGGTCAGTTAACATTAATACTTGCACTGGGTGTAATGAAATAAAATTAGTTGTCTGTAAAGTCGGTTTACTGACGATAGGAACGTGACAACGTCATAAGAAAATACTGATGGAATGGTTTCATTTTTTCAATTATCGCAATTATCGTTGCTTTAAACATTTAACACCACATTCACTTTTCACTGAACTTCATACTTGACGAAAACATGTAAATGTATTATTGTATAGCAGCTGTCCACGCGGATGCATCATTCACTCAAGTAGGAGAGAGACAGATGTTGAACGCTGCCGAACGTGGAGGCCGATTGTGCCTCTTTGTCGCTCGTTGCGCGCTCTCGCTTGCACTACAAGCCTTAAATGGAACGCCTCAGAGCGAGGTAACGCCGCATGAGTCATGTTTTTTCGTGCCTGCAGCCGGCTCCATCGAATTTTAAGACGTTGTCACGTCAAAAAAAAACGAATTATATTAATTTAGTGTTAAATGAATTTAGTGCTTCTTGTGAATAGATTAATAAATGTATATTTAGGCATCCGTTATTTTAACACACTTCTGAAGCCATAAATATTCCTGTAGGTAAAAGTCGTTGAGGAGTTTTAGGAGCTACGATCCTCTACGAGCTATGAGACTTAGAACTTAGAACTTGTGTTTCAAGGTGGGTGACGACATTAAAGTTGTTAGTTTTTACGGGCTCTAGTAATCATTTACCAGATGGACCTTGAGCTTGTCCACTAAGCTATAAAAACATCGTTCAGATATTAGGGTTTTTGAATTAGCGTTAGTGGACGAACGGTTTACAAATCTATCGATTACAAGAAGCTCAAATTTCAGTTGTGTCTAATAGAGCGAATGCTCTAAAAGTATCATAATGTTATTATTGCTACGTATGGCAGAGGATCAATATTAAAATAAATTTTCGGATACTGATTTGGTTTACAATACAAACTCTAATTAAATGCGGAATACGATCTAGTTCAATTTCACTAATGGTTTATGACAACTGGAATGTGTGTTCCACAACATCGTTATGTCATATCGTCAATAGAATAATGAAATTGTTTGAAACTAATCGAAGTATGACAGTAACGAGGCCGGGCTATAAACGTAAATTGGCTATAAAACGATAAGATGCAGAATCTCTGATCATCAAAATGTGTAATATACGGTTACATGGATGTTACGTAATTTCTTCGAAAATATGATTACCCGTGACGGCTTTATTTACATCACACGTACATATTATTATATTACTTTTTTTTTTTCGTTTACATCGATGGAGGATCGTCCACCTGATGTTAAGTGGCTACCGGAATCCATAGACATCAACGACGTAAATGCTGCCATCCACCTTGAAACATGAGTTCTAAGTCTCAGTTTTAAAATATCCCGCCGCACCCTTCAAACCGAAACGCACTACTATTCCAAGCCTGAAATAGGCAGGGATGGTGATATGATGCCCAAGCCGGCTTACAAGATGCTCTACCACGGATTCCGAAAATTATAATTTTTGCAGGTTTCATTTTTATTACAGTTATTCCTTCACCGTGGAAGTCTTTCTTGAACATTTGTTAAGTACAAATTTTATTCGAATATTATTGGTAGCTGCCCGCGAGATTTGAGCATCGGCATGGTCACACCGCTCGCTACGTATGAACCGAGAATCTTATCCTTTAGGCCACAACGATATCAAAATTAATTATTACTGTACTATTTTGCTATTTAGGGTAACGGATCGTGTATTGTCAACGATAACTTTTACTACTGTGTGAAGTAATCATCAGTTCAGTTCAACAATTCTCTTGAGATTGTGTTATCTGATGGCGGCATGATTGTTATGTTTTAGGGCTTAGGTGACTCTTTACATCTGGTAGGCTGTGTACTTATCTTTAGCAATAAAAAAATAATAACAAGAAAGGTCAACAATCGCAATTTTTGTTTAAAAACAAAACGTTTAGCAGCTGCAAATTTAATTTAGCTCTAAATTTTTGCAAGAGCGCTAACTAACAGGTTAAGAAGTAACACATTTGGGTCAATGGGGTATCGTATATTAGAATATTTGCTCACCAACGGCATCTTCGTATGAATATCCAGATAGTTGGAATAGTTAGAGGTAATGTTTCCTTGTCCATTGTTAGAATTTCATATCATAAATATTGGCTTTTAATGTTTTTGTATAATGATTATTGAAGTATGTTGTATAAGAGATGTTTTTAAATAGGTTCATACAGTTTGGCGTATTGGTTTTAGTAAATTTTTTTATTGCCCTTATGAGCAGACGAGCATACGGTCCACTTGATGGTTAGTGGTTACCGTCGCCCATGGACTTCAGCAATGCCAGGGGCAGAGTCAAGCCGCTGCCTACAAGATTTCCGGATGCTTCGAATTCAGAAAGGCCGTAGGGTTTGCGTCAGTTTTTTCGCGATGATATCTCGAAGACTGTCTCCGTTATATATTTTTGTTCAATAAAGCAGAGTAAAATCACGTAGGCTGAGGTGTCACAATGACTAGCGGCCTATTTGCGGAGCGCCCCACCCACTTGTTGTGCCTTCCGGCGCAACGTCCATTGTGCCTAGAGTAGCTATGTTACATGACCGAGTTAATTTACTAAATGAGGGAAGTGATCAGTTACATGATAAAAGTTAGTCGGGCGCCTCATCATTATTTAGCCTGAGAGCCTTTCGCCGTTTTCTATTTCCAGGTTAATTGCTAGGGCAGAGATTGATGTTAAAGGATATTGTTTTACTTGTAGGCAGTACTTTATTTGGGTTTTGATTTAACGACAATTCGTTTCGTGTAAAAGCAGTATAATATAGATGCTTATTTGATAACAATGCCGACTGAGATATAAGACATCGCACGCATGTGCACTTATTAGGTTACTGTACTTGAATTTGAAGTAAGGCATCTATATAAATAAAGTATCAGTTAATAATAAAAAAAATAAACAGTTTTTTACTAAATGCTTCCGCAAGTATACAGTAATTACGGTATTTATCACGACGATGATGAGACTTCAAAGGCTGATGTTATAAGAAGCTATTTACGCTTTTTTTTATTTTAGAAAAATATTGACTGAGTTTGATTTCCTCGAGAAACCGGTGTAACTGTGAACAAAGTACCGATTCAAATAGAAAAGAAAATATTATACGCATTATTAATATCAGACAAAGCTAAAGTATACTTTGGCTGGACGTAGCTCTAGCGTTGAAGACAATAATTTGACTTGACATTTTCTTTACTCGTGTCTAATATTTAGGTAGGATAGAAGTTTCATGAAGATATGCCAAGTTGCATTGTAATTACGTCATATTATGACGTCAGAAGCTATGATCGTTTTACAGAGAAGCCTGAGCTAATTTTTATTTTTTTATTATTGCCCTTGTAGGCAGACAAGCATACGGCCTGACCTCACCTGATGGTGAGTGTTCCACAAGCCTCTTTTAAAGAAGGACATGTCATAGCGTCACGGCCGTCTGGTGTAGTGGTAAGTGACATGGTCTCTACACAAGGGGGTCGCGGGTTCGAATCCCGCCAAGGGAAGATATTTGTATGATAAATATAAATGTCTTTTCCAGGGTTATGGATGTATATTAAATATATGTATGTGTATAATAAAAAATTTACATTTATATCCGTTATCTGGTATCTGTAACACAAGTTCTTTACGAACTTATCACGGGACCGGTTAACGTGGTTTGGTTGTTAGTAAATATAAATATAAATATAGCACTCAGGAAACACCGTGGAGGGGAGCTCATTCCATAGCCGGATGGTACGTGGCAAATCAGTTATCAGTTATCAGTTACGCTTATCCATAAATGTGTGTAAACAAATTATTGTTGTACCTGATTTTTGCCTTTGAGCACTAGAACGTTGGTGACTCTTCCGAAGGGCAATCCGAGTTGTATGATCTCCGCTTCCGTCGTCTCGTTCGGTATGTTCCGTATGTGAATGACTCGAGACGGCTTGCCGACATTTTGTTCCAGTTTCACCTGGCGAAGGAAAACCAAAATTAATACGAGCTTAACCAAAATACATAACGAATTTATAACTGATTTAATTTTTGATGTGAAACATCTATAGCCGCACGTAAAACCGATTTCTGGCGTGGCGACACATGCCGTGGCGACGCGTCGCCATGCGCAATCGACTGTGCGATTTTCTCCCACTCGATCCGGCGTTAAGCCATCTCTCTCGCTACACTGAGCTCGGATACCTATAGTGTATACTGCGTAGTGTATGATGCAGTGTTGTTTACTACACTACACTTATGTATAGTACACATAACTTGTGTTTTACTTGAAAAAAAAAAAAAAATTGTCGTAATATTTTATTTTGTCATTATGACATATTTAGTTCCTATCACAATCTGTTCTTTTCTGCATATTACTTTTACAAAATAATGTCGATGTTTCACATCTGCAAGGCGTCGCGTGACGGCTCACATTTTTTTTTGAACATTTGACGCACGTTAACCCCCCCACATTAGGATACACTGTGGTATGTGTACCAGAGACTTACGTACATACTTATGTACGTTTAAATACATACGTATATAGATAATAAATATCCAGAAAAAGAGCAAACAAACTTGTTCGTCACTCAAAATTTTCCTGATGTGGGAATCGAACCCACGACCTTGGGTGCAATAGTCAGTGGCGCTAACTACTGCATCGCTGTGTCAATTTTGATTTTAGGATTTTATGTACATAATTTTGATAAAATGAACATTGACACTAGTCCAATAAAGAAAAAACCTTCGTCTACAAGATGGATACATCGATGGATATACACATCTATGTATTTACCAAATACGTATGAAATAAAATATTCTATAGTCCAATTCGATTTTGATATATCTTAATAAAATTAAAAGTCATTTTCGATTTCACAAAAGCACAGATATCAATTGATCTCATAATAGGCGCTGCTAATAAAGAACATCATTATCGGGAATGTAAATGGCACGGAGATTGTAAGCTGACCGTCCTAATACACGTAAATAAACCTAGCATTGTTCGCGAGGAAGAGCAGTTGGATAATTGAAAAGTCGATGTAGTATAATTGTCGAGGCTTATCGGGACCGGGCCCGATGTGGGCGCCATTGTTCCCGTGAGAGCCTTTTGATTACGGCGGCGGGCCAGAATCGAGCCCCAAATATATTGTAGCTTTGTATGACACTTCACTCTCATTTGAGGTGAAAAGAGCAACCCTAATTCAAAGATTTTTATTTGATTTTTATGACCGCGCCAATTAGGATTAGTGATTACAATTTCGGAGACACAATTAAGCGCTACAATTACCTAAGCGTAGCGTAATTGAAAGGTACAATATTGAAAAGAAATAAATTTTCGAACTAAGTTTGTAAATTACTTGATACCGAATCATCATTGTTCTATACTATTCGTATATACTGTGTTACTTATAATATTTTGTATTTAAGTTTAACAATATTTGCTATGTGTATGTGCATTACTATAATTCTTATGTTGTATTTGTTATTCTAGCTGTTCTACACACACTCATCACTTTTAATTATTATTCTCATAATCCTCTCGCAGGTCTCCTGGAAGAGATTTCTTAAAGAAACAAGCAGTGCCTTTGTACATAATTTTCCTATTACTCTGTACTATGTCTTCTTTTTTGTGTGTACATAAATAAATAAATAAAATAATCATTAACTTCTTAGTTCAATTCCGTTGACACGGATTATGAGAGTTCTCACGAATTTCACGTTATTATTAAAGTAATTGAGCATAAAATCTCTTTAGTCTTTTCTTCCGTTTCACTTAGGAGTTCGAGCGAGATTTCGGGAGACTATCTATCTATCCCATTTTTACGTTCTTTGGCGGGCGGCGAAGCGTGGAGGTGTAACAAATGAGTCTAATGCCTATTAGTTCGACCTTGTTAAGTTCAGACAAAGTGAGCAGCTGTTACAAGGAAAGTGCAAGGAAAAAGCTGAACCTGTTCGGAACCGCGCGGCTAGACGGGCGAAACTAGAAAAGAATTAAATCTTACATTTAGTCGTGTTATTTTGGAGTGTCGTGTGTGTATTTAAAAAAACTAGAGGTCCCGCAGTAGTCGAAATTCGACTATAATTAATTGGAATTGTAAGTTTGTTCACTATTATGATTGTATTTTATACTTCTATAATCACAAATTTCGCCAAGGCTACACTATAAAAAAATATTAATAAAGACAAACAATATTATCAATTCGACCACAGACGTCAAAACAAAATTTTGACAATAAATAAATAGTATGCATGCGTGTTGCGTCAAATACATGGTGTGTGTAATGTTTTCTTTACTGATTTAATGTATCTTTTTTGCATAATTAAAAAAAAATTAGCATTGTGTACTTCTTCTCTATATTTTCTATAAGTGTGGAAAATTTCATAATCTTCCGTCCGCGCAATTTTCATAAAAAGGGATACAAAGTTTTTGCTTCACGTATTAATATATAGATATCACGTTATTCAGTATTTATACTCAATCATCAATTTTCTAATTTTCTTAAAGGGTTCAACGAGCTCACGGGCTCTCTAGTGCTATGTGGTTACCGGAGCCCACAGATAACAACATTATAAATGCCGCCATCTACCTTGAGACATGAGTTCTAACTCTCAGTTCTATAGTTCAATGGCTACCCCGCCTTTTACACCGAAACGCATGACTATGTCGCGGCAAAAATAGTCTAAGTACTGGTACATAACCTTGTAGTCTCACAAAACGGCCTAGCACCAGTAAAAAGTTATAATACTAGCTTATAACAAAAACAGAATAGTAGTGATATTTTTGAACTATTCCAATATTGTTATATTCGACATCAAAGGACCCGACTCCCCGTAAACAAACAAATAAAAAAACATTTTCCAAAGTGACTTGCAAAAGGGAGGAATAAATCTTGGAACACCCTCGCCCACCTCGATATTTTCTATTCTCGTGCAGAGAAACAACTGGCACGTGAAAAGCAAAAAGGACATTACTTACGTTAGGTCAAAAAAATCTGCAAGGAATGATTTTCGCATGAAGCTCTTTAAATCATCCGCTCCGGCTCACATTTCGTCCATAAATATTAAATCTTAACTCGGTCATTCGGACAAAAAAAAAGATGTATTACATGACATTTCCCTGAGAGGATTCCCCGGAATCGGTCAATTTTCTCGGCGATTGCGTCGACCATGTTTATTGAAACACCTACTCCAGTATACTGCGGCAATCGTTCACATGGAAAATATTGCATAAATGTTTTTAAAATCAACATCTTATCACATTTTTTAATAAGCACAAAACGTACACAGTTGCGAAGAAAATAGCTGTTTTTAAAGTTCTCGAAATGCACAACCCTAATAAACTTATTTCTGATGGAAGCTGTAGTTTATTTGAAGTTAATCTTATCGTTTTCTGCTAAGGAACTTCTTCGGATCCTTCCGACTTTACATAATTTCAAGTCAACTTTATTTTAAACTTTGAAGATAAAACAGCACCGTATAAGCATAGATTGAGATCGCTCAATAAGAAATAAGAAAGATAATAATCATTTCCTTCGCCATGTCACTCAGTAAAATATCTAATAACAACACGTATACTCATATTAGCAATGAAAGACTATTATTTATATTTTGGCTTATTACCAGCTTCTTTCTTTATACGGAAAAATAATTACTGTTTAGGTAACGTAATATAGTGTGTAGGTACGTACATACAGAGCTGCGTATGGGGTGAGTGTATCTTACATGTCGACAGAATATTCCCGTAGGTTGTCGGTAAAGGAACATGTAATCCGCTTGTAGGCCAGGTCACGGTGACGTAGGTTCACGAGAAATGGAGATAGGGGGCTTATTTATTAGATACTCGTAGGATTATTGTAGTCTTGATACTTTTCTGTTAGTTATAACCGTATAGGTTATGTTAGATTTATAAGGATTGTCCTATAAATATTATGTCTGTGAAAATGTTCACTGGCAGACAAAGCTATCAGTCAATCTGCTTCTTTAGTCTTACCTTAAGACTATTACGACTTACGTGTTGTCATTGGTCTTAATATTTAAAATTGAAGTATCAACTGCATTGTAATTACGATTATCATACATACTCTTTGAGTTGTAGAAATAGTTTTCCTCACATTATTATCACAGGAATTGTTTAAGTCAATTACAGTTAAGAATATTAATGCTTATCATTAAAAAAATAGCAATAACGGTTCATTATGTTACTCTTCCAGATATCTTCTAGGTTAAAAATTGACTCTCAACTGGAAACAAAATAATTTACAATAAGCACATGCGTTAACACCATGCGTCCCGTTGTAATTTGTAATTGTAATTACGATTTGTTATAGCATAGCTTTTTTTTTATTTCATCTAAACCGTTATAAAGTTTAAGCATGTGTATATTTATATTCGTAATTCTCAAAAGTGAATTTCGATATTTTCAATTTAAAATCTTTTTTATTTTGATGGAACAGCATACGTAATAGGTGAATAATATTAAAATTTCTGATAGTCACGCACTTCGTGTTATCTATTGTAATGTTGAGATGGTAAGAAACGAGCGTGCGGGTACCGAACGTGGACAGTGACTTGGCAAATATAAGGAAGGTGAGAGGGCTCCGCACGTAATCGATTTCGTGATACAAGCAAGATCCCAAGGGTGTTGTCCAAACATCGATGCACTCCGCTTATATTGGTCAAAAATGCTCATTTATATTTTCGGTTCCCTGACTATGACTTAAGAGATTTGTTTGCACGTCTTTTTTTATTTGTTGTTGGCAATTGAGTTTACGGTCCTTCTCGTGTTAAGGAGTTGTCGAAGATATCAAAGCGACTTGGTTACGTCGCAGAGGGTTTTGGTGAAATAGCATCGTAAACTTCAAGCAGAAGCGCACGATTACTGCAGATCACAAAATGTCCGTCACGGGTAGGTACCACCATCCTGCCTATTTCTGCCGTGAAGCAGTAATGCGTTTCGGTTCGAAGGGTGGGGCAGCCGTTGTAACTATACTTGAGACCTTAGAACTTATATCTCAAGGTGGGTGCCGCATTTACGTTATAGATGTCTATAGGTAACCACCAGGTCCAGTAACCACTTAACACCAGGTGGGCTGTGAGCTCGTCCACCCATATAAGCCATAAAAAAACATACTAATTTAATTTTGCAACATTAACACATTTGAAACACACACACTTGAAAATCTTACGTTAATTTCTGTTTTCAGATATATAAACTTAATCATTTGCATTATCTCAAAGTTTAATTTAATCTAAGCATTATAATCATATAAATTTACAAATGCCAAAGAAGTCAATATGAAATTATACTCATTTGTTTTGCAATCCATACATACGGCCGATTTAAAAACTTTTGCAACTAAAATGAATCTTACAACTGAGTGATCGATGAATTTATTTACCATTGGACGCAGTAGCGAGTGACGCCAATAGAGTTTCATTCGCAGTTAAATTTCAAGTGCATTACTACACTAGAAATCGGGGCCCGGTCCACTGAAACTTTTAATTGGCTGTACGGCTGAATACTGTTATTGCATTTCCGTTATTGATACCATTCGATACGGATTTACAGGCACGTTGTTTACTCTCAATATTTTTTTTATATCGCTTATCCATAGGATAGAGCGTTTCGAGTTATAAGTCGAATGTTATATATTTTTTGTAATGCTATATTTGTACATATATAAACTTATGGAAACAACATTTTATTGACCTTTTAAAAAGACCAACGCAAATGCTTAATTAACGCACGCAAATGTACCAAGTGAATTACGCGCTTTGAAGCATATGAAGTCGTTTTTTTTTATAATTGATATAAAATACGCCAATTTAATCACAACTCACAAGGTTGTTAAGTGATTGTGAGGTCATAGACATTATTACGAGAACGCAGAAATTTTAATATATAGTTTTAAGTTAATTTTTCAATCGTATCCGATTTTTAACTGTTGTTTCAGCCAACTTTTTAAAGTGTAAAAGTGATTTGCAACTTTAATAAATATAAAGAAAAAATGTTAAGATGTGGGCTAACAATAAGCTAGTACAAATAGCAATACAAAAACAAATACACGCGAATTTGAATCGTAAGAGTATGTAGTAAATATTTATTTTATTTATAAATTTTCGCGGGTTTCAATGTTTAAATTTTACAGGTTTTTGAGCTTTATAGTCAGTGGAAGTCATTCATGAACGCGAATAAGTCACGTATTCACCTGCCTATCCGTCGTCAACCCTACTCGGAAATCGTAGATCTTGGACTGGCAAATCTTTATAAGAATTAGTACTAGATTAAAGCGATAAAAACGTATCCAAATTCGATAGGATATCAAAGAGGATTTATCATATATATGAAACTAGCTGACCCGGCAGACTTCGTTGTGCCTCAATCGATAAATAAAAGAACTAAGCTTTTGTGTAAAATAAACTTAAAACAAACAAAAGAAATCCGTCCGATGGAGGACACATCAAAGGGATAACAAAATTGTTATTTTTATTCATATTCCGAGCATTTTCATATTTATCTACCTTTTAAACCTTGTCTGGACTTCTACAAATAATTCAAGACCAAAATTAGACAAATCGGTCCAGCCGTTCTCGAGTTTTAGCGAGACTAACGAACAGCGATTCATTTTTATATAATAGATATAGCAAGAATTAAGAGAATTAAATTGAGAATAATTTAAAAGGAGAATGAAACATTCTATAGTGAAGAGAACATGTGGGACATTATATAATAGTTTCAGGAATGTGTATAATGTATTTATATCTCGAAAACGAAACCCTTCAGTTGAACTTCATTAACAAGATACATCTCAGAGATTACTTAGAGGCCTTTAAGTAATAACAGTAAAATGAACACGAAGAGTATTGTTTACACGGCACTCGGTTTAATTAGTGATGCAGCGAGCATTAGCGATGAGAATTGTTTCATTAGCATAGAAATTATGTGCTAACAATGTTAGTATCGATTGGCATATACTAATATAGGTATTTAACACAAGTACCACAAGCAATTTGTGCAAGTCATCAATAATTTTAGATATGAAAACTGATAGTTTTCTTTCTTTCCTGGTTATTTGATAATTAGTTTTTTGACCCAATGCCCAAAAGTGGGTGACGTATATATTGAGATCTCTGGTAACCACATAGCATCACGAAGAATTGTAAATGCCTCTAATTCTGTAAAAATTTCATGGCCTAACTTTGGATTAAAGGCAGTTGCGATAACATAAATCCATATCGCAGTTCATTGTGGAATTATTACTCTGTGCATACTCAAAATACTTAATAACGAAATTTTAGGGCAAAGTGGGACGTTACTAACATCTTTTCTAATATTAATAAAAATAAAGTGGTCAAGTTGATCGGTAATTCTGAAACGAAATTCCCTGGGCAATGCTTTTTTATTGTCTTATTAGATAGATGAGCATTCATCAAACTTGGTGATCAATGGTCACCAATGCTCTTGAACAGCTATACCAGGGAAATCCGAGCCGCTGTCTATCTAATAAGTAATAGCTTGTAATGAGTCCCATATTTAAATTATTGCTTTGTACGTTTATTTGTTTTTTTAATCTCTATATATAAAAATTAATTACTGTTTGTTAGTCTCGGTAAAACTCCAGATCGGCTGGACTGATTTGGCTAATTTTAGTTTTGAATTATTTGTGGAAGTCCAGAGAAGGTTTAAAAGGTGAATAAATATGAAAATGATCGGAATTAAGTAAAACAACAACAACATTGTTTTTCCTTTGATGTATCATGCATTACGAAGTCTGCCGGTTCCGCTAGTTAGTAATAAATATTTGTATTTAATAAAATATCAGTCACCAATTTTCATGATCTCGCATACCAGGTTAAGTATACAAGAAAGGCTTATCTCGGTCGGTCCGAGGTTTCCTAAAAAATCAAAGGACCGGGTTGGTGACTTCATCAATTATTATTTTATAGCTGTATCTTTTCAATGCGGCAATCTAGTAGGTGATCGTAAAAAGAAAATAACATTTACCTTTGTCAATGAATAAAAGAAAGGCACCCAGATAAGGTAAACTCTATTCCGTATAAGATCCTTGAAAGTGCGTAAAAAGTGGGAACTCTCCGAGACAAGCTCGTAAATGGTTAAGTAGTGGTAAACGCGGTCAGGGAGTATCTTTTGTTTTGATTGATCTTCAAAGAGTGGGACTCTCCGCCTTTTTACAGGCAGACGTCACGAAAATGAGGAAAAAAACAGGGAACATAATTAATTACTTTATTTGGACATTAATGACCCGGTCAAAGCGGACGAGGGTTGATTAGTGTATTTTCTGCAGACGTGCTCTGACCGATATTGGAATTTGGGCACAAGAAGACAGCAGTAAATATTTCCGTTAAAATACCATACTCTTTAAATAGCTTGGCGTCTGAAGTTTTTACACATAAGTTATATGGCGACATACAGGCATTCCATATTCGGATTATATTAGAAATAATACCCGTTAGAGAATTTCGATTATTACAAAAACCCTACCTTTTTTGTATTCTGTTTATAATATGAAATTAAAAATATTTTATATGATATTTCTTATAGAATAAAATATATTTTTTTAGCCAGCATTATATCTTAAACGACCTAACTTAATAACTACCTAGTGACGGAATACTATAAGTTGGTTGCCGTTTATAGACTTGTACATAGTCACATGCAGTTGTGTAAAAAAAACGAATAAAAAAATAGCAAGAGAAACAGATGTTTAATATTTTACTTATTTAATAACATTCCTTGCTCCCTGGGCGATGCAAAGAATGGGCATAAAAATACTTTTAAAACGAGTCGCCGATAGCCTCCCAAATGAATATTCAGAGTAACAAAGAAGAAGGGGTGTCGCGAGAGGCGTCTTATAAATTTTCACAGCGGAAAAAAATTGCCTCGCCATTGCTAAACCATAAAATGGCAAATAAATAAGAAAGACAGCGACACGTCCCTGTTTAATTATGAATTAGGGCCAAGCTGTAACGAGATCACAATGTAATTAAGATTACTGCGGCGGAGTTTTTTCACCCCGACCCCGAACAAGTGAGAGTAAATGGCCAGCAAAATGTTGCTCAACTAAAATACCTTGTTTTGCTTACAGAGAGAGATACTGGGCGTTCGTTTTTTGCGACGCTTAGTTCAGATTCGTTATTTGTACGTAAATTTATTCCGAAAAATTGGGTTTAGCATTAAAATTTAGAGGATTCGTTGAAAAAATTAAGAAGTACAGTTACTACATCCAATGAATAGTTGATGACGGAAAAAACGAAAAAAAACAATAATCATTTAATTTTTAACTTTATTATTTAGTTAAGAATTATTTTGAATCCAAAGTAATTTTTTTATTATTGCATAGATGGGTGGACTATCTCACAGCTCACCTGGTGTTAAGTGGTTACCAGAGCCCATAGACACCCACCCACCTTGAGATATGAGTTCTAAAGACTCAGTATAGTTACAATGGCTCCCCTACCCTTCAAACCGAAACGCATTACTGCTTCACGGCAGAAATAGGCAGGGTGGTGGTACCTACCCGTGCGGACTCACAAGAGGTCCTACCACTAGTAATTACGCAAATTATAATTTTGCGGGTTTGATTTTTATTACACGATATTATTCCTTCACCGCGGAAGTCAATCGTGAACATTTGTTCAGTCATTGCAAAGACTTGCGTACCGGAAGACGTAGCGTAGGTAAACCTATCGCAAGGTGGACCGACGACCTATTAAGGTTCGCGGGGATCCGCTGGATGCAAGCAGCGCAGGATCAATCTTCGCGGCGAGGCTTAGGGGAGGCCTATGTCTAGCAGTGGCCGTCTGTGAGCTCATCGAATAGAATAGAATTGCGAAGATTACCGTGCAGAAATACAAAAACCCTATCTACGATTCTGTTAGAAACCGTATAAGTTATAATATGACCGTTTAATAATTAAATTATTTCCAATGCCATATTTATTCAAAGATGAACGGAGATGCTTAAATATTTTTCTTCTCGTAAACCAGGCACGATATTATATTTTATTTTCAGTCTGACATAATGACCGGTGACAGCGGGGAAAATAAACTGCCCGAGGGAAAGAATAAGAAAATGGTTCCTTTTCAACAGGACGGTTCGTTTCTATTTAATTTACGTAAATGATACCTAAGGAGTTTGGTACATAAGAACGTATTTCAATAAGGTACGATTTTTAAATGGAAAGCTATTTACCGACGTCGGTAATGCGTTTTGAAAATACGAGCTCCTCTTCGACTAGTGCTCATTCATATAATTAAATTCTGTATTGAAATTTCAGGGCGGCTTTAACATTAAAATAATATTAAATATTAAGAATAAAAATATTAAATATTATTTTAAAATTTATAATTGTTTTAAAATTACAAAGAGAAAAATAAGATACCTATCCAATTGGGATAATATGATTAACATTCAAAGAGATACATATCTTAAAAGATATCTGACGACTAAATTATAATGACTTGTTATACGCACATTTTCCTTCTGAGAAGATATCATTCAGCTCTTAAAAGAAACATTATACAAACCAATTACCTTGACGAATGAAAATAGACGGGTATGTAACACTGAAGAACAGACTCTCAATGGTTTTAATTTTCGTGAAAAAACATTACCGTGTATTTAGAATCATCTTCCCGAATCCGTCATATCTTGTTTGAACTTTCCGTCAGTGTTTTTGCTTACATTTAATTTTGATTTCATATTGTTGCAATAAAGTCGAGAGGATGAAGATTAATCGAA
Organism: Bombyx mandarina; assembly: GCF_003987935.1. Next base: position 197,806 of record NW_021011563.1, read on the forward strand.
ATTGTACTATTCTAGTAGATGGTGGTAGGCTCAGATGCAAACATCTTGCCTATTTATTTCGTTGCCTGTAATTTCAATATTATTATTTTTTCATCAGACCGAAATGTATGTAAATAATATGTTGTAGGTTTTTGGATTACTTAACATTAAAATCTGACGCCCTTGTAAAACAAAATACGTAGATTATCTAATTTTATTAATTTAAAAAAAATGCAAAAAATATCGAAGGTTTTAGTTTGGATTTCTTTCACGTACATTAATAGAGATTACTAGAAAACCACAAAACTAGACGAAAACGCTTCTGAATTGAATTGTGTAACATCGTCCCCGTAACGTGTTTTAATGGACGATGCAATCCGTTTGGTGGTCGGCACGCGGACAGCAGCGGTCTCCGCAAACAAAGAGCATGTTTGCACAGCGGCAAACAAAGTGTGCATGCAAAACCCGCTCCGTATTTATGTAAATACACGATGGAACAACTGTGCAACGGGAAAAGACCCCGAAATGCGCGACCTTGCTTACATATTTTTTTCCGGGGTAGTTTCTTTGACGTTGATTGTTTTCTACTCTCCATCCTTTTGTGCATTTGTGTCGTGAATTAAAATTGTCGCTTTTAAAACTCCACGCCGCGCCGTATTTAAGAACGAAGCATAAAAACCTTTTTACATGGAACGTAAAGAAGGCTTTGTTAAAGTGCCTACTGTTTAGTGTTTTTCAATGGAAACTTCGGCATACGTTTTTCAATTAAACTTTTTAAAACGTCAAACGCTGTTGTGCCTTATGCTTTAAACTTTACTACTTTTCTGTTTTGCAAAAGAATTGGATATAATTCTGAATAGTTTAATATTGTTCTTAATATTTATTTTAAAATTTTATTAAAGTATTTACATTTATTAACAAGTAATTTTGAAATTGATACGATAATTTTACATTATCTTGTTTTACTATAAGTCTCAAGGTGCCAATAAAAATTAGACAGCCGTTTTTACATTCAAAGCTATAAAAATAAACAGGTACATACCGAAAAACATAAATTATTTTCTAAAGAACGAATGATAGGTGAATAGAGCCATGAAAATGGCATAACGGTTGCTCATGAGATATGTTGTTTTATGAATATTGTACTCTGAACTGAAGTTTATAGGTTCACAATGGTTTTACTTACAGACCGTAGTGACGTGAAAATTTTATGGGAGTCTATTCGATGAGGCATCACAGGAGTTACGTAAACGTTATAAATTACATTTGTACATCTGTAATATACAGAGAAAATTCTAGATTACAATCGTTATATGTAAGGGAAGACTTTAGTGAAAATCTGTTCGTAAATAGCGAAAATACCTAAAGGTTAAGTGCTATTTTCTCCTTTGTCTCCGATTTTATTTTATTTCACTCATTTAAAAGCTATTGACGAGCTTGAGTTTAAATACAAATGTTTTGAAAACAGTCTTATAAATAAAACAAAAAAACCTAAAATAAAATGAAAAAATCTCGAAGTGCCAATAATTGTAATCTAATTTCGATCATTGGCCGATCTTTGAAATTGCCGTTATCATTCACAGCCTTTCCACGTTCAATGAATTCAATTTACTAAGATATTTTCACCGGTGCCGGAGACGCGATGCAAAGAAACAGCCTCAGAATCAAATATCTGACGGAGATATTAACGAAACAGGAAACGAACCATGATTCCGTGCTACGGTAACCTGACTCATGAACCACTTAACTAATAAGACGATCATTGCATAACATATAAAGCGCGTAAAAGAACAATGACTATGAAATATCACATTTGTCAAATAGAAAAAAAAAAAAAAAAAAAAAACGGTAGCCAAAGGGATCCCGATTCCGAGAGCCATCAACGTCATTTCAATTCCACATGTAAAATCTGTCCGATCGAAATTTGGAGGTAGAGATTAATAAAAATTTGACCCTCCAAGCCATTGGGGAAGCCTTTTATGGCACGTTGGCTTTTTATGAGGGCCCTTTTATTTTAATACTTATTACGGTTTCGCGATTTCGTCGTTTTATCGTTTTTATCGCGATTAATCGTTTTTCAGTTAATTACACAATCCACGAACTCGTTTGCCGCTTTTTTATGTGAAGTGTCTTTGTATTGCATCAAGCGATTGTTATGAAAACTCAATTTTACGTATGCACTTGTTCTTAATAGCGTTAATTTCAAGTTTTTCATGCTTCGGATAGACCTGGTATCATCGACTAGTAAGTACTGATCTGTCTTGAGACGTGAGGTTGGAGTCTCAATCTGATAAACAGAATAATCTAGCTGTGCAGTTTCATAGCACGCCGTACTGATAAAACCTTATCAGAAACAAAACTGGATGTTCTATTTCTAATAATAAATGATTCCATTCTATTACTTTTTTTAATTTATTGACCAAAGTTAAGTTTATTAAAACCTTTTTTGCTCGAAGCACAATGTTGTCTAAGCTATTTTATGTTGCATATATTATTATGATAAGGGAAAGTTTAACATAAACATTCAGATCCAGCTGCCCGTGACTGCGAAAACTAAACCGTGCATTACCACTATAAATAAGCTGATGGATAAGACGCAAGACTGTTTCAATGTTAGTTGGCTAGAATTACCTTCTTGGCAGCAGAGTCCTGATTGTTATTGTCGGCGTGGTGCGGAGCGGCGGGCGCCATGACGGTGACGCCACTCTGCGACAGAAGCTCGTCGGAGCCTCTCTGTAACAAAAAGCAACAAATCATCAATCCATTCCATTCGATTTTAAAAATTACCACACAAAAAAAAGGTTTGTTATTGCCTGTCTAGAACTGAAAGAGGATCCAAATACTCAATAACTATGTAATGTATAGCAATAACTATACTGAGACCTTAGAACTTATATCTCAAGGTGGGTGGCGCATTTAAGTTGTGGATGTCTATGGGCTCCAGTAACCACTTAACATCAGGTGGGCTGTGAGCTCGTCCAGCCATCTAAGCAATAAAAAAAAAAACAAAAAACTCAAGTGCTATTACTATTACCATTGAAAACGAAGGACCATTAAATATTCATGACCACTCACGAAATGTCTATATCAATTTGAACTCTTAAAGGTGTATAATACGCGCGTTTTCTTTAAGCAAACATGTCCATCAGAATTTGAAGAAGCGAAAAATAAGATCTAAAATATGTTCTCAGGTAACTTTGCGTGTGTGTGCGTCTCGTCCCCTTACGAACAAAGGTGGAAGGTAACGAAATAAAACAAAAACACAATTTCGCGACACACCAACGCACATGTCAAGCCGCCCTTCCCCGGGATCAATCTCAATTTAAGACGGCGAAATGACAGACCTCAGCAGTTAAACGCACCGGGCCAACATATAAATCACGTTACGTAATAAAGCAAATGTACGAATGAAACAAGACGACAAGATTTTGTATAGCGCGCGTGTCTCGTCTGTAATACACCTGCCGCGAACGTATCACTCATCTCCGGCACTTATTGAATTCGAAAATCTTACCTACGATACGTAAATGAATGTTTGTGTACCTAAAGGTCATCTGCGTAGACTACCCTGTGTATGCCCGTCTGCCTACAAAGGCAATAAAAAAAAAAAAACTACCGAAGTGGTTTGTATATAAACTATGAAGAATTCGGCTGGAATTGGTCCGGTTCATTTTAACAGAGTATACAAGATGTTCTGGCAAATTTTAATAACTGAACTTATCTCGTTAAAGTGAAAGACTGTTAAAACAGATCCCTCTGCCTCATTTTCAGCACGAGGCTTTCGTTGTAGAAAAAAAAAACCCATTTTCACCGAAATAAAAGCAACACTCGCGCAAGTCTTATTCCTCGGGGTAATTCCGTAGAGCGCGAGTAATAATTGCTCGAAATTAAATAACATTTTTCACAACAAAACAGTAAAGATGGAAACATTCCGCGGAAGAATACTGTCAGATATAAAGAGATGTCGTCAATTAAAATTGAATTTTAAGAATTTCACAAAACGTCTGTGTCACATAGATTAAAATATTTTTTTTTGCGTTTCATTTTAAAGGAAAATGAAATGTGTCGTTTAGAAAATAGAGTAAAAATTTAGTTGCATTTGTTAGTGTAGGAATACTTTTATAATTGTTTTAACTATTTGGAGCATAAAATTCATTATAAACCTAATGAATTTTAAAAATTAAACCTGCCGAATAACTAAAATTATCTACTAACAAAAATGTTGGACAAACTTCTCTGAAATTCCGATGATTGTTAAAACGATCTCATTATTATTCCCGAAATCATATCTTTGCTATTCCAACTTAGATACTCGAAAATTAATGATCAATTATCATTAAGTGATTATCATAGTCAATTGAAGTGGAATTTATTTGGAGGCGATTCCTTAATTCATTAATTCATTTTCCTTATTATTTTTATTACGAAGAATAATAATTTTTTTAGACGTCTAAGACGAAGCCGGAATTTTTTGGAGGCGTAATTAAAAAGTAAAAAGTCTATAAAGATTATAAAAATAGAACATAAGTTCTACTTTTAAATCACAACACATAAGTGAATGTTTAATTTTTGTTTACTTAAAAAAAAAAGAGATTAAATGGAAACCGCTTTTGCGGAATCAATCCGCGATATTGGTTCACGACTCGATGTTATTTGGTTTTGCTCTCGAAAGAAAACTGTATATTTTCTCGATCAAGCATATCGTCGAGCGTTTCGCCAATATGTCATTTGAATGATACTGGGGGGCTCCATCAAAATATTGCGAATAAAACATACATGAAAGGTTTACTTATAACAGACGAGTGAATCAGGCCCTTTTGAGATAGTAAAGACGCGGAATGATATGTTTACGTGGTCAAAGGAAAACGCTGGCCATTGTCGGAAATCAATACGGATAATGTATTAGTGATATTAAAATGTACGACAAACATGAGATGTGGTCCAGAATGTTTTCGACTATGTATACTTTTGGCTGCGAATGTTTTCCTTTTACCTTAGTTTTCATAAAAGATACGTTTTTGGTAAATAAGAGAAATCATTCCGATATAACGTATAAATAAGAAATGTAATAAGATTGTGACAAAAGTTTGCTCAACATTTTTTTTATTTTTTTTTTATTGCTTAGATGGGTGGACGATCTCACAGCCCACCTGGTGTTAAGTGGTTACTGGAGCCCATAGACATCTACAACGTAGACGCGCCACCCACCTTGAGATACAAGTTCTAAAGTCTCAGTATAGTTACAACGGCTGCCCCACCCTTCAAACCGAAACGCATTACTGCTTCACGGCAGAAATAGGCAGGGCGGTGGTACCTACCCGCGCGGACTCACAAGTGGTCCTACCAACATGCGAGATAGGCGCGTAATTTACGTTTTCAAACATTACAATCATCGAAACAGGATATCTACATATAAATTTTATCGATGTATAAATTCGTACATTTACGATTGCACGTATCCGTATATATGAATAAATCTACGATCACATAAACTGTCGTAAGATAACAACAGATGTCGGGTGCGTTGTGCAAATAAAATCTCCACTCCACGAACTAGCCAAAGAGCCTCCGATTTTTATGAGCATCGTAAACGCGAACAACGCACTATCGTTGTTCATGTGAAACATTTATGCTTTGATCACATTAAAAAAAAAAAAAAAATTGATTGACGTTCGGTTTTTATGGAACTCATAGTATATATTTTTTTTTTATTCCTTAGATGAGTGGCCGCTAAATGCGTGTGATAGTGTAGCAGTAATCATTAGCGAATGTAGATAGTCTAATAAAATATGAATCGCATGAAAAACAATATCAAGAAATCTGGGTTATTATATCAAACAAAAATGCCCAGTCCATAGTTCTACTGAGCAGAGACAACAACCCGATTAGCGTACTAATTATGCAAAGGAAATCATTGATTAAAAAGCATGGCAAACTTTTTTTTTATGTTACTTAAATGGATGGGTGGACGAGCTCACAGCCCACCTGGTGTTAGTAGTTACTGGAGCCCATAGACATCTACAACGTAAATGCGCCACCCACCTTGAGATATAAGTTCTAAGGTCTCAAGTATAGTTACGACGGCTACCCCACCGTTCAAACCGAAACGCATTACTGCTTCACGACAGAAATAGGCAGGGTGGTGGTACCTACCCGCGCGGACTCACAAGAGGTCCTACCACCAGTTTTTTGGAGCAACTAAGTGGTATATAACACGTAGATATATAAGTTTGTGGAAGTTGAAACCACCCTTAAAAGTGCTAAGTGAACTCTATTATTGTTTTGAAATTCTACTTTACCAAGCACAGGTGTGGCTTAGCGTATATCCATATATGGTACTGTGTGTTCTTTAAGGCGTGCTCTGAGATCTGTTTGCGTTGAATCTCTCAATTTCTTTTTACAAACACAGTCTTTAATGAAGGTATAGATCGAGCTAATTATCTGGTATCATCTCAGTCATACACAGTATAAAAGAGATAAGTTTTTGCTGTGGATCATTAAACTGCAGAATAAATTTCCTTAGCATATCCGCAGCACTATGACACTGGATGAGACATTTGATCTCTTCGTAAGGATACTCATCATTCTCTTACATGTCTCCCAGTCACCTGGGATCGGCGCAACAAGTTTTCTCCCTCCATACTCCTCTGTCATATACCATTTCTTTGGTCACTCCCCTCTTACACATATGCGTCTTTCACGCAATCCATCCATATTTTCTTAGGTCTACCCTTCCTCTTCGTAAGTATATTGTAAAGAGTTATTAGCAGTTAGCAGATATCTATATACATTCAGCAAGGTAGCTTTTTTCTCGGGTCAAGATCCGATAATCCTACGAGGTCACTGTGCCTAAAGAAGCAGGGTATTTGGATCTCAGTGAAAGTGGAAGATGGCAAAGGTGGTGCTAAACATGTTAAATGGGCTCACCCACCAAGCGAATCAGGAGGGTTCCAGGCCTATCTGTATCTTTAGAGCAAATTAGAAATATAAATGAATGCCCGTTAAAATAAGTTCATATACGTAATTCAAGCCATATTAGTCGATCGCTTTTGAGAAACTCCTGTATAACACATTTGGTGAGTATTAAAACATTATCATCTCACATCTATTTTTTTACAGTAGAAGTATAGTTTATTAGCGGTTTTTGTTTGTTGTTGTTAAAATAAGATTCGAAAATTAATAAAGAAAATTAATATAGGTGTTTTAATAAAAAAAAGTGGTCACCATTTAAACAACACAAAAAAAAAAACAAGAAGAAGCAAGAAGCAAGGGAAAGTAAACGCTTATGATGCGAATGAAAAATCGCTTCTGTATTTATGATGTCATTGTTCCTGAGAACGGGTTCTAATGCAAAAAAAAATGGTCCAACAAGGAAAGGCTGTAACGAGTCTAATAATTTTTATTGCGATTTCACGAGCTCACAGTCTGATTTAAGTCAGCGTGTGTAAATTATGATTTAATTTCATAACCAGCGCTGGAAACGAGCGTAAAATGTTTTTATGCCAGATAATACAGTTTTCATTAAGAGTCATGCGTTACCTCGCAGCTTTATATTCGTTTTTATGGGCTCAAGCAAGTTGGCGGAATTGAATCGTTAGCAAAAAATGTATCCCAAATTCGCGTTACCTATAAACACGAGAGTATGAAGTACGCACCCGAAAATGCACGTCATAATCACTCAGCTGCTCAGGATAAAGAGAAAATTAACACATTTGTCTGTTTTAAAACAAAACCGCAGTCCTGCTTTTAACTCTAATTGCGGCTTTGAGTCAAAAGGTTTATGAAGAAAACTGGATGAAACAATTCGAAGGAAAGTGCTACGTTAGTTCAAAAGAAACTGCAAGGAAGCGGATTAATTGGTACAGGCATTCCTATCGCTGTTCGTCCAATTAAGTTTGTGACGCACTTATTAGGAATTTAACGAGTAATTCTGGCCTATTTTCAGTTCTGTTACTTAACGTATCTCGCATCAGTGAAACAGATTCGACTAAGATGTCGAAATTAACGATCTCGATAATATTTGTCGGCTCAACGCTGCGAGCTCCACTTGTAATTAATTGCACCAATTTGTTCTGCGCTTATAACGGGCATTTGTCAAGAAGCCATCCGCGCCCGATGATTTTCGCACTAACTTCATAATCGATATTCGGTAATATCGATTAATCGCGGAAAACCTTTGCCCTAACTTCGATATTAAGACCTCCCACAGTAATTAATAAGCCGTAACGATGTTTTCCTCGAGGACCGACTGGAATTAATTGGATTAAAGATTTATTGAGGTTCAGAAGCGCATATTGAAAAATTCATAGCGTGTGCAATAAATCACGAAAATTGAATATATTGTATGCTTAAGATCTCAGTACTCATCGAGGCTGCGGTGTGGGCTGCTAAATCCCAGAACAATATAAGGCTACATTATTCGTTGTCACAAAACTCACGGTTCTATTTTATAGGAAAAGTAAAAGGATGCGCAAGTTTGTCCGAACAAAGTTGTTTGGGTCCGTTGCTTCTGTAATGGATAGAGACGTTAGGCGGTAACCACCACTCGAGTGTAACTGGCATACCGTTTTAAGTTCCACGCCGTAAACTGAACAATGTTGATTTAATACGATCGCTACCCACTTTNTATTCGTTGTCACAAAACTCACGGTTCTATTTTATAGGAAAAGTAAAAGGATGCGCAAGTTTGTCCGAACAAAGTTGTTTGGGTCCGTTGCTTCTGTAATGGATAGAGACGTTAGGCGGTAACCACCACTCGAGTGTAACTGGCATACCGTTTTAAGTTCCACGCCGTAAACTGAACAATGTTGATTTAATACGATCGCAACCCACTTTACTTTATTTTAACTAACTGCTTCAATAAGAATGTATCGATTGTTTTCAATCATACGAAACGTTAATGCAATATCATTTCATTGGTGACATTTATTTCTCTTGTTGCAATTCACTGTTAAAAGTGAGACCTTACAACTCATGTCTCAGGGTGGCGGTATTTACAGTGTAAGTGTCTATGGGCTTCGGTAACCACATAACAGGTTGACCGAAAGCTCTTCCACGCATATACGCAATTTAAAAAAAATTGCTGTACAAAATTCTTCCCAAAAAATTCTAATGTTATTAAAAATTTAATACACGCGTGAAGCCAAAGCCAATATCGTTAAGTTTTACTGGCAAGAACACATTCTCTGTATTTGTAGAATCCAAACTAATTACAAGAAAGGTTGAATGTTAAAAGTTAACAGAAGCAATCAGAATAAAGGGAGATGTGAATTACAATTAAAAGGTCAAAGTTTTGTCCATAAGTGCATTGAAACTGTTGTCTCGTTGCCTTGTTGTTTACATTAGTAAGAAAATAAAATCAACTAAAGATATTCAATTCATATTCAAGGGTTAAAAAAATGTATACATAGAATGTTATTCAAAAATGTTCGATTTATCTAATCCTTGTATAATTCATATAAAAAAATACAAACGCACGCATGTATTTGGTGAAGTGAGTGAAGAGATATTAATAATAATAATATCGTATCGTTACATTCTTATTGTTAATTGTCTAAATTGTACTTAGCGCTTATACGTAAAGTAGAATTGAGAAGTCATTATTGCAAAATGCGTTAGATACACAGTGTCCTTGTAATACTTCGATCAACAACTATTATATATATTTATAAGTGAAGCGATTATGCCGAAAATAAATTCCTGCCGAAAATAAATTCATGCCGAAAACAAATTCCTGCCGAGCAGGTATAATTTTTCCTAAGTAAAACGAAAAAAAATAATTGCTTATTTTCCCGACTAACAAACAGATCTAACATATCTAACAGTAGTCATTAAAATAAATCATTGTTTCAACGTTGGAAAAATGTTGTAATTTTATCCTGCATTCAGTATTAGACATCGATCGGCGATCGGACAATAGAATTTGTAACTATTAGCAACAATGTAACTCTATAAAATTTAATCTTCATGAAATTTAAATTCGGTTTTTCTGTTGATGAGACGCTACTTATTATGTTATCCTTGTGACAATAAACAGCGCATTTATATCGACGCTTGAAAGGCAAACGTGACTAAGCGACAATGCGTGAACTTTACAGTAGACTAATTTAAAGTTGAAATACCTGAAAAAAAAAATATTTTAACGAATCCAGCTGTAGTAGAATCTAGCTAGTAGCTGTAGGATTGAAACGATTTTAATAGACTTAGAAATTTATTTACTTTGCGCATCGAATATGGTTATTGCCTATCATTTATGTACAAATCAGTTATTGTCGCTTAGTCACTTTTGCCTTTTAAGCGTCGATATGTAATCGTGTTATCCATTGCCTTTATAAATCTATAATCACGCGCCAATGTGATACGGCCACGTAACTACACATGTATGATTACTTGAACGCCTTCATCAAACATAATTAGTGACAACAACGTTTTTCTCCTGTTAGATTAAGTTAGTTCTCTGGATCCAATAAAGCCTAACGTCACTTTGAGAAACGTGTTAATGGATGCTATTTATCGTCCTAGAGCGGCGCGTGAGAACAATCGCTAATTCAGTTGAAGACGGACATTGGATACCGGAGGAGGCTGTTTTATCATTGTAAGAAATTGCATTTAATATATTAGAATTAATTGTTTTAATAAAACTTTGAAATTTGTAATTATCTTAAAGTATTTTTAGATTTGTGTCTTCAGTGTACAAACTCAAAACTTACTATGTGTGTCTAGGTGCATTCGGTGTATTAGGCAGTGATTAGTTATTGTGATAGATCGTATTATAAGTATATGGGTGTATATCACGATACTACCCAATTTTTCCGCGCATTGTAATACGTACTAGCTGGAACATACGATCACATATCGTTATTACGATACAACAGAAGCTTCGAACTTATATCTCAAGAAGACTGGCAGAAATCATATTATAGTGCCTATAAGCTATAATAACACAATTCCAAGTGAGCCACGATCTTGTTGCGCCAAATAATAGCATCATGTAATCATTTATGAAAAATATTTGCTTCAGAAATAATCAACTACAATATTTTATTTTATATAAATAATTGGTTATCGAATAGCGGATTGGCGAACTTTATAAATTTGCAATTTTTCACATAATTTGATATAGCATGATTTCGGTAGGTAACGGCTTGACTCTGCCCTTGGCTTTTACTGATGCGCGACAGTATCCATTCACTATCAGGTGAGCTCTATGTTCGTTTGCGTAGAAGGAAAAAAAAAACGTGTAGCACTCGGGGACTGTCGCGGTAAAGCTATTGCATATCATTTTTTATCAACTAATGCAATTAAAATTAGACAATAATAATTTAATATTAAAACAATAATAAAATAAAACCACGCTATATTTATAAACTTAAATAAAAGCAAAACATTAACTATCCCCTTCACACTCAGAAGCTAGAACGCGTGAGACAGAGATGGGCAGACTTTCCATGATGCGCATGCAGTGCGACGTCACGCCGCGCGCTTTTTCACAAACTTTACACAAGCGCAACGTGCGAATGTATTGAATGCGAGCTACATGGTAGGCGGAGTGGGGGTGTTAGATTTTATTTTCGTTACGGAATTTCTTGATTCGGTCGCCGCGCTCAAAGCTCGCGGTAAAAGCTATGCAATAGCTTAAAATAAAAGAAAACAGTAAATTTAGTTTTTTGTGAAATTTTGGAATGAAATTGATCACAAATTTATTATACTCGGTGCTAACATGTAACAAGAGAAACATTATTATATTCTCTTTGAAAGCATCGTAGAAGGGACGGGACACAAATAGAAACACAAATTATCTTCAATTGTAGAGGAAACAGAGTACTGAAACACGACTAACTCCCAAACTAACAGACCTGCACAATTTAACCTTAAAACTTCAATAGCATTAAATTGCCTTGTTTGCACTTCGAAACCGCATTCAAGTAAACTCGAAGTTGCATGGGGAAAGCTTAGAATGTGACCAGACCGGAGGAGTCTCGCGCAGTCTACTAATGAGAAACTATCAAACTCTGACAGCACATTTGTCTTGTTAATGCTAATATTCAATACCCGAGGCGGCGCTCGCTAAATAGGCTTTTAGACCTCTATCAATGAACGGGACGAGCACTTCCTATTATATTAAGTTGATGTAAAACTAAAATATGTATATTACAGAATGACTATACTGATTGGAAATTATATGAAAGTAAAGGCTATAAGGAAAACAATCAATTTCACACGAGTCAACGAAAAACAATTGGTGATAAGACCTCTTGTTTACTGGTGGTGGGACCTCTTGGGAATTTACACGGGTAGGTACCACCACCCCGCCTATTTCTGCCGTGAAGCAGTAATGCGTTTCGGTTTGAAAGATGGAGCAGCGGTTGTAACTACACCTTAGAACTCATATCTCAAGGTGGGTGGCGGCATTTACGTTGTAGATGTCCATGGGCTCTAGTAACCACTTAACACCAGGTGGACTGTGGCTCGTCAACCCAGCTAAGCAATAAAAAAGAAAAAGTAAAAAGTAGATTCTTCATGGCGATGTACGGAGGTAACAATTCAGACTCAATGGGATGCGTGGAATCCAAAACGATCGTAATTTAGTCGGGTAATATTCTGACTTTTCATATTTTCCTTTCTTGCCTTCCAAACGCTATATCGTGCCCAATACAAGACAGCGATTTCGTTTGTTATTTCAAGCCCCCTCACGCCCCTACGACTTCGTATATCGACACGTGAAGCATCAGTTAAACATAATAGAGGCACTTGAATTACACCATTTGTCACACAAAGGATAAGTTCTGAATCCACCTTCTTTGATTGTCTATCTAGTTAGTATTTTCCCTATCAAGTACACTCATGAAAATTTAAAGGAAGAGTGAAAGAAATCTGGAATACTATTTCAAACAAAATAATGATTTCACGAACGAATTTGTGTATACTTTTCAAATTTCCATTTCATACAAACTGCAGCGTCGGCTCGTTTGCTACGTTTAGTTAGTATCGATAGAAGTCTTTCACGAGCTCGGAAAAGACAAAACGCGACACCGTTAGTCGTCGCACGAGACTATGTCAAAGAAGACAGTCCACAGCTTATGTTGATTTTGAGCTTTTGAGGAAATGCATCCGGCACTAGATTATGCACGCTTTTAAACTGCCAACGAATATGTTTTGTGAGAATTCCAATATTTGCGAAGCGTATTTGGACGAAGTTCCCGTATCAATTTCTTTATGAAGTTGTTGCGTTGCGAAGTTTCACGTTCAAACCATATTTACATTCTCCCATAAATCTCTTTAGGGACACAGGAGTCAAGATGAAGTTCCCAAATTGATCGATAGCTTCGATCAACTTATTCAATTTTGACACTTTTCAAAATCAGATCATATAACATATACATACATATTTACAAACAACCACGCCACGTTAACAGATACCAGACAGATACCAGATAACAGATACCGCCGGTACCAGATAACGGAAATAAATGTAAGATTTTTGTTATACACATACATATAAATTATAAATATACATCCATGGCCCTGGAACAGACATTTTATATTTATCATACAAATATATCTTCCCTTGGCGGGATTCGAACACGCGACCCCCTTGTGTAGTGACCATGTCACTTACCACTACACCAGACGGCCGTTAAAGACGGCAGATCGCTCGGTTGTTTTTTTAAATTAGTGTAGGATTTTTTTAGTAACTGCGCAATTAATGAAATTACAAGCTTGAAGAATAAAGCAAAATATTTTTAATTCTATTTCATTCAGCTAAAGCAAAACGAAACTCTTTTGGCTCTGTTTTGTGTTAAAAATAGAAGAAAAGTGTACTTAAGGTCTTCTATACAATTATCGCTATTTTGTTGGACGCCGGCTTAAAAGGAAGCGAAAGAAGTCATTCCAAAGGCAGTGGCTCTATTTACATTTGTCTCTGGAAGTTCGCCATGTAGCCTCAGATATTTAACTGCTACCGGCGCTCAATAAAGATAAATAAAGCGTCTTGGACTTAAATTCTTCAACTTGTGATTCTTTATCATTATTTACAGTTATGTGATAGGCTGTGTGCCTCATTTTGTTTTATTTTAGTAATTTCTTTTTAGCGAGACGTAGACATAATTAAAACTACTTTTACAGTTTGATTCGTTGTCCGTGACAGTAAAAAAAAACAAAATGAAATGGTAAAAGTAATTTTAATTAATTATTTTATCTTATACCTTTAAACGAGCAATTCTTGTGTAAATATATATAATCTGAATCTTATACTTTTAAAGGATCAATTCTTGTATATAAAATATATAATCCGAATCTCGGAAACGGCTCCAACGATTTTCATAAAATTTAGTATACAGTGGATTTCGGGGGCGATAAATCGATCTAGCTACGATTTATTTTCAGAAAATGTTGTTTTATTCGTGTTTTCAATAATCAACTCTTCTCGACATCTATTGGCGAATAATAATACTATTTTTCTTAATTGAGGGCAACTAACCGCTTTAAAGACACAACAAGATGGCGTTAACAAAAAAAACCGAGCAAAGCTCGGTCATCATCTAGTCTCTATTTAAAAGCAGATCGTTCTTAAAATCACAGCAAATTTTACATTTAATTTAAATGTTCTGTTTAATGCGAGTATATTTTTAAGGTAAGTTGCCATTATACGTAACTAAAATCTGGAATGTAGTTGGAAACTCTGATATTATTGAAAAAATATAGACTACTCATCAAAACATGCTTTTATCTAACAGCCCCATTCAGATTACGTGCTATCCATAAATGAAAATTGTAGCTAGTCAGCTATTGATACCACACCGACGGTAATATGAGTCCTATTATGCTGTTGTAAACAACAGAAACTGCTGGCCACAATTTCAATGAATTTGCTTAGGATTGGCCCGTTCAGAGTAATTCGATTTTCATTTTACGTACCTATTTATTGAATCACGCTAAATATGTTCTCATATTGTTTTTGAAGTTATACTTTTTTAGGCGCGTTATGAAAAATTGATGAGAGTGAAATTTTACGATGCGCGCGCACCGTGACACAAAATTAACAGAAATGAAGTTGCCCACAAGTGCTCTAATACAATTGAGGTTAACTATCCGTATGTATTATTTAGTAATATAAATGACAAAATTATTATTTAATATAATTCATACTAAATATTATTAAATTATTAACGTTAAATATTAATTATTAATTATTTAATATTAAAGAAAAATAAAAAAAAATAAAGTATAACTTCTTACGCGCGTACATAAGTACACGCACCCTTTTTTTTAATATATTTGAATATTATATTTAATGACGTTATCATTATCTAGTCAGCTAGTTTTCAGATCTAAATAGGAATTCCGAATATTTTATCCATTGAAATGGAACGCAAAATTTCTTTGTGATACGGATATAGTTATTATAAAATTCTAGAGCGACTTCAGATTACCCCCCACATGCCGCACCTACAGTTTACAATGTGGTTTAATTATTGCAATTTTTTTATTTTGATTATAAAAAAAAATGTCCAACAATTTTTTTTTTATTGCTTAGATGTTTGGACGAGCTCACAGTCTACCTGGTGTTAAGTGGTCATTGGAGCCCATACACATCTACAACGTAAATGCGCCACACATCTTGAGATATAAGTTCTAAGGTCTCAGTATACTTACAACGGCTGCCCCACCCTTCGAACCGAAACGCATTACTGCTTCACGGCAGAAATAGGCGGGGCGGTGGTACCTACCCGTGCGGACTCACAAGAGGTCCTACCACCAGTAATTGTGACAGGTGTGAGATTTTTGTATCGCTTATTGAGTGAATCGCGTATCTACGTATATGGAAGATCGTATCGTCTTCTTTACCATGTATGGAGCAGAGACAAGTTTGTTGCAGCACTGTAATCGAATCAAAACAGCAGATTTTCACAAAGGCTTACATAGCAATTGACCGGATAAAGTAAACGTTGTCGGCAACTTCCAAAAGCCTTTTGTACGAAAATAGTTTGTGAACGGCGGTCTTTATCTTGTAATGGAATTTTCAACTTTGCCCAACGCGACGGAAATTTATGTTTTCTATCTTTACACAGAATATCATCAATATTAATATAAAATATTATGACAGTGTTAGTGTAGGTAATTATGAAGGTTTTGCTTTATTTCTATATTGTTACACGAATAGGGTGGCCCGTAGTTTTATGAGTATACTAAACCATCGTTCTGCCCACATATATCGTTAAGCAATTGTGCGCTTCGGTTTCAGAGGTAAGAAGAACATGTATGCAATAGAATTGAGATTTCAATCTGATTCTGACTGAATCTTAATGTGGGAGGGGATTGTTAAGCATTTCAGTAACCATTTACCATCATGTGAACCGTATATCTGACGCCGGTAACAAAATATAAATTCCATAATATATATATATTTTTTATTGCTTAGATGGTTGGACGAGCTCACAGCCCACCTGGTGTTAAGTGGTTACTGGAGCCCATAGACATCTACGACGTAAATGTGCCACACACCTTGAGATATAAGTTCTAAGGTCTCAAGTATAGTTAAAACGGCTGCCCCACCCTTCAAACCGAAACGCATTACTGCTTTACGGCAGAAATAGGTCGGGTGGTGGTACCTAGCCGCGCGGACTCACAATAGGTCCTACCACCAGTAAATACATACTGACAAAATCAGGCAAATGCGTGTTGTATCACCCACAGAACTTTAATATGTATGCATAAATGTTCAAAATACTATAATTACTTGACAGTCATTGATTCAGATAATGATATGACAGTCGCTTCGGAAAGCCTTTTAGACTACAACTCTATGATGATAAAAGGTCAAATTACTAAATCGTCTTCTCGCATTAAAACTGTATAATCTCAAAACTTACTAATTTTACAGGAGAGTGTTTTAAAGGATTCACACGTGATATTTTTAATATTAATCATCTTTGCAACATTTTTTTTTTTTTTTTTACCAGATACATTATCTGTATTTTAAAGTAAGATAAAATTATGTATTAATTTTGTTAATAGTATACAATACAATATAGGTTAACTAAAAAAAAAACTAAAACTAAACTACACTCTTTTGTCAGTATTTAAGAGAAAAATACTGATGATACCAAATGATTCCGCATATTAACTCAATTTCGAATATTTTTGGAAATTGTACACTTTAAATGCGAAAAGACAAAATGTAACTCATAAATTTAACGCTTTCGTTACATACTAAATCATTCCAAAGTTTATTTGACATTTGGCATTAGCTAATGTTTGAAATCGGGACAGACGGGTAATGAGCCACTACAAATATTTTGCCTCTTGGAAACGCTACCTGACCGAAGAAGTGGCCGCGGGCGCGGGTGTCGTCGGAGACAAAGTAAATACGTCCCAGTATCCTCGGTCCTCCCCACATTTTATCGGGGAGCGATCGGCGCTCGGGTCGGGAAATGAATTTAAAACGTGTTTGCGGGTAATCTGTTATCGGTCCCTTGTCTCTACGATATAGACGTTCGGCGAGCCCAGTATCTCGTAGTGATTTCGTGCCTCCACTATACCGTGTTAGTTGTGATTGTCGGTGTTCATTCGATGGAACAGATATATGAGTACTATTGTCTAACAAGTTACAAGTTTAAATTGTTCAATATTTAGATAAATGCTTTCACAATCCAACAATTCTGCTCGAAGATTCACGAAACAGCCAATGAAATTTGAAACACATCAGCAGTATTCATAAATTCAAGATGTGCTAATACAGACATCACTGGGTTAATTATTTCGGTATGAGAGTAGTCGTTAGCTACTATAACAGTGCTTCAGCCAAGCTTGGGGGGCTATAAAAGCTACATTATTCGTGGCGACGTAAAACTTTTATTAGTTTAGTATCTGCGAAATAGTCACACAGAAAACATATCGTAAAATAAAACCTGTTGTATTGATGAATGCCTATTTATATTTATATTAAAAAGTATTGTATAACGTTGGTCTAAATCCAGGATGCAGCATGGATGGATAAGATTTACCGACCGACGTGTATTTCCATAGAAAATGCAGACTTTATGGCAGCTGAGGGATAAGTTTCCATTTTAAATTGAATACTTTCTCTGAAATATTTCCTTGTGTCTCGTCCGAGCTCAGTTCACGAGTCTGAATAAAAATTCACGTCAGGTGAGAGCAAAGAAATATTTATACAAACTTGAGCACTTGCTAGGGATGCAAGTGGATAAATAAATACACACAACCCACCCAGTGCTCACTGTTTTGATATTTGCCGATACTTTCGAAGATATTTTATTATTTCAGTTAATGTAATAATGCTTGCACAAGCACAACGAGAAACGCTGGAGGGTTAAAGTGGATTGAGGTAAAAGTTCCAACAAGAATTATTAAAGTTTTTTTTTTACGAAAATGGGACTAAGTCTCGGATACGCCCATTTACATAGCCGATGTCGACGCGATGGTGCGTCGCGACTTCAAATAGGAATTATAATACCAAATTGAATACAAAACTTTCCTTTCAGTGCCAAGTAATGGAGGATTCTATGCACCGGAACAATCGAAAAGACAAATAGAACGAGGGAAGAGACGAGCCTCGCTCTGTTCATAATAAGAGGCTGAAGTCTTTTTGCGGGATCGTGTCGACAGTTTTGAAACGATAAATTTAAGCGCTTTGATTTTTCTCACTTAAATAAGCTTTTTATAAGTGAACTTCACAACTTATGGGTCGATATTTCGAAGCATTAAGTGAATCAACGAGCGATTTTCCTTTCCGCCGGCCATATCATTCTGATTGAAATGCAAATGAAATCGTGTCTATTCGGAACGTATTTATTATGTTTAGCTATGAAATAAAATCAATATAAATATACTATATTTTAGCGGTATATTTTTACGGTTTAATTTAAAGCAGTTCACTATTTTGTTCCTATTTAGCACCCAATGACTTTCCCATCGTTTCTTTTGAACATTCGCTAATTTCAGGGATATTTTTGCATCCCTGGTTCTTAATTTCTTGTATTCTTTACATAATATAGAGTTGACACGAAGTAACTGTGTTACCAGTGTTGAAACAAGCAGCAAAAAACATTTGCCTATGCCAACGTTAGTGAATTGTTCTCCTCTGTCTGTGGCTGGGTAATTTCCATACATTTCAAGTTCCATCGCCTGCGGGACGTTCGTTCTTTTGTTGATAAATGTTTGACGGCAGCTCCGGGGACGCCATTAAAAGTTTTTTTCGTGAATAATTCCAGTTTACATACGCAAATGTTTACTTGTGAATTTACCCGCACTCACCTATTCGGTGATTTCTTTTCATGGGCGTTTGTTCAAGGAGCGGTAGATGTCTGAACCGACTCGTTGAATACGTAATTGAAAAAGTTTCGTGTTTTCTTTGTTCATAACCTTAGTTCGGGCGCGATTCGTTTCTTGTCGCCAACCTTTGATGTTGATATTATCAGGATCTCGTTTCCCGAAATGGAGTTGATTGAAAAGGTGAGGCTCAATGAAAGTTTGCAAGAAGTTTTTTGTTGGAACAAACTAACCGATAGAGACACGTGGCCCTTAAAGTTGTCGGCAACGTTTACGGAGAAGTGGTAAGTTTCCGGAGCTATAACTCACCGCGGTGAGCTTGTTCGATCAGATTGTGGAGACAAAAAGAAGTGGCAGGATCACGAGAGCTAGATTGCATGGATAAACGAGCTTTCTCGACATCGCGGGCTAAGCTCTATCTTATCAACTGTGTTTTGCAGTACACAAATAATAAATTTACAGTTTTTTTTTATTGCCCTTGCAGGTACACGAGCATTCGGCCCGCCTTATGGTGAGTGCGTCAACCATGGACTTCAGCAATGCTAGGGGCAAAACCAAGCCGCTGTCTACTGAGAGACCTACCGAGAGTACAGTATGTTATATTATGTTAACGAGTGCGGTCTAGGGCCAGTCAAAAATTATGTTTAAATTTTTGAAACGTTAAACAACTACCGTGTTTTAAACAAATACTACCAACTCTTTTACAATCTTATAAAAATGCAAAATAGGAATCTTCAATACAATGGTTTACATTAAAATTTTATTCTCCTATACTGTTATTATTGTGTACATAACTAAAATAATGTATATTATATGTTTTTCACGTTTTTTTTATTGTCTATTTCAAGTAACGATTATTTGAAAATTATTAAAGTTTGTATTTCAACCTCAATGGGCGGCTATCGTCATCAAATAGCACACCCAACATTTTCACGACTAGACTTAGTCTAAAACGGTAAATACTTTACGATATTACCGCTGTACAACTTGTTTACACTCTACAGTGCCATAACACTCCAGATTTTACCGCGAACAGGGCTTTAAAGACCAATGCGATTCCACAGAATATTGATCCTGAATGTTCACCCTTTACTCGTCGATATGCTGTAGAAAATGGAAACAGTTATTTTATTTAGTACCTACACATCAAATTTTAATATAATTGGAAACTCGTTTGGAAACATCAACAAAACTATAAAGATAATATAAATCTTTCGTGTAAAATACCCCACTAACAATATGGTAGTAGTATTAGGCGGTCTCGTTTTATTGCGCTCTTTTCCAGACTATTGAGGAACTAACTAATGCTACTGATACGCCGGTAAGAGTAGCGCCATCTATCGCCAAATAATCGAACGAATATCGAAGGATCTAGTATTATCTAGAACGCTCGAGAATACAGCGCCATCTATTGTCAAATAGTGGAAGCACAAAATACTAGACTTTTGTGCAATATTATCGACGATTCTAAGGATTTCGTCTCGACTATAAAAGCGTTGCAGAGATGGCATGCAATCAGTTAGGAATCGGAACTACTTGAAGCGAAACAGCGAACAGATCACCTGAAGCGAAACGGAAGAAGCGAATTGAGAATTTTAAAGTGTTTTAAGTGCTAACACAGAGTTAACTTGTAATTCGATATAATTTTTATTGATCCCGAACCCTAGGGCGTATCACTACTATAATTATTAGTTTGTAAAATAATATGAAAAAATATCAAATTATAAAATGATCTTCTAGAAGAAGATTTCAGAATCTACTAGAAAGCAAAAAGAGTTTTTTTTTTCGCATTCGTTCACAAAAACCACTGATATAAAAATGAAACGTACGTACTTTATTTAAATTTTCTATTAAACGGTGGGGGATGTAAGCATAAATAATTTTAAGGATCAGTGGAGGCAGCCAGTGTGATTATTTCGCGCTAACGAAATTAATAAGGTAAATTTCAGCGGTGTGAGAGAAGGCTTTATTGCGTTACAGCGAGACCGCTTGTTTGATGTGAAACAGCCAGGAAACGCAGCGATTTTAACGAAACATTAACACGACATTGATGATTGCTTTTTATATATTTTTAATTTAGCCTGAGTAGCTAATTCCATGAATTCATAACTATCATAGTAAAATATGCACAGTATTTTATAAATGCATGTCTGTTAAATTTTTTTAAAATAAAGTTTTAGAGAATTCTAAATATAAGTTATTCTGTACTAAGGAAACGATTTTTTTTTATTGCTTAGATGTGTGGACGAGCTCACAGCCCACCTGGTGTTAAGTGGTTACTGGAGCCCATAGACATCTACAACGTAAATGTGCCACACACCTTGAAATAAGGTCTCAGTATAGTCACAACGGCTACCCCACCCTTCAAACCGAAACGCATTACTGCTTCACGGCAGAAATAGGCGGGGCGGTGGTACCTACCCGTGCGGACTCACAAGAGGTCCTACCACCAGAATAATAATAGTACCAAAAATTAGAAAATAAAACAAAATAATAAAGTTAGGTATATAAGTGGGGAAACTTGATTGAGGAAATTGATGGGCGAGGAGAAATAAACTTGAACTGTATACCGTATATTCGGATCAGTCGCACAGACGAATATCGACATCCTTTAACGTAAGATATCTTAACTTTTTATGATGTCCTTATTACATTTTTCCTTATAATTTGATCGGCTAAGATCTTGATTATAAGTTTAATCATATTCGCGCGACTGACAAAAAAAAATTAGACTAAAAACAAACAAATTCTGCTCAAAGATAAAACGTGAGTTATATTTTCAAAATATTAACAATATGCTTCAAAAAGTACTTGTGCTTATGAAATCGTAGTGAAATGAGAATATCTAAGTGAGAAGCAAGATTCTTACCAGTTAATAGATATGAAACTTTTACGATCCATAACGTCAACTCCGAAAGTGAAATAAAAGGTTATAACTTTTTTTATGCAGCAGCTACATAAACATAGGAGGGTTAGTGTATTGGCAATATGAGATAGTGTTATTACCGTGTTTATAAATTTGATAGTTTTTTTCAAACACCAACAGTATTATTATCATTATTTTACTCGTCTAACCTTTTTTGAGTTCGTGGGTTATTAAACGACAATGAATATGCACTAGTTTTAAAGAGTACTGGTTTTGATTGCATTTTATGCTTACAATCATTTCAGCAGCTAATGCAGTATGACGTTTTTTATTGCTTAGATGGGCGGACGAGCTCACAGCCCACCTGGTATTAAGTGGTTACTGGAGCCATAGATATCTACAACGTTAATGCGCCACCCACCTTGAGTTATAAGTTCTAAGGTCTCAAGTATAGTTACAACGGCTGCCCCACCCTTCAAACCGAAACGAATTACTGCTTCACGGCAGAAATAGGCTGGTGGTGGTACCCACCCGCGCGGACTCACAAGACGTTCTACCACCAGTAGACTTATCTTAGTTCTACCAATGTCGATGATTAAATAACTATAATCATGTATTAATAGTAGATTTGATGTTAAAAGTCGTCGTGGCCGAAAGGATAAGACGTCCGGTGCATTCGTATCGAGCGATGCACTGGTGTTCGAATCTCGCTGGCGGGTACCAATTTTTCTAATGAAATACGTACTCAACAAATGTTCACGATTGACTTCCACGGTGAAGGAATAACATCGTGCAATAAAAATCAAACCCGCAAAATTATAATTTGCGTAATTTCTGGTGGTAGGACCTCTTATGAGTCCGCACGAGTAGGTACCACTACCCCGCCTATTTCTGCCGTGAAGCAGTAATGCGTTTCGGTTTGAAGGGTGGGGCAGCCGTTGTGACTATAAGACCTTAGAACTATATCTCAAGGTGTGTGGCGCATTTACGTTGTAGATGTCTATGGGCTCCAGTAACCACTTAACACCAGGTGGGCTGTGAGCTCGTCCACACATGTAAGCAATAAAAAAATAAAAAAATAAAAAATAACTGAAAATCTTAAACATTGTGGTTATTTCACTAATATACATAATTAAATGATTTTTATTTAATTCTAAAGACACAAATGTGTATTATCCGCTTCGGGTTCGTAGGACAAATTATGTGCCAAGAAACAGATAGCGGAATTGTCCTCACGAAAACACTTTTCCTTTGTTTTTCCACGAAAACGTGTACGAGAGGGAAAGTGCTAGTTTGGGAAGACAGCTTGATCCGGCATTCGACCGTTTGAAGGGCAGCAACAAGTCCCACATGAGGCGAAACGAAGGTGAACTTTATGTTGATGCCTTAAAGTTTAGTTTTCAACTGAAAAGTTTTTCATACATGTCTCTGAAGAGGTGTAGTGCGAGAATGATAGAGCTCTTTTATATTATGTGAAGATCAATTGTACTTGAAGTAGAATTGTTTCGTGTTTATTGTTCTTTTTCATAAATAATTGATTTGCACCCTTAATGGCCGCTAAAATTGTTTCATGGCCTGTGAACCTTGCAGGATCTGTTTGTCTTAATAGTAACGTACTTGTTCAAAAATATACATTTGGCTACCATTTCCTTTTTATATTGCACACTAAAGAAAATAATTCGCAGATAAATCAAAATCTTAAAAAAGATAATTTAGTGTCCCTGTCTGATTTCAAGCTGCCAAAAGGAAGCTCTATGATGTAAGGAAACGACAGGCGACCTATCAAAAGAGTTTTGTGTAAAAATGAAAACTTGAAACTAAGCCATAGAGAAGCTATAAAATGCTATTAGGAAAGTTTGCAGCCTTACTTATTTTCCAAAAGAGTTTTTCGAGTTGGACCCGTGCTCTCTGCATGTGACTGAGAAAATGTCCATGGTCAATGAATTGTGAATAAGGCTGTAGTTGTGGTTGTTTATGTAGCGGGTTGGAGGGGGTTTTGGAACGGCCCGCAAACTGAGTGGGTTAAATGGAGCGTGGACGAGGCGAGGCACCGCTGCACTTGTTGCAATTTCACTCCACTCCACAACTTAATTGTGCCGAGTGTANGACCCGTGCTCTCTGCATGTGACTGAGAAAATGTCCATGGTCAATGAATTGTGAATAAGGCTGTAGTTGTGGTTGTTTATGTAGCGGGTTGGAGGGGGTTTTGGAACGGCCCGCAAACTGAGTGGGTTAAATGGAGCGTGGACGAGGCGAGGCACCGCTGCACTTGTTGCAATTTCACTCCACTCCACAACTTAATTGTGCCGAGTGTACCATTACATTCAGTATAGACGAATGGCGTTAATTCCGTCTCGAAAGGTTACCGTCCATTACTCTAATTGCGAGCCACATTTCATCTAAGCATCTCACAACTTCGTTCGGTGGCGACGACTCTCGGAGCAAAGTTGAGAGAATTTCACAGAAAGCGACTACCGAAGAGTATAGACGTAGACGAGGAAGCTTGTCTAATATTCCTAATTAAGCTTTTAATGTAATTGAATAAACGGAGACACATCGCGACACGGTGCGCGAAGTTACGCACCCCTTCGCGGCCAAAAATACTCTCAGATAAATTACTTAGAGGAAGTTCGGTGCGCATACAAATCGACCAGCGATTCTCCATATTTCACGTTTCTGAACGCTCACTAGATTTACACACACCCTTAATAGGGCGAGGAAGAACGAAACCATTTCTTTATATAGGTAAGGGAAAGTGCAGATCCAAAGTCGATGAAAATTAAGCCATTTCCGCAACGTTGAAACTCGTTGCAAATTTATTATTGGGTCACGTTACAAAAACGCTAAAAAAAGATTTTTCGATTTAAAGTAAAACCGGTGTCAAGATCTGGGATCGTGCTAAACTGATACCGTTTGGCGTTTGTCGCGACGTGGCAAATAGCCGAAGAGCCGGGGCACCTGTGCTCGATAATACAACGCCCCGTCTGGCCGAAAGGGCGAGGAATCAATTAGGCCGTTGCCGAATTGCGTAAAGGCTCTAGTTACGAGCGTTACGAGTGGGTCCGCAGCTGCTTTTTGCACATCTAACCTCCTGTTATTGCGCAATCGACATTCGACGCCTCAGATTAAGATATTACGTATTCATCCGATCTTTTTATTATAGTTTTATTGTAAGGATTCCGGAAGAAAGGCTTTGTTACGCTTTACGACTCACAAAGCTTCCAAATAACTTCTACAGGCCAACAAACGTTATATAAATACATTTTAACTTAATATTGTATTTTTATCTCACCAGGTCAGGAATTATTGGTAGTTTTTGATTACTAATTTGGCCGATGATTATCACAGCAACAATGTGTTTCTTGTTCTAAGCTGCATTTTCTTGATGAGTACTATTTTCTAATATTTGAGGTTTTAAATTTTGAGCTTAATTTGTTCTATGTGTTCCCGCGTCGTTTATCCGATTCGCGTTGAAACTTGATAGAATTGCTTTTGATAGTTCTTTAAGTGAATCTTTTAGGAAATTTGTGTGTTTTACGCTTTTTCGAGAAAGTGTAGCGTACAATTTTTTTTTTCTAAACCATTCCCGATGTCGACACGAATGTAAACTTTTACTGTTGCAATAGTGGGAACACTATGCATTTATTGAGCCATATATAAATATAGCTGTCGTTTCAATAAGATCCTTGTCGCGAGCTCGCTATGAATATAAATGGGATGCAGCTCACATGCACACTGTTTATAATTACAAGCATACATTACGCGCTGTTCAAAATATATTAGTAAAATGGAAATATTTAGTTTGCGATTATTTTTGCGTTATCATCGTTTTGGATATTTATTACCTATCTTGGTTTTATTTATTGCATACATAGCCGATTTTACGGGTCATCTAGTTTTCACACCAGGTAATCCTGATCAGGGTTAGGCCGAAGTACTAAAATTAATGTATCGTCATCGGTATTTGATACTTGTACAAGATTTTAAGTTTCTAAAATGTGTTGAAATTAGTGAAAGTTGTTAATGAAAAAGAAGATCGGTCTAGAAACAGAGAATAGAAAGATACTGAAAAAGAAATCGTTTTATCTTTGCCCATCCAAATTGGTTAGGATAAAACCGTCTGCCTAATTGTGATGGTTTTCCAGAAATTATAAAATTCAAATTAATTAGGTCGAATAAAGTCATCGCGCGAGGGAGCTCGTAATTTTCGCCGATGTCCGTTGTAGATTGCGGGGTGTGAGGGCAGTCGTATGTGAATTATTTAGAGGCGGTCGCGCGGCCGACTGGCCCGCAATTAATGAAGTGGACCGAGTCGTTTGTCAATGCGGTGCTCTGTGGTGGTCGGCGAGCGCTCACCTATAGCTGAATCTTTCCTTAAATGTGTCAGTTCACCGCAAACCTCAAGGTCAAATTTGATTCATAGTTCATTTGATTCAGTGCAGATTCGGTACACAGCAATTGTAATTAACTATACTGATCGTAGGTAGGTAGTCTATGATTATAATAATATGAAGTTGTAAATATACAAGTTATCGTGGCATACAATAAAAAAATCGGTTGTCAGTAAAGTCGGTTTACTGACGATAGTTGAACGTGACAACGTCATAAGAAAATACTGATGAAATGGTTTCATTTTTCAATTATCGCAATTATCGTTGCTATAAACAATTGACACCATATTCACTTTTCACTGAACTTCATACTTGACGAAAATATGTAATGTATTATTGTATAGTATCTGTCCACGTGGATGCATCGCTCACTCAAGTAGGAGAGAGACAGATGTCGAACGCTGCCGAACGCGGAGGCCGATTGTGCCTCTTTGTCGCTCGTTGCGCGCTCTCGCTTGCACTTCAAGCCTTAAATGGAACGTCTCAGCGTGAGGTAACGCCGCATGAGTCATGTTTTTTCGAGCGTGTAGCCGGCTCCATAGAATTATAATACGTTGTCACGTCAAAAACAACTAAAAAAAATTTGTAAGTATTTGCCAAGATACATTAAAAAAATATTATTGCTAATTTTATTCGATATTATATTTTCTTGTAATTATTTAGTTATTGAAACTTTGTTGACTATCACGGAAAAATGATCCTAAAGCTAATGTTAGCACGTTAAGACCTTTTCGTGATCTCGCTATCCGATTCACAGCCGTTGAATAGGAGGAGAGCTACAATCATTTTATTATTCAGATTACAACGCACTACCTCATTCCTATTCAGTTAAATTTCATTAATATCTATTCAGTTGTGTGACATCATTGTGGCTATATTCTAAAAGGTGATTATAAATCTAGTGAAGAGGTCGGAAATAGGCCGAAGCGAGGTCCCCGTTAATTTTAATGACGAGATTTATTTGTCCCCGATTACACGCAGTTTGATCAAATTTCGAGTTGGCGTGCAAACGTTCTCGCGACGACATTAGACGCTGCCCGAGCCGCGCCCCCGTTATCATACCGTTTAAATATAATTGCAATAAGTTAATAAAATCCCACAGCGCTTTTAATTAATTTGTGGCGACACAGGCGCCCAATTAAATGGGGATTTCGGAAATTTCATAAAGCGCCGTTGTGTGGTAAGTGCTATTTTTGTAGCGTGTATTTTAAACGCGGCTCGTTTTTGCATGCGCGGTTGGTCATATTGCTCGGGAATATATAATAGATGTTTTGAATTCGTGTGGCTACATTTAATTAATTTGATCCTAGTTTATACCTATGATATTTAATTTTGTATTACGTATGCCTTTTTCTTATGAAATCTCAATGAATTAGTATGTACATAATATTATGTATGTATGTATGTATGTATGTAACTACCAAAATCACAACGAATCCTAAGTTTACCAATGCAACTGCAAAAACTCAACTATACAGCACCTAACTCGACAAAACAGGTACAGTATACATAATGTCCATATGTAAGAAACAACAATAAAATACGCACTACTTCCTCTCTCTAACGTTTCCTAGTTGGTACTTACTCATATGGCGCGAAACCACAGCACGTGTTCATTTAAAAAAACAAAAGACAATTTTTCGGTTTTAATTATCGACGTATTGATACGAATACGAACGTAATAATCATTTACATCGATTCCAATAGCAATTAAAATATTAAATGTAAAACGTATTGTACAAATCTATATGCATTAGGGCGGATGAAGTGCAGGTCCCGGGCTCTCATTACTCCGATGTGTCATCAAAGACGTCCATGATACGGACCGTGAAGTGTCCCGGATACAAGCCGCTCAATTATGTTAATGGATTTGCAGAATATCCAACAACAGGGCCGTCGGCTGGTTGATATGCAGCTTCCACTGTATCAAAGACTACTATTACGTTTACGTACATGTAAAGTGGTGCAATGACAACATCTGTGTACAACTCGATACGTGCCATTTATAGTCTTTTCGCAACAAAAGTGTACAATTTCGAAAAAATATTCGAAATTGAGTTAATATGCGGAATCATTTGGTATCGCCAGTATTTTTCTCATAAATAATGTCAAAAGAGCGTAGTTTATATTTTTTTTTTAGGTTTTCTATGTTTTGACTACTATTAAGAAAATTAATACATAATTTTATCTTACTTTAAAATACAAATAATGTAACCGGTAAAAAATAAAAAATAAATGTTGCAAAGATGATTAATATTAAAAATATCACATGTTAATAAGCCTTTAAAACACTCTCCTGTAAAATTAGTAAGTTTTGAGATTATACAGTTTTAATGCGAGAAGACGATACATGCTCGTATTGGAATTTGAAGCTATCAATTGTATTTATTGTTTTACTTCTCGCGGCTCGTATTTCATCAAAATCAATACCGAAGTTTCCAATAAAACAAATAAATATTACATTTTATCTCTCGACGTGTTGAGGTCCGGGCGGATGATTGATAGTGCTAGTAGATTTGAGCACACAAAGGCTATTTGGCCAAAATAAGCGAGGGGCCCTTGTGGAATTACGCAATAATATCAACTTCAATTACATATACAGAAACAATGTTACAATGAAAAACATTTTATAACTTGACTTCAAAACAAAAGGTACTCACTCAAACAAAATAGGAAACAAGGTATACGCTATGTGTAACTTACACGTGATTCTCAAAGCGGTCCCGTCAAGAGTTACACTCACAGGTGCGCTGTAACCTTAAGATCGTCAGGAAAACGTCGACTCACTCAGGCCAGTATAAGCTTAAATTACGCGTAAACCCGAACACAAAGGCTATGCGTATTCAAATTCCATTAATCTCCAGCCCGGGCGAAGGTGGGGTAAAATGAACCGACGCGGACAAAAACAATGCCTCCGGCAAATAACCGGCTCAGCATTGTTCCGGCAATTAGAAAGCTTTCCCATGTACCGGCCGTGTATAAAAACAGTGTAACATCAGCACGAATCGCAGCCTATTGCTCGTTACCGTTGATGCTTATTACGGTTATTAGGACTAAGCTGCGGCTGTACTATAACAACGTTTTCGGTATAAGTTGATTTAAATTAATCACATGGTGCAATTTCGCGTATGACTCTCCGAGGAGGCACTCAATCTGTTTTGTAACAGACCTATTTAAATTTAATTCCGATTGTAATACCGGTTAGACTAAGGCTTGAATATTTTATTTTAACGGAGCGGTGTCGTACGCCGATAATCTGCGGAAAATCCGGATCAAAGGTGGAACATCGGCGAATTAATACTGGCTGACCGATACCGAACGCGACAAATGACGTCGATTTACGAATTGATTTTGAGATAATCCTTATTAATCCATCATGAAATAAAAGAGTTTCTACTATAAATTTAATTTCTCTTAATTGTTTCTCAAGCTAACAGACTATTAGTATTAATCGGTTATCGGAGTCCATGGACAGCACTGCAGATTGGCAGAAAACGAATAGTTAGTTGGATCCGATTTATTATGAGCGATAATATATGCGATAAATTCATACTACATATTATTAATCGTAATCACAATATAGGTATATAATTTAGACATTGTTAGACATTGATCGTAAGAATTAGAGCATGATTGTTTAAAATCGCATCATACACAACATGATAGTATTTTTTTTCTTACTTTAACATTCCCCAAAACGGGATAACAAAATAAGAACGAAAAAAAAAATATACAGCACGCAATTTCAACTTTGACTCAAAAATCTTCAGACTCCAAAAGAAGTTGATCATAATAAACTGAAATAAACAACCGACATTCAAGTGCTGCTTGCATCTTAGCGAAACTTGTGCCACGTAATAGAACAATACGGTCTCGCAGTCATAAGGATGGCGGGCCATTGTTTTTACCGCTGTTATTGCGGAGTGCCGAGTGGCAATAAGCGTTGTTTGCTAGGGCCACTATTGTACTTGATTATTAGGACAGTGGCGACCGTCGCAGCGGGCTACGATCGGCTCAGAGGCTTGTTGCTGGCAGATCTCCTTTCATCTGACGGTTTCACGATGAGGCACAAACAATTTTAGATTGTGAGCGCATTTTGCAGTTTCGACTTTTTATAGTCTTTAAATCATGTGATTGCTATTATTATAATGTTTTTGAAAGGAAGTTCCTTATGGGACGATGCGGAGGGGTACCCTAACCGGGATAAAGCGTCCGTAACGTAAGATTTTTATTATTATTTATGTATAGTCTTAGTATGATGGCTATACAGTGTCTAATGTATAGTCTACGTGATGACGGTTATTATTATTATTATTCATATAAATAGCTGTTTGGATGGCGGGCCATTGTTTTTACCGCTGTTATTGCGGAGCGCCGAGTGGCAATAAGTGTTGTTTGCTAGGGCCACTATTGTACTTGATTATTAGGACAGTGGCGACCGTCGCAGCGGGCTACGATCGGCTCAGAGGCTTGCTGCTGGCAGATCTCCTTTCATCTGACGGTTTCACGATGAGGCACAAACAATTTTAGATTGTGAGCGCATTTTGTAGCTTCGACTTTTTATAGTCTTTAAATCATGTGATTGCTATTATTATATCCATGTCATAAAGTTTTTGGAACTAAGTTCCTTATGGGACGATGCGGAGGGGTACCCTAACCGGGAAAAAACGTCCGTAACGTAAGATTTTTATTATTTTTGTATAGTCTTAGTATGATGGCTATACAGTGTCTAATGTATAGTCTACGTGCTGACGGTTATTATTATTATTCATATAAATAGCTGTTTCTTTGTATATTATTATTATATATTTTTTATAAATCATTGTGAATAAAATAAAGTTGATAACTTTGTAAAGTAGTTTTTATTTTATTTTTATCAATGAAAAAATCATATTAAAAAATGTATACCCGAATAATTATTTTCTTTGTACCTCGAATAGAACTTAAAATTTTCATTTTTATAATAATAAACTTCGTTCCTATCCGGTGTCCCACGACACCACACATCTTTTTTTCAGGCATTTTGCGAGTCGTAGAGATAACTATAACGACTAACGATAAGATCGTCCGTGATTATCAAAACTGTAAGGTATTGAAAACGTCAGAAACAATATGAGGACAATAAAAAAAACGTGAGATTAAGCCGCAAAACTTATTTTAATTCTATTTATGTGATTCGTGAATAATGAAATTATATCTAGTATTCGGTGATTGACGATGCAAAAAAAAAACGATTGAAAGCGTAAGATAAGATGTGAGAAGTAGGGAGCTAGATAAACAAAGTTAAACAGCAAATAAAAACGGTTGCAAAGAACGACAATGTATTCGCAAAGTACATTCTGAACAGTCTGTAAAACACGTTTTAAACAAGTCCGAAATGAACTGAAACAGAGAACCAAAATACATTTAGAGCGCTTACTTTAGAGGAAATTAATGGATGCTACTGTGACAGTCCCCGGTGTGAGAACAGAACAGGTTTTGTCAAAATAAGCTCAGGTTCTCGGACGCAAAGCGTTGCTCTTTTCACATAAAAAAAAACCCGACTCATTTATCAAATCACTGTTGTCTACATTACGGCATCGGAGGCGTTTTGTGAGCTAGCTAAAAAGCCCGTCTACACAAAGCAGCATTTTGAGACAATCTCGACACGTTTTATTGACACACGAATATAAGCCTTATGTGTCATCCTTAAGATTTCTTCTCGCAATATCAATGATTGTCATTCAAGCAATCGCCCTATTTGCAACAGTTATTTAAAGCGTAAATTAAACGCGTTAAATTTAACAAATGAAATTGATGAAAGCGAAAAAGCGCTACAGTTTTCCGAATAAACACATTACTTTGCAGACTGTGAATAATTAAGAATTATTTTAAACGCTTGCAGTCAGCACACAATGGAATTAATTTATTGAGCTGTACAGTTTCACAGCTGCTTACAAGTAGCTTCGAAAGTAAATTACGACATACATACGTCAATTGATTCTTTAACGTATTGCTGTAATTACTGAATTAATCTAATATGATTCGGATTTTGATATGTAAATTAGATGAAACTGCTATTATATTTTATCGGTGATTTATTTCCGGCAATAGACAGGTTATCTCGCGGTAAAATGCGTCAATAAGCCCCATCAATCCAGTATAGGGAAACCTTTTTGATACCCGGACATTCAATCTGATTGTTACGATCAAAACAATGGGATTTATCATATACGACGGGCATTAAAATTTCAGCAGCTTACGGTAAATCGGATTTCCTTACGTCGGAATGGCTACACAGGATAGTTTTATATCTAAATGGTTTTAAGTTCTGTAAGTGTTCAAGCATAAATACAGAGAACCTTGTTGAATAAGATGAAGTGTGCAACGGGAAAGGCTTACTTAAAAATTGCCCTCAGTAATTTCTATGACGAGCACGTACAACTCCAGTGTACTTCACATCGGAACCGAAGGCGGAAGGCTTCATCGAGCCTCGTTACATACTCCCGCTCCATACCGCTCTGCGAGATCCGACGAATCGACTAAATCAATTTAGTCTAAGCACTCGAAGTATTACCTGCACTCGCAAATACAAGGACCGGCTTTAGAACCTGATTATCGACTAAGTGAAATCTATTTTATCACGCATCGTCGACGTGTTTTATTGTCTAATGGAACATTCCTTTTACCTTTTCCTAAAGAGGCAACAAGAAAAAAATGTTTCAAGCTTTGAATATTTCAGTAATGTGCTTTCCGTCAACACGGGACGAAAAAAGGCAAACGAAAGAAGTATTATTGAAAGATAATCCGCTTTTCCCCTTTCTATTATTATTAAATATAAACACGCACTTAAGCAATTCTTAAGAAGGAATGAAAAAAATATTTGCGCCACGTCAACGGAGGAGTTTTCTCGTTGGAAACTCATATAAAAGACATTTCGGTGGAGCTCGTTGCCTATCGGCGGTATTATTCAAATTAATTTAGCGCGGCGAAGCAAAAAGTGTACGCGTTGAAAGCGCCTCCCCATATTCATAGAGCTGCCCTAAATTAGCATCACAATGAAGTGTTAGAAGCGTGAGCGGCAAGTGCTTAATGCTACCTACGTCTCCTCACACGGTTATGTTACATACTAATGAATTAAGTATAAAACTTCACAGCCGCGAATTTGTTTGAGCTCACACCGAATTCACTAAGAGGATGATAGTTATGGAACGCTGTATGTATACCATGGAGCCCGGTAGCTTAATGATTATGTTTCGTCCTCATAAAACTACGAGACTTGCGTCGCTTATTCGAGGTAAGAGTGTCCATGAAATTTAATCATAAAAGTATATTATGCGAAGTGTTCCGGGCCGCGTCAGCTGAGCGTCGCGGTATATTGTTTTTGGACCACCCTTTTACGCTTTCACGCCTATAAATAAATCAAAATATTCGGGAAGGGCTCGACTTTAAGGCGGCTTAGCGGAATCGTAAAATTCAACAGCGTTCGCATCGCTCCAGGGTTTATCTTTCGCCAACGTTTGCCATGTTTTTTGCTGGAATCGTAAAAGAGTATCACGGTGTATGAATAGAAAGCGACCGATTCTTTTACTGAGCACACACGGAGGAGAGCACTCCGAACCTTTAATGCTGAAAGCAGATTATGTCAGAACAGTGCGAAGCAATAGTGTTCTCNAATCGTAAAATTCAACAGCGTTCGCATCGCTCCAGGGTTTATCTTTCGCCAACGTTTGCCATGTTTTTTGCTGGAATCGTAAAAGAGTATCACGGTGTATGAATAGAAAGCGACCGATTCTTTTACTGAGCACACACGGAGGAGAGCACTCCGAACCTTTAATGCTGAAAGCAGATTATGTCAGAACAGTGCGAAGCAAAAGTGTTCTCAGGTGAGAGTCGCGGTTAAAATTATTTTAAAATACATTAGTGAAAAGGTTACAAGCTAACTTAATTGAAAAGTTACAGTAAAATAAACATAAGGTATCGTAATAATACCTTGAAGTTTTCGTTTGACTAAAATATATACGTAAAATACGACCCCTGTTATTATTCAAAAACAGGGGTGTTTGGGTCATTAATAACCATTTGTTTCGCACAATACCGTAATTTTAGTTTACGAATTCTACTAACCTTTGTGAAAATGAGGATTTGATTTAAAATCATCTAAATTGATTAGTTAGATAGTTTGTTATAAATTGCACGAGTTTCTGTTGCGTTCCAAAGAATTGTTTTACGGAAGCACCTTTTGTTTTACAAGACTGTTTTTTTTTATTGCCCTTGTAGGTAGACGAGTATACGTCCCACCTGATGGTAAGTGGTCACCGTCGCTCATGGACGTCAGCAATGCCAGGGGCAGAACCAAGTCGCTGCCTACCGCTTAATACTCTCCATAAGCCTCGTTTGAAGAAGGACAATTCGGTTGATTATTTTAAAAAGGTAAACTACATTGATCGATTAAATAATTAGTTGTAAATTTTTTATTATGAAAATGATATGACATTATAACATACTGCTGTCCACATTTAACGTCATAATGAAAATTAAGATTCCAATTTAATAATTCGAAAAGGCTTTCACTGGTTCTTTTTATAATCATGTCTCTACTACAGGTTCGACATTAACTTATACAACTGAAAAGAATCGGCAAGTAGCCCGCCAAAGTGTTGCTAATACATCAAAGCCTTCCTAGATTAAAAAAAAAGACATTCCAGTTAAGAAAGGAAAAAAGAGAAAATTAAATCAGACGACGAAATAAATTCATCCCAAAAATTACTTTACAGAAAACACAGAAATTAATTTAAAACGGCATAAATCAACATTAAGACCCCAAAACAGACTTTCGTTTGTGAAAGCTTTTTTTTTGAAATATAATGAAATTACCGTTGGAACTAAAGTGACCTGCCTCAGGAAAAATAATACTCTCGGCCCCTTACTACAAAGAGGCTAGCATTCGTATTATCATTCCATTAAACAAAAGTCACCGGAGTTTCAAATGAAAACACAAAACTCATTATTCCTGGGACAGAGAAATGATTTCGAATGTTAACAAGATTCCCCATAATAGAGTTGTTCACAGAGAGATTTAAGAAAAATAGGTTGAAACCGCGGCGTTTTCCTTGTGCTGCGATTTCGGGAAATTGTGTAAGTCGATTAAAATGCCCGATCCCAAAAGGGTTTACATTTTTGTTAATATTTAACAGTCGTTTCTCATAGATGAGTCTCTCGTGACTCAAAACTGTATTCTCTTGATTTTTATCTACGACTAGCTGACCCGGCAGACTTTGTAGTGCCTCAATAGATAAATAACAGACCTAAACTTTTGTATAAAATAAACTTAAAACAAACAGAAGGAATCTGTCCGACGGGGGACACATCAAAGGAAAAACAAAATTGTTATTTTTATTTAATTCCGATCATTTTTATATTAATATAACTTTTAAACCTTCTCTGAACTTCCAAAAATAATTCAAGACCAAAATCAGCCAAATCGGTCCAGCCGTTCTCGAGTTTTAGCGAGACTAACGAACAGCAATTCATTTTTATATATGTATATAGATTAAGCTAAATCATTTTTTTGCTAATACTGATTTATTATTTTTATTAATTTAACGCATAAAGTTTCACTGAAAGCCTTTTGTAATATCAGATTTCTAGTTGAGAACATTTCAATTTTTTACTGAGTATACTGCTCTACGTAAAACGTGACAATAACGTATGCTTAAACAATAATACGAGTTTCTTCAACGCCAAACATGCTCAAAACAAGAAGGGATAGGGCAAATCCAGTACATTTTCGCTGAGCCCCTTGAGGAATTCCCGTATTATATAGTACATTGGGGAGGATCATTCTGCTCGTTTACCGCTGGATATATCTGTGGAAGCTCGTTTGTCAAATGCGCAGTCATTTATTCAACGATAATAGGTTCATACATTTCAAATAGGAGCTTTGTTTTGAAATTTTAAACGATAATGAATTGATATGTTGCACGTTTATTTTAAAATACTTCGTGGTACATCTTAAGTCTTCCATTACTTTCAATTTGAGGTTTAATATAAAGAATCATCCAAAGTATGGAATCGAGAATAATTGTAGCTCCATATATTTTAACACGTTTTCTTAGATTTTTAAATATAATATTGTATGTATGTTTGTGTGTAACTGAATCATTGAACGTTATTTGGACTTAGTTGTCAGATTAACTTGAAAATCTGCATACGACCGAATCTCAAGGATCGATAATCATAATAATTTATAATAATAATATCGTTCCGAGGCCGGCATCAACAGGAAAAAAAGATGAAATTAATTGTTTTTTTTTCAACTACATTTTTTTAGCCTAAGTGGCCAGCTCACGATTTCAGCATTAAAATCAATGTAAATCCGTATTAGGCATATTATAGAAGATACCCAAACATACAATAACAACCAATAACAATACAAACCATTACTATTTTGCACTTTTTAGTATCATTGTTTTATTACCAAGAATATTTCCAGTAAGCGTAGTGTTTACGTAGTCAGTTGACCATAATAATGTGACGATGATTATAAAGACACGCGAGCTTAAACTGTAAAAATAGTTTTAATTATGTCCGTGACAGGCAAAAACTGATGAACTAATAGCGAAATGTTAAATACTAGTGAGATAAACAACTCAGTAATAAAGCCCGTATCATGTCAGAACCTAACAAGCACTAGACTGATACAATGCACATCCCATGCGATTGAATATGATAAATTCTATTGCGGTATTCGGGAACTGATCCTAACTATCACGGACCTTTCTCTCTGCATGCTATTGACTGGGCAACACAATAGGTCAGTGTAATGCTAGCCTAACTAACACTATTGAACTCAATTCTGAATTACGATCTAATAGTGGGCCTGAAGACGTTATTATGCTGAAATAAAAAATTCGTATATCTGATTACAGTACCAAAGCACCGGGTCTAATAAAGCATTTTTTTAAAGTAGTTTTACAAGTTCAATTTATATTGGTTTATATCTAAACGGGAACTTTCCAACGATGTTTTTCTCGAGAGCACCTAACATATAAATAGGTACATAGCATTACCGCCTAATAGGGGCAGCTTGAAATCTAAACCATCGCCAAACAAACTAAAAAAAATTTCGTTAAAACCGGTCCAACCACTCCGGAGGAGTTCCGTATCAAACTGAATACTGATACATACATTTTTTAATTATTTCTACTTTTTTAATTAAGCTTAACTATTAGTTATTTAACTATTATTCAATGCTAACTAAAATCAGTTTTTAGCTATAGTGGAGATCAGAGTGTATTTATTATCCGACATACAAAAAGTTTATTCTTTACTTTAATATTTTGTGTTTTATAGATTGCTGCTGTTGCTCATATACCATATTTTTTAGAAGATTGAGCTTTTGAGATAGCTCATGATAGTCTCCATTGTATGTGAGCAGTTTTTTTTTATGTTTACCAATCATATTCAGTTATTTATACGTATGAAATCTTTAACAATCTTTAAACATCTTTAAACATTTTGTTCTATAGTAGTTTCTTCGGTTTTTCAGTCTTAGATGGATAACACTAGTTTCAAGGTTTAATCGTACTGTTTTAATGTTTTATTATTATTCTCTGCGATGTTAACTATAACCGGCATTTTTTGTCACTTAAGTTTTTGTATCTCTTATTTTATTACTTTTTCCCTATTTCTATTATTCGATTCCTAGTCGGACTCACTGTCTTAATAATACTTGGAGTCCAGACTGCGTTTATCTT
This sequence comes from Bombyx mandarina, assembly GCF_003987935.1. The sequence goes on from NW_021011563.1 coordinate 236,070, forward strand.
ATGCTGTCTTTCATACATTTCCAGTATCCATAAAACAGAAGAGAATCATAATTTGCGGTCATTTTGTATGGGAAACGTTTGTGAGTTTTTTGATTTGAGTTCGTATACCTATTTCCTAAAATCTGTATTTCTATTAATTTATGAAACAGACTGCACCACACAACGGCATCACAAAAGCGTTTTGAATACGCTACAAAATAAACGAGTCAATTTACATGCGTATATGAATAGTGAAATTATTCGGTCATTAATCCGCAATTCATTGAATATCAACAATTATTTCCCCTCGGTAATGAGTCGTAAGTATCATATTGGATATCCATCTAGTCACAATGCAGATGCAGGATATAACCGTAAAAATAAACAAACCACTAAACAAATTTATGTTAAAATTGATATTCTGTAACGATTTGTTTACGCTGTTATTTTTCATAGTGAAAGTGTTTGGAAATTCATAATATGACAATGTACAATGTTTCCCGTAGCAGATACATAATTTATTTAAGTGTGAAAATCAATTTGAGGTAAAATATGCTTCAGTATAAAAGAATTAATAAAAATTTGGTAGGCAGAAATGTTTCTGGTATGTGTTCAGAAGATAAAGAAGGAAATATATATGTTTTGAATAAAAGCGATTGTGAGTTTTGATTGATCGGTGCTAAGTTCGTCTTGAGATGAAAGTATCTGTTGAAGTCATCGTGGCTTAAGAATATCCCGGTGCTCGAATCTCGCTTGTAGGTACAAATTTTAGAAAAAAAATATTCATATGTTTTTAATAATGAATAAGGTATTTAGCCGCCGTTTCATTAGTTTGTATCATTCGTCAAAACATTGTGTAATAAAGAAGAGAACCACATGATTTATAAAGTTGCGTAATTACAGGCGATACATGCCTATTTTTGTTGAACAAACGTCATGTGTTAAATAGTTATATTGAAAGATGAGTATTTATAGGATATAATTAATATTTTGACTTCATATTTCTAATTGGATGGTGGCATTCACGATATGACATCCACGAGTTCCAGTATCCCTAATATTTCTAAGAAGGCCGTGGTATAGTTGGTCCGTTCATGATGCGAATAAAGTTGCTTATACATCTATCTTATCATTTTTAACTGAAGCGCTAATTCATATTAATTATATACTAAAAAAAATTTTACATGTTAAAATTTTCGTCATCTCATTTCACAAATGAAATAAACTTAATAGAAGTAAAATGTAAAGATACTGATCTAGCATCAATAAATTATAGGGTGGCAAGTCGAGTGGTGGAGGACACGATTGTAAAAAGTTTCCGGCCTCGTAAAACAACCGCGCTGTAAACTGAATCCTTCATATTTATTTCTGTTATTCGTTAAAGGCCTCGTAAAGTTAATAAAGGGTTTTTTATAACAAGTAACCAGCACGTTCGAGATAAGCCCCGGTTTCGAGTTGGAATCTTTTAAAACGTCGTTAAAACCAACCCCTACCCGGTACAGACAAAGGCCCAACGGCCCTAATTGTTGACGAAAAATATTCTCGATGCAAATTCGCTCTTTACAGCCCATTCGGAATTTGTACTGGACCCGAAAGAAGTTAACGTAATTAGCGCCCGCTGTACGAGAGCTCCGGATTTTGTTGCTGTGCATTCGAATAATCATGTTTTCATTTATGTTTTTGGTATCCTTAGATTTCATTGTTGCTGATTTTCAAGTGATTTCGGATATTTTAACACTGAAGATTTAATAAAAACAAAATAGTCAAATATATTTTTATCGTAGTAGGGATATTAGGAATATCCTTCACGGTCGTGCTTGAAATGTAGTGGTTACATAATTAAAGTGACTTTCAGTTATACTTTTATCGTAGTAGGGATATTAGGAATATCCTTCACGGTTGTGGTTGAAATGTAGTGGTTACATAATTAAAGTGATTTTCTACCATTACATTCTTTAAACCATTTTAAATTAAAAATATTTTAATGAACATAACATAAAATATTGTGTTTCATTCCATTTACGCAAAATTTTGTTTAAAGCGGCATTTAATTAAAATAATTTCAGTGAAAACGTCGCATATCACAAAATAGATTGTTATTAATATTTAATTAAATTCTTTGGCAATGAAACGGTGCAATAGAATGTCTAACAGAAGCAGCCTTTGATTTAGATTCCTATGTAATGGAACGTAATGAATACACTGGACTGCTTTGGTCATTGATCTGAGATGATGATAGGAATGAAGCTGATTGTGTTGTGAAATGGATTGATAGATGTGATTAAATTTAGGTTTATATTGATTATTCTTAATTATTGCTTTGCTTACTATCTCTTATGAATAGTTTATTATGAGATCTTCAATTTTTTGTTGAATTTCGTGCATTCAAGGAAGTAGCAACAATATTGAGTGGATTAAAAGTGCACCAAATCGAAACAGATGTCACAATAAAAGCTACATGGTCAAGGAAAACAAAACAGAAGTCCGTGACAAAAATATTTCACAACAACAATATAAATCCAACGAAGCCTACAAAGAATCCTGTTGCTAAAATATGTCCGCAAGTTGTTGCTGCGTAAGTGTTGAATATATTACATTTCACTTGAACATTGAGCGCGGTATCAAACTTATTGGAAGTATCTAACGTACTTACCGACTTCTTTTATGTCTTTGATATGTGAACGCGGTGGAAACAAAAACGAAACAAGAAAGTTAGAAACACGCGGCTCGAGATAAATATTCAATCTAGTGAATCGCTAAACATAATGATGGATAATACAAGTATTTTCAATAATTTGCAGATTATGCAATTTTAGCTATTGCTTACAAATTACTTATTACACGTCAAATTTACTAGAATACAACGTCAACGACAATTGCAAATTGTTGTTCTTAATTGGTTTCTACTGGTATCCAGAGAGCTCATTGGGCACACTTCTCCCAGAAGACAAAGGTTTTTCGAGTCCTTGCAATCGGATCCGCCGCCGTCGTGCCCTCTCGGTAATTTTCTCGTTAACGGAATGAATAAAACATTTCATTCCTTACCTTTCTTTTGTAATTGTTAATGGTTGATGGGTTTTGGAAATTTATGTTCGGTTTCTTTCAGAAACCCTATTTTACAGGGTCATTTGTTATAAGATATCCTCGTTCGAGATTTAAGTGACGCCCATCTAATTTGTTCTTCGGGAGCGATCGACAATTCAAATCGTCTCAAGCGGAGACGACTCAATTGTTATCGAGATACAGTGCTTACAAAGAAATCTGAGAATTATTATTTCTCCTCGTGTAAAATACTCAAAATAATAAAAGTTGCCACCGCCGCAACAGTCAATTTGCAAAAGAAAATACATCACGATAAAAAATGTAGCTCTAACGAGAACATCAAAATGGCTCGTAAGCAATGAAACAGCGCAATTTCATGAGAAAGGCGGCCCACAAATAAACCAAAGCGGAGCACATTCCCGCCTCCATAAAATGCAAACTGAAATAAACGAGTCTGAGCTCTTCAAAAAATCCGTCGACAACGACAACCGCAAAGCTCAGCAGAACTCTCTAGAGTGAGGTGGGATTCCAGTGTTGGTATTTTCATAAATGGCGGACGACGCCGACGGTCGTGGAGGCGTTCCAGGTGAAAAATACCGAATTTATATCCGGTGAAGCGTGGTGACGCCGATCAGGTTCCGAGCACGATCGGGGATCCTAGTTTTGTAGTTTATGAGATACGGACCGCTATACCGTACGCCGCCCTCACGCCTCTCACGAAATATGCCCGCGGCCCTCCGATGACAATAAACACCCGTGCGAACGTTGCCCACGTGAAAGTTTATTTCACCAGGTGTCATGTTCACGTATGCGTTAAATGAATACGACCCTGTTCTCTGTCATTAAAACTAAATTGGAACTACACTTTATTGAACATACAGCCACAGCACACACTATAAAAATGTGAGCTGCATGTTTATTGTGTTAATTACTTTACAATATTACGTATAGCTCTGTTTACACAATTTCAATTCAAGTATTCATATATGTAAATGATTCCTAATTCTGATCAAACATCCGAGTGAAGTAAGTATGAGATTGTGGGCAACACCTCGCGAAAATTACGCGAGTTTTTCATATGAAGCCATTCGGCCAATTTCCTCATATCTAACGTAGAGGCATAATAAGGGAGGCTTTTGTGAAGGAAAGAGGTTTGTAGGTCTACTACAATGCGTAGGCACCGCGTGTATGCGTCGTTGAAAAGGGTGGAGAGAAGCAATATTTGGTTCTCTTTAGGATTGGATAGCTTGGACGGTTTTGATGTCACCAGCGAAAAGTAGCGAATTCATACTTTTTTTTTCAGCCTTAAGACTTACTCTAAAATTTTCCGGTCAATATACCGGACTTACTGTTTGTGTTGTTTTTTTTTCTTCAAATAGAGAATCACTTACCTGAAAAAAACAAAACAGTCAATAAATATTTGTTTTTCGTTGATAAGTGTTAGCAAAAAATACAGGTATACAAAAAAAAATTCGGTGAAAATTATGATAAGTTTTCATACCAGACGTGTCATATCGCGCGTTGAAGCGGCCGTATCCAGCTTTTCATTAAATCTTGAGTAACAAAATGGATGCGCCATCAAAATCAACATTTTAGTAGTCAAACAGTTTAGGAATAAGAACTAAATTAAATTTCGGCAGGTGTCGCTACGAATATCTCGCCTGACTCTGCCGAGGATTCAAACATTCTTCTTCAAAGGATAAGTATTGTTTATTACGTTGCAACTGAGTTATGTCTCTGGCTGTTTTTTTATACATATATTTTTCTGGGTCCGGCTAACACCAAGCGACAACGGTGAGCGAAATTCAAATAGGTTGATGATTACGAATCTTTGAAAAAAAATTTAAAGTGATCTAAATGTTAGCGTGATCAAGAACAAAATCGATTATATGTCTTCTTTTGTTTTGGAAGTATGAGTGAGTATCTGAGAGTTTTTATCGAAATAAATTTAGTTGAAAAAACACGATTTAATAACAAGTCGAACTAATAAAGCAATCGTTTTTTTTTCTCCTACCTATGCTGATAGCCTTGAGAGGCTATTTCAGCTTCTCCTTGTCGTGTAGGTGAGCTCACGGGGGCCGGGAGTGTTGCTAACACTAGCCCTAGCAAGAGTAGTGCTTCGTAGAATCTACCACTGGATCGGAAACGCAACCCACTGAGAAGATCCGGCGAGATCAGTGGGTTGTGTCTATGGGTTAATTTACTATGCGAGCCCTTCGTCACAAGCGACGGGTTCGACGAGGACGGTGACCGGTGCTTGTGGTACCTAAAAGCACCGTTAATGGATCGGGAGGATCCGTAATGACGTGTTTAGGGCGATGTCGTCTCTTTACCATTCGATCCACAGGATCGGGTATGAAAAATCGTAAGATACTGGTAAACATATTGGGCTTGAGTATAAAGTCTTTGACCCGCGTGAAAATTTTCAAAATAATCAAATGTCTTAAAACTAGTGTAAGATTCTGTTTCATGGGTCGCAGGTAAAGCTAATGAAAGCGCGTTAAAAAGGTTTTTGCTTATGTAAAGTGTACAAGTTTAATAAGAGCACACATTCGCACAAAGGTACGCTTAATTAATTAACCCACACAACAGTTTCCGGCAACACAAACAGATGATTGTGACAGCGTTTGTTGCGGTCAACTCGGGTCGCGCCTGTAAACGTCCCACGAATCTGCTCATACCGTACTGAATATTAACCGTTCTGAAAATATTACTAGGGTTTTTTTTTGAGTTGAGATTTAAAGAAATACTAGATTTTTGGTTTTTAGTTTTTTTTAAGTTTTTTGTTGTTTTTCATTTATGTTTGTAAATCAAGTCATTTAATAATCTCTAAAGTGGTGAGAGGTGAGATGAAACTCAAAATCAAACAAACTGCCAGCTCTTAAGATAGTGTTATCCGTGCAAAGAAATGTAATTGTCAAAATTTTTTTTTAAACATTAATCGGCAGGTAATACTTTGTTTGAATGTTAATAACCAAAGATTTATCTGTATCCCTGGCAATGCTGATTTTGATAAGCGATGATACCTGATTACCACATGATATACCGTATGCTCGATTGTCTACAATGCTATTAAATAACAAGAAAATCAACAAATAACACCTAAGTCGCTCGTGATCACGAATTCTGTAAAGTATTAGAAAAATAGTAGTGATTATAAAAAAAAAAAAAATGTGTGCAATTCACACGTGGTAGAAGTGAAACCTTCCAAAATTAAAATACAATTATCCTAAACGTCTTAAGTATATGTAAAATTTTGTCATTAGTAAATAATTGTAAGGTAGCGCCCTCTGTGAATTGATATTTTAATTTCACGTATAATCCTAAATTAAAATTCACTANTTATTATTTGCCAGATTAATGGCAATCTGTCGATACTTTCAGCAATTTCAATGAATTAAATCCACAAATTTATTTTGGTCACTTTTGTTTGAAGTTTTTAGTTTGACATTAACTTTTTAATTTAAACTGAAAATTGAATTATTGACATTCACGACTAAAGTGCGTTATTCAATTTCATATTTATATAACAGATTGGGTTTTTTTTTAATAAATTATATACCAGAGACGTATAATTATGATTTATTGTCATTAATATTTATTATTCTTTTATTTGATGGATATTTTAAAGGTAATCGCGGATCACATATTTTTATCGATAAAACAGCACTCAAATCAAAACATTAAAACGTCACCTAACTAAGAAACTCCTTAAAACTTAGCACAAAGCATGGTGAAAATGAATTTAGGTAGGTGGTTGATTTAGGTAATCTCCTGTCTAAAGTGTTTCCTACGTAGGACCACTTTGGGAACTTGTCGGTGAAAACGGGCATAAGTCAAACAAACTGCCAGACCTTAAGATAGTGTTATACGTGTAAAGAAATGTAATTATCCAAATATATTTTTTTAAACATTAATCGGCAGGTAATACTTTGTTTGAATGTTAATAGCCAAAGATTTTTCTGCGCCCCTGGCAATGCTGATTTTGATAAGCGATGATGACTGATTACCATTTGATGTGCCGTATGATTGCCTATCTACAATGCCATTAAAAAACAAGAAAATCAACAAATAACACCTAAGTCGCTCGTGATCACGAATTCTGTAAAGTATTCGAAAAATAGTAAAGTGATTATAAAAAAAATATCGCATTTTTAATCGCAGATAGGGTGATTATTTCGCAGCGGGAATAGGCAACAAGGCACTAACTACTCATTACAATACGCACTACTATTTTGATTTTTATTACCCGATGCTTTTCCTTTATCGCGCAAATCATTCATTGGGCATATTACCTAAAAAGTTTGGTACCAGTCTATGCGAAATTATTACAAAAACAGTTGCATCTTTCCACAAAAGTTATCGAGTGTTTCATTATTTAGACAACGACAACTTTCATAGTTGTATGTCTGAAATTGTCCCTCTGTAATCTTTTGTTAATGATCATGATAGAAAATTAAGTTTCTCGCCAGTTCTTCTCAGCGAGTCGCGATTCCGATCCGGTGGGAGATTCTGTGAACCCACACCTCTTGCTAGGGCTAGTGTTAGTAAATTCTCTCAGGTTCAGCCCGTGAGCTCATCTACTTGTACCCTTTAAGCTTCCAGCGAATGGGTAGGAAAAAAAGGTCAGCGTACTTCATATCAGGTGAGTGGGTAATGCGCGAACACTTCCAATACAAATACAATGCATATTATTATTGCAATTATCGTATATAATCGTATTTATAATCACTATCAAAGTTCACATAGCACATCCTAAATAATTATTCGTAATATTGTATATGATGACATAAACTCACCAAACACGCAAAACCATGTGGTTACGACGGCTGATGTTGACAGTAGCGGTTGTACAGTATTCATTTACTTCATTAACGTGTATGACGAATATTCAAATAAATTCTATAAAAATAGGTATCATTTTGTAAAAGTCCGCTTTTTTTAATAAAGACTCAATATGTAAAGATAGGAATGATTAGTGTTGTGTATTGTTGTATAGTGTAGTATACTTCTTCAAAAGAGGCTTGTGGAGAGTATTAAGCGGTAGGCAGCGGCTTGGCTCTGCCCCTGGCATTGCTAAAGTACATGGGCGACGGTAACCACTCACCATTAGGTGGGCCATATGCTCGTCTGCCTACAAGGGCAATAAAAATATATATATATCGGAATTGAGGATAAGTCCCCCGCTATATCCATAACTACGGCGGTATTTAAAATCCAAAAGCAGATAACAGTTTCGTAAAGGAAGTATCTACGCACTAAAGCAATAAGAATAAAAGCTGTGAAATTTATAAATTTGCGTAATTACCGGTGGTAGGAGGAAATGTAAGGCCGAACAGTTAGGTACGAACTTCCTGCCTATTTCTGCTTCAAGGCAGCAACACGTTCCGGTTTAAAATGTCGTACAACCGACAAACTGTCTGCTAATGGTGGCCATTCGTATAGTAAAGTCCATGGGCGCTGGTAACCACTTAACACCAACCTCCAGCACCAAAAGCAAATAAGTAATTATTAGTACAATTTCCGAATACAGATCAAATATTGGAGAAACCACTAACCCAACAATACAGTGCCTCCAATAGAAAAAAAAAATAAGAGTGTATAACAATCTAATATGTTCAATGGACTATCTAATAAAATATCGGACATATTTCAATTCCTGTCCTAAGAGAACGGTCCAACGGCCGAAATTTATTTGTGTAGTAACACCCCTAAGGCCGCAGTGGACTACGAAAACGGTATTGCCATAGCAATAAATTGGTACAGACGTGCTCGCGTCGTGGTAACGCGGTTACTGGTTGCCGTTTTTACTGTCGATAGTTTTCTGCGTTCCGGGACCATAAGGACCGGTCCCGGGGCGAACGGTTAAGAAATAAGAATTCATTAGGATCGTTATTTATTGTTGTTTACGCGGCTCGCTCGTATTTATGTTTCGTTCGGATAATTATCTGCGTTGGAACGTATGACGATCCACGGAAGGGCGGTGTTGTTCGAATGTTTCGGGAAAGGTAATGTTTCGTTCGATTATTTATCGCCCGTAAAATTGTTTTATTATTATTTTTATTTATTGCTTAAATGGGTGGACGAGCTCACAGCTCACTTGGTGTTAAGTGGTTACTGGAGCCCATAGACATAATATACAACGTAAATGCGCCACCCACCTTGAGATAAGTTCTAAGGTCTCAGTATAGTTACAACGGTTGCCCCACCTTTCAAACCGAAACTGCTTTACGGCTGAAATAGGCAGGGTGGTGGTACCTACCCGCGCGGACTCACAAGAGGTCCTACCACCACCACTTGTTACTTAGAAAGGTTTTTTTTTAGTAGTCAATTCCCTTAGCAGTAATTTTGTTTACGTCAGTTCATTTGGCACATACATTGTTGTTTGTCGTTCACGTAATGGATGTTCCATTGAGTTAGAAAAATAAAATAAAAGTGTCACCTGTATGTAATAAATCAGGAAAGATTTACTGATCAGATTATGACTGAGGCGATCCAACGTTTCTCCAAAAACAGTGACACTTCAGTAGTTTACGTACAGCATTAAACATGGTCACAGTATTTTTACGAGTGTCGCTTAACACAGAGCGCTATAAAACTAAAGAAAGCACTACATATAACAACACGTCGGAACATAAACAATGATCATTTTGATGTTCGTTAGTTGATTAGGCGCTAAACAATAAAATTAATCTGGATTTCTTATGATATCTATATTTATTAATACGTGAAGCAAAAACTTTGTATCCCTTTTTACGAAAATTGTGCGGACGGAGGAGTATTAAATTTTCCACACTTATAGAGAATATAGAGAAGAAGTGCACGATGCTATTTTTTAGAAATAATGCATAAAAGATACATTAAATCAATAAAGAAAACATTACATACACTACATACCATGTATTGGACGCACACACGCATGCATACTATTTATTGTCAAACTTTTGTTCTTGATATCTGTTGTCAAATTGAGAATAGATTAAATATTGCTTGTTTTTGTTAATATTTTTTATAGTGTAGTCATGGCGAAATTTGTGATTATAGAAGTAGAAAACACAATCAAATAGTGTACAAACTTACAATTCCAATTAATTATAGTCGAATTTCGACTACTGCGGGACCTCTAGTAATGATAATTATGGCTTATTCTCTTTAGAAAACGAGACCCGGGTTCCTTAGATCGAAAAAAACACGAGCCCATGACCACATGTTGTCCACGTAACAGCAATCCCATTTGCTTTACGACAGAAATGAGCAGTTTAGGCTCGAAACAAATTCTCCAACTATTAAAATCTCACGGCAAGAGTAACAGTTTCTGAAATATTCTCTTTATCTTTATCTCTCTCTCTCTCTCTCTCTCTCTCTCTCTCTCTCTCTCTCTCTCTCTCTCTCTCTATATCTATCTCTCTCTTAAGATATTCTTATACATCACCATATAACATTGTATTGAAATCCTAAACGTTTTATTCACGTACAGTGAGCATAAATTACGCGCATACTGAGTTTATGCTTGTTCGTTTATTTTTAGGGTTATTTTTATTTAATTCTGGGCAGGTGAGCTGCGACAGCGTTTCACTTATTTTCGTACAATTATCATGTTGATGAAAAACCAACAACAGAAAGCTACGTAGCCTTCGGTACGAAGTTTTAATTTTACATGAAANCTAAACGTTTTATTCACGTACAGTGAGCATAAATTACGCGCATACTGAGTTTATGCTTGTTCGTTTATTTTTAGGGTTATTTTTATTTAATTCTGGGCAGGTGAGCTGCGACAGCGTTTCACTTATTTTCGTACAATTATCATGTTGATGAAAAACCAACAACAGAAAGCTACGTAGCCTTCGGTACGAAGTTTTAATTTTACATGAAATTCGTATCCGCCGTTGAAAAACAATTGTCTTCGAAACAAATATTTTGAAGGAATTTTTCTTTACGATGTTTTTTATTTATTGCTTAGGTGGGTGGACGAGCTCACAGCCCACCTGGTGTTAAGTGGTTACTGGAGCCCATAGACATCTACAACGTAAATGCGTCACCCACTTTGCGATATAAGTTCTAAGGTCTCAGTATAGTTCCAACGGCTGCCCCGACCCTTCAAACCTAAACGCATTACTGCTTTACAGCAGAATTAGGCAGGGTACTCGTGCGGACTCCGAAGACGTCCTACCATCAGTAATTACGCAAATTATAATTTTGCGGCTTTGTTTTTTATTACACGTTATTATTCTTTCACCGTGAAAGTCAATCGTGAACATTTGTTGAGTACGTATTTCATTAGAAAAATTGGTACCCGCCTGAGATTCGAACATCGGTGCATGGCTCAACACGAATGCACCGGACATCTTATCGTTTAGGCCACGACGACTCTGTTCTATATACTCTGTATATAGTTAATGAGCAAAATCGATTAAATTAGGTACATGGAAAACAATAATAATGGATGATCGTGATTTTAGTGTTTAAAAAAAAATCGATATTAGAACAGGATAAGCACACCGAGGTGAGAGTGCGTAGTGGTTGATTTAAGATACACAGCCTTCCTTCCGTGGTTCGTGAATTTCGTGTAAACAAGTATAAGTGTAGAGGCCGACTACGGATAAATCTTCGAGTATTATTGAATTCATATTCAGGGGAAGACGGCTGCTCCGATACTTCCCTTTATGTATCGGTTAAGCTCTTCGGAAAAATTGAATGAAGACTTTGTTAACTGATAACGAATTCATCCCCCCGTGAAAACGTATTGCCGTTCAAATTCGACCCTTGGTTTGAATAAATTTTCGAAACGAAGACATGATTAAATATAAAAATCGTAAAAGCACAAAAACGAAAGCATATATTCGTGTTTCCTTCTACTTAAATCTTTACAGCCCGAATAATGTGTCAGAGTAAAAACAATTTTTGGTAAGACCTACTATTTTAATGATACCTAAACAGTTTCTTCATAGCTATTGTTTTGTTTTTGGTTTTACAAATTTGTAATTTTATATGTAAATTTCTATATCTTCTCGCAGTGTATTGTAAGTTCGCACGGATTGCCGAGTGTTGTGGCATCGATGCTCGGCAGTGACGAGTCATAGAAGACCATGCTCGACTTCTGCGATTGCAATATCTCGCAAAAGAAAGCGGCGGTGCGCCTGAGAGACGCACAAGCCCGCCACCGTCGGGTCGTATTTCGGGTCCCCCGGCGAAGGGAGCCTAAAAAAAACGACGTGCAAGCTGCTCTGCACGCGTTTTACGCTAGAGCATCCGGTTGATGGAAGGCCGGCTGTCCTCGACCCACGCTGGTTCCCCAGTGTCTCCCGGTGAGGAAATAACTCCATAGAGCGCCTTGTCGTTCAGAGCAAAGTAGATGGCACCAGACCCCGTGGAAGGTTGCCCATACGATGGACGGATACGACCGCTTTGACAAGAGTGATACGACAAAGGAAAAGATGATATAAAAAATAAGCAAGTCATTTTCCCACCAATACCATACGGCACTAATCATTAAAATACATTATTATTATTATAATTGAGATAAACGCGAATAATGCAAATAATTGTAGCAAACATACTCATAAATAATACACGAAAGAAAAATGTAAATAAATAGACGGGCGGAGTCAAACATTCCGATCAGTGAATCGAACAAGATTTACCTACAGACTGCGATGCGAGAGTTGGTTTGTTTATACTGTAATATGCCAGCTACCATGTAAAAATACAAGAATTATCTTTAAACCTGGAATTTCGGATTCCATGTAATTGGAGACATGGTGAATGTGGGCTGACATAAAAATGGAAAGATTAAACGTGAATGTTTTAATTTAGGGCGCTAAAATTTGAAATTGCGCCATATTTTCTTGCTTCTATCATTTAATTTTGTAAAAAAAGGGTACGCGCGTAAGAAGTTATACTTTATTTTTATTAAATTTATTTCTTTTTTTTAAATATTAAATAATTAATAATAAATATTTAACGTTAATAATTTAATAATATTTAGTATGAATTATATTAAATAATAATTTTGTCATTTATATTACTAAAAAATGAATGCTAATAACACTTTTTTGTTAGGAGTGTACATGCGCGAAAGTTCACCTGCGGCTATATTCAGACTCGCCAAGCTACGTCGGTCGTATTGTAATGAGCGATTTAGTGGGCAACTTCATTTCTGTTAATTTTGTGTCACGGCGCGCGCGCATCGTAAAATTTAACTCTCATCTTTTTTTTGTCATAACTCGCCTAAAGAAGTATAACTTCAAAAATATGTGACACAAAATACAGTGATATTCAAAATAACTGAACAGATGCACGAACCGGCCAAAGTTAAATGATGGGTATAAAAGTTGTGCAAATATGTTCATCTGTGCGAGTAAAAATTTTTCACAGTGAAGTGCTTGGCGACGTGACGCGACTGAGAAACATGCAGGGCGATATGTTACGCCACACGCGATGCTTTCCTGTGATTAAACGCAAGAAACTTCTATTTTTACCGTTCATTGTCAATACTTTAGTGGAAGCTTCGACTAAGTGTATTTAATAGAAAATAACTTCAACAAAATTATTATGAAATGTCAATTTTTACGTATTTAATGTTTAATTAATAGCCGAAGCCTTTAAAAACGGTTTTTTTTTTTTTAATGTATTAATGGTCGAAGTTATGGCCATGCATTTCGAATATTTCCTAACGGGATCTCTAAGCCGAAACTTATAATGTGTTAATAATATTTATTAACATTTAATTTACTGTATAACCACGATACAGAAATTAATAAACGTATTCAAATGTAATGGAAAAAGGCTCAAAGCCAAACAATGGTACGAAGCACCACGGAATGGAAATGCTGACGATAAAATTTAAAAAATCAATTAATAGCACGTGATCCCATTCAGCACAAAAGCAAGTGACGGAATATATTTTTAATTGATGCATACAGCGTCCGATGTGTCGAGTAAACATTTACGGGGCTCGAACGATGGTAGGGTCGCCTTTGTGAACGTTTTTAACGCGAAACATTAATTGACGAAAAACTGTATATCTCACGTGCTTAAACATTCGGTGGATGTAAATATTAACACTGTAATTATGAGGGCTGTGATTGTATGTCCTGTTGATGGTAATTACGTATTTCGGTGATTTATTTTACTTAATTAATTGCTTAATTTAGTTTTTTTGCTCTATTTTTCAAAGTCAGGCAGCAGATGATCCGCGAAATCTATACTAATATTATAATATAAAGCTGAAGAGTTTGTTTGTTTGAACGCGCTAATCTAAGGAACTACTGGTCCGATTTGAAAAATTGTTCTAGTGTTAGATAGCCCATTTATCTGGAAAAGGCTATATATAGGTTATATAACATCACTCTAAGACCAATACAAGTGGATCACCAATAAATAATGTTTCAAAATAGGGGTTTAAATAGCTCCTTAACATTCTATAATTCAAAAATATTTTCACTTTCTACGTAAATGAAGTGGAGGTAATATTTAGCGTTATACCAAAGTAACTATTCCACGAGAACGGAGTCGCGGGCTAAAGGTAGTGGTGTATACGCCGCAAAAACTCAAGTTTATTTTCCAGTTACCTGAATCTTAAGTACTACCGAGATGGAAATACGACATAAAAAAACAAAGTTGAATCTTGTTTTCCCTTGTCTCTTTATACGAAAAATATAAAAATAAATAAGCCACATTATAGGTATTTACAAAACAAAAACGGAGCAAAGACAAAAACGTATTTAACGCGTGCGAGTTCTGAACGTAACATCATTTTTAATTTCCGTCGTTGGGCCACCCACCGTAGTGAATACCAATTACCTCGGCTGTAACTGTTGAACAGGCGGTATGTAGTTCCCTTGGCTTACCGGATCGATGGTACGTACAACGCTTCTGAGATCCGATATGCAGATATACTTGATACAATAATGAAATGTGTATTTTTAGAACAAAATATGTACTAGTAGTACCTGTGTTCTAGAAACACAGATATTTAAATTTTTAAATTATCGTTCAGACTCCAAATACGTTTGAGAGATATAAAATATAACCAATTGAAAAGTTCAGATTTTTATTTGGAGGTTTTTTTTGACATGTATTGTACACATTTTTCTAATGAAATACTTACGTACTCAACAAATGTTCACGATTGACTTCCACGGTAAAGGAATAACATCGTGTAATAAAAATCGAACCCGCAAAAATTATAATTTGCGTAATTACTGGTGGTAGGATCTCTTGAGAGTTCGCGCGGGTAGGTACCACTACCCTGCCTATTTCTACCACGAAGCAGTAATGCGTTTCGGTTTGAAGGGTCGGGCAGCCATCGTAACTTTACTTGAGACCTTAGAACTTATATCTCAACGTGGGTAGCAAATTTACGTTGTAGATGTCTATGAGCTCCAGTAAAAACTTAACACCGGGTGGACTGTGAGTTCGTCCACCCAACTAAGCAATAAAAAAAAAGGATTGAGACGATTTCTTTTAAGGAACAGTATTAAGTCATGAGTAGGTAAGGAAGTAAGTCATTCCCTTTTATACCGAAAAAATATATCATTCCCAAGGGAAACTACACTGACACGTTTCCTTGAACACGCGGGTGAAGTCGCGGGTAACAGCTAGGTAACAGATTAATATAACTAGGTACTTTTCATATTAGATATTTTATTATAAGAAACTTTTCTTATGAATCGAAGATTGGCAGTCTCGATTTCAAAGAAATAAATCGATTGAAAGAACTGTAAGAAGATTAAGCCGTAAAAGCGGTTTTATGGTCTATCGCCCGGGAAAACGATGGAAATACTGCATTGAATGAGTTAATTTAATAGAAAGAGATGTTTGTTAATAGCACGTTGTCATAATTAACAAGTTATATAGTCAAAGATTAATTCTTCGAAACAAATGCCACAAATATAGTTCCTGGGACGAAAGCCATCAACAGCATGGAAGTTCTTACGTTATTGAAATTAGCTTTTCAAAACAATGTTAAAGTGCATCACGGGTGCAGTATTTACGCTGTGACTAGTTCGGGATAGTGGCCGAAGTTTTTACGATAGCTCCAGAATATTGTTTGGTGCATTAAAGTTTAATGCCCCCAGCAGTTTCGTTGAAATTTAAAATTGGTTCACGAGCGGTGGCGATTAGGGCCGGATCCGGGGCTAAACGTATTGTCGGCTTGAGTGTTTTGTACCGTAATAGACTATTAGAATTGAAAGTGATCTTGAAAGGGTTTTAAGTGGAATTCACTTTATTTTAATGAGATACGATTTTTTTCGTACAGAAATTTTGGACACTTTTGATTTAATTTTCAAATATACACTCTTACTACAACAGCTGTTTAACATAATATATTCAAGTCACGATGCTGTGTTACTAACTATTATAGAATTAATGAAAATTTGTTTGTAATATGTACTTAAGTTTTTCTAAATGCGAGTGATAGTGGAGCAGTAATCATTAGCCAATGTAGATAGTCTAATAAAATATGAATCGCATTAAAAACAATATCAAGAAATCTTGGTTATTATGTCAAACAAAAATACCCAGTCCATAGTTCTACTGAGCAGAGACAACACCCGCTCGGCGTACTCATTATGCAAAGGAAATCATTGATTAAAAAGCATGACAACTTTTTTTATGTTACTTAGATGGGTGGGTGGACGAGCTCACAGCCTACCTGGTGTTAAGTGGTTACTGGAGCCCATAGACATCTACGACGCTAATGCGCCACCCACCTTGAAATATAAGTTCTAAGGTCTCAAGTATAGTTACAACGGCTGCCCCACCCTTCAAACCGAAATGCATTACTGTTTCACGGCAGAAATAGGCAGGGTGGTGGTACCTACCCGCACGGACTGACAAGAGGTTCTACATATTTCTTCAACATTACACTGAAGACTAGCAGGAGGTAATACTTAAATTGTAATTACATTTGTTTGAGAGCAACTCAACTTCTTCTCGTGGACTTTAAAGTCTATTCACGGAAAGTAGTATTGTTGCTGACATTTAAACAACTTTATGTTTCAAGGGGACATCGTTCGTCGGAGCGGTATCAATTTCCGGGCCTCCGCTGCCATTTGATTTATGTTTGCTCTGGCTTTTCCAAACAAAACTGTTTTGTTGCGAGCCTGTGTGCTGCGAGAAGAGCATGCAAATCTAACTTTTGCACGATAAACGTATTGATGCAATACTAGCGGCTTGTTTACTGAAAAAATCCGGTAATAATAGTTTGAAAGTTATTCGACAATCACACTCCAAATTGTATTTGCTCGGTGGAATCGATTTATTAAATTTTTTTAGTACGATAATTTTTTTATTGGGTTTTTTTAACTGATTGCGAACATTCAATGGTGAATATTCAGGGCTAAAAACTGTTTGTACTCTCTGATTCTAGGTATATTTAACGATCGTCTGGTGTAGTGGTAAGTGACATGGTCACTACACAAGGGGGTCGCGGGTTCGAATCCGCCAAGGGAAGATATTTGTATGATAAATATAAATGTTTTTTCCAGGGTTATGGATGTATATTAAATATATGTACGTGTATAATAAAAATCTTACATTTATTTCCGTTATCTGGTACCTGTAACACAAGTTCTTTACGAACTTAGCACGGGATCAGTTAACGTAGCGTGATTGTTATTAAATATTTATTATTTATTTATATTTTTCTCATTAAAGTTTACATCGGCAATATTAGAAACGTGCTGCTGATTGAAGGTAAGCGCTATTTAAAGATACCCCGTAGAAAGATATACATACGTACCTCTGGAAAAACATTGCCTATTACCATCAGAGTATATTTCGAGAAAGCTTACGAATCGTATTATATATGTCATTGATACGCTTGAATTTCACGCCACATCATACAAATGACTAATCAAAAACGAACGCGAACTATTAACAGCTGCCGACAAAAGTGCTCCCGACCTTAATATTGTTACAAAACAGTACCTCTCAGGTGGCAGCCATGTTACTATTCAGTGATTAATACATAGACCGTGACTCGACATTTACACGCTTGCCGTAGGTTTTCTTGGCTGATACTGGATGTTTTTAATTTTTTTTTTATTGGATTTATATGGGTAGCGGTCTCACAGTCCATATGGTGTTAAGTGGTTCCCGATAACCATAGATAACAAAACGTGAATTCCGCTACCAAGCTTGAGATATGCATTAATGCAAGTTTTCTTTTATGTTGACAACAGAAAAAAACATTTTTATATTCATAATACTATATATATTTTGTGTCTGATTAGTCAAGTGGTTAGTAATTCGGACAATTTTAAAAACTATATTAAAATTGAATAATTTTGAAAATACATATTATTATATATTCAACTACGCGAAGACGATGATTTTCAAATTATATAAAAAAATGGTAAACGTGAAATTGAGGTCATGAAGGTTTTCATTGTTTTTTTTATTTTTATATATTTTTTTGCCTAGATGTGTGGACGAGCTCACAGCCCACCTGGTGTTAAGTTTTTACTGGAACCACTTAACTGGAACCCTTAAACATCTACAACATAAATGCGCCACCCACCTTGAGATATAAGTTCTAAGGTCTCAGTATAGTTACAACGGCTGCCCCACCCTTCAAACCGAAATGCATTACTGCTTCACGGCAGAAATAGGTAGGTGCGGCAGAAATTGGTTAAAAATACATATTACTATTTCGTTTCCGACCACAGCTTTTTACGGTCAAAGTTTGTTTAGGTTATTTTAGTGCGTTAATTATCACAACCCTATTTACACTTTAATACTAATTACAGACATTAATTATTAACAGAGCCGTTGTGAAATTCTGTAACTGTGAGTTCCGTTCAAAAACTCGTTAATGAATCGCGCTACGCAAGAAAAGGCGTAACGAATTTGATTCATAAAATTTGTTAACACATTTTTATTGTAGTCAATCAATCAATCAATCGCGACTACAATTGAAATGAAGTAGGCGTTAAATTTGATAAGCTATTGTGCGACCTCGCCCCATTCATGAGCGAAATTCTTTAGAAAATATGTTTCGTGTTCAATGCCTACGGATTTCAGAATATCTAAATATTACAACTTTTCTACTGATGGTAGGACCTCTTGTGAGTCCGCACGGGTTTTTCATAAATCGGATCGACAGCTGAATATTGATAGCTAATAATAATAATAAAAAAAAAACGAACAGCGCATTGTGATGTTTTAATTTGGAATTCCATATTACATTAAACCGAAATTTGAAATATTATTCGAACGTTCTTAATTTCGATTTTTCTCATGAACTAAAAAAATATTAAGTAAGTTAAAAAAAAAAAAAAAAACAAGGAATCATAATAATATATTATATACTACTTATTTTACTTATTTATTTACCTGGTTGACTTGATCGTGATCATGCAAACAATTACGTTCGTCGTGTATATAACGCAAGCGCGAAAGCATTTCGCGTAAACTGAACACCATTTTTTTCTATTTGACACTTGAATAAAAAAAGAAAAAAATATAATATTGTAAAGAGGACAGATCAGAAATAACTTTAAGATATTGAGAATGGCAGAATAAAGATTTATATCAAAACAATTAGTACGCCATACTGAATGTTGGTGGTTTTTTTTTTTAACTACCTACCATAGAAAATTAATAATTCATTTTTTATGAGGCAAAGATGATCAAGTCCTACAGTCCAATGTAATGATATCGTTTATTTTTAGTTTGTAAGTTTATTCTGGTTTTATTTTCTAAATTTGTGTAAATTCTTAAGTATTTCACTTATAGATATTTAACTTAATTATCATAGGGTTTTTTTTTGTTACTACGATTCTACTGATCACAATACGGTTAGATCAAAATAAAAACTAAAATTGGTATTTAAATTACATAGCTGAAGCAGCTTGACTATGGCCCTGTCATTGTCGATGTCCACGAGCAACGATGTCGCAGTAGCACCTTTCAATCAGATGATCTATATAAAGCATGAATTGTAATATCTACTATCATCTTTACTAAGCACGTTCATAGCTATCATATCTCTAATCAGATTCAATACTAAATTCCTAAAGTTCAGATCGTTTCCATATGTCTAACAATCGCAGCGGAAACGCACGCACGGTCCGCTGGAGCGAAGCTGTCAAACGAAGAGTTCACGTGGAAATCTTACGCTTTTCCATTCCAACTACGAGCTTCGGATCTTTCCTACCGGTAATATAATTGCTTTCACAAAATATAACTAAGCAAGCATTTCTCCAATATAATTCCTGCAACATTCTAGACTAGCATTCTGCCCAAATCTAGACAGGCCATGTTGCTTAATATCAGCACCCGTTCATCTTGTGTGTTTTTTTATTGCTTAGATGGGTGGACAAGCTCACAGCCCACCTGGTGTTAAGCGGTTACTGGAGCCCATAGACATTTACAACGTAAATGCGCCACCCACCTTGAGATATAAGTTCTAAGGTCTTAGTATAGTTACAACGGCTGCCCCACCCTTCAAGCCGAAACGCATTACTGCTTCACGGCAGAAATAGGCGGGGTGTTGGTACCTACTCGTGCGGACTCATAAGAGGTCCTACCACCTGTGATTACGCAAATTATAATTTTGCGGGTTTGATTTTTATTACACGATGTTATTCCTTCACCGTGGATTCTTCGAAGCAGTGCCCTTGCTAGGGTCAATGTTAGCAACACTCCGATTTGAGCTCCGTGAGCTCACCTACATGTTAGGGCGAAGCTGAAATAGCCTCTCAAGGCTATCAATATACGTAGGAAAAAAAATTAGCTTATTAGCATTATCCCTTCATCGTGTGTTTGATATGTTAGTTAATTTTTTATTTCTGTTTTCTTAACACATATGTCCATTTATTTGTCGAGGATTTTAGGATTGTTATTATTGCTATCATGAGATATGGAAGGGAATGAACAAAGAAAATTCACAACACATTATATTTAAGTCACAACAAATTTGTCACTTGTATACAAAACAGACCCACAAAACTCGTTAAGTAAATTAAGAGTCAGTCGAACAGAGCTTAGTGGTATTATTCGAAACAGCCGTCAATTACAAGCCGTGTTGGGTACAATGTTGTGTGTGAGCGAGACCGCATTAGATGCCGGATGCAAGTGCATAATATGTTCCTTAATGAACAATGGCACGTCCACTTTAGTCTATTGAACCAAACACTACAGACTTGGGTATAGCTTAGAGGTTTTTGTACGATATGTCCGATGGAGGATCGGAGCCGCAGTACCGATTGGTTCGTTATTGTTAGTCGTTATTGAGTCGGTAACCTCTTCTGAGCCTCGATATTTTTCCTTTCTTGTTGTTTTCTATTGTAATGCGTGCTTGAAATAAATGTTTACTGTTATATTTAGGTCTTTAGTGATTAGGAGTCTTAATTTTTTTTAATGCATAGGCGGGTGAAATATTTCACGGCCCATCTAGTGTTAAGTGGTTAGCAGAGACAAAAACACCACAATGTGTACGCCATGCCCTAATCCACATTGAGACTAAGTCAATTTTTTTTTCAGTCTGTTGACTCGAACCTCAAATGAGGCCGGCGCTCAGGAGATGCGCGGTATATGTCGTACTTGAAGGTCTGCAAACGGTGTGGAGCAGACCGAGGGCTTAAGGTGTTTTTACTCACTAAACGACTCGGCTTGCACTGTCACGCCCATCGACCGATCTCTACTCGAAATCAAAACCCGGGCAGAGTAGGAATAGTAAAATGAACTCTTGGCTATAAGATTTGAAGACCAGCATAGTCCTATTGCTTGTTACGAGTACAACAGAAGTCTTATTTTTTACACCATGACGACGCCCGATAATAATAATGTATTTTTTTAGTATTATGAGCCCGGATGAGCGTAGATGAGCCTACGAACCAATTGATGGTAACAATTATCGTGGCTCATAGATATGCTATGGGGATTGTTAAGCCGCAGCCTAATTGGAGTAACAAGGCAACTGAAGGGTAGGACAGTGGTTATCAAATGCAGCTTACACTGCGACTCTGCTATCTTTACTACTAATACTATCTAACTTGAGTAAAGAACCTCAAGGTAGATAGCGCCCCATATTCTGATGTCTACGGGCTCCAAAAAGCTACGTCAAAAATCTTTATATATATATTTCTTTTATGCGTGTGTTTGTCACTGAACTCCTCCTAAACGGCTGGACTGATTTTAATGATTTTTTTTGTGTACTTTCAGGTGGATTTGAGAACGGTTTAGATTTACAAATCAGCAAGATAGATGGCGCTACAGTCGGTATCTAGGTTATTTAATTTTATCTTTCTTTTATTTATCTAACAACGTTTGCCGATCAGCTAGTATATATATAATATATTTGCGGATGTTTATCGAAGAAAGTCAAAGGGTTGAAAGAAAAAAGCGAGAATCCTACAATATATAACATTTAGTATATACATATAAGCCTAAAACGCTTTCAGCTCCTATTTAGGTTTACGTACAATTTCCACTAATATGCTGTCTAGTTAAGAAAGTTACCCAGATGCTTCTGTCCGGGGATCTTAATACATTAAATAGGTTTTTTTCGTGTAACCCAGCCTTGGAACGAGTAATAGAAGACAATTCACGTAAATGTTTATTCGATTCGAATGTCTGTCGTTCGAGAACTTTCTGGTAATTGCTTAAATAATTTAGAAGTTTCTATTTGTAAAATGTAACAGATATATAACGCTATGTGTATAGGCACACTTCTAGGGATAATTAAGACTAGTTTTACGGTTTAATCTCGTTTTTTTTTTTTTTTATTGTTTCTGAGGTATGAAAATACTTAAAAGTTTTTGTTGTCACAAACGACAAAGGTTCGTACTATTTTTAATCTATTTTTCTATCAAAATATAAAATGTATCTAAACTTTTACTTTAAATTTTAATCGTAAATCTAATCGTTTTAAACTTAAATTGTGTACATGATATCGAGGGGTGAAAGACTATTTGGTTTAACCGACATTTTGCAACTTTACAAGAGAAACATTTACAGTTTCAAATTTGGAAAGAATATCATAATAAAAAAATCTACTGCTATTTGAATGTAGTAAACTTAATTGATATTCGATTGAAAATATCGAACTGTTGATACTAATCTATACCTATAAATGAAATTGGAGTGTCTGTTTGCAATATTAAAATAACCGCTTTTTACTACATGCATATGAATATATATACGGTACATACACCAAAATAGGATTTTTACAATTGTCGTCTGTCTGTCTGTCTGTTTGTTCCGGCTAATCTCTGGAACGGCTGGATCGATTTTGATGGAACTTTCACTGATATGTAGCTGATGATAAAGGAGTAACTTAGGCTTTACTTTTTTTTGGACTAGCTTCGCCCCGCGGCGTCACCCGCGGTACGACGGGACATAACATCGCGGGACTCAGCTATCAATAATAAAATTTAATGTTAGCCGAAGCGAAGCGAGGGCGGGTCGCTAGTACCAAATAAAACGCACCTTTAATTAAAAATATACATGTCGCTTAAACCAAATAGCTTTTCACCTCTCGAATATAATAACAATAAAAACGTGATATTCAACAGTAAAGGTGGTTTTAATTGTGTCCACTACTCGTGTGGACCAAAAACAATGAGTATCTAAGTAATTGAAGAGATTCATATTATAATTAAAAAACAATGCTATCAAAAATACAAATATTTTGTATCTGCTAAGAAGTCATTTGCTTAAGGTACAGGTAAGACATTATGTGCTGCTCTTGGCACATAGTATGCAGTTAATCAGTTATTTTTCTTCAGACAAACGTGTCACTGCTTGATGACTAAAATAGGTGGGACAGTGAAATTAACCTACTCTGATCCACAATAAGCTCCTTAGCAAGATAACAGTACTGAATATAAGAATACAGGACGGTAGTAGAAAAGCTAGAGTAAACTAAGCGGTGATAATTCTGCTGCTATTAAGGACGCTCTTGAACAGTAACCCGAGAAGATCGGGACTACTATCAATTTGTGTTGCAATCATGGATTCACAACACACTGAAATAGTCATCATATCTTAAAAAAACACTAACATCACAATGTGTGTGGTAAGATCGTTCAGATATAATATAACAGAATCATAATTTAGGCAGCTTTTGCGTTGATCCTAACAAACAATTACCTAGGTACGTGTAGCGTAATAGGATGTAATTGCAATCAATGATTCACGGTCGAATTCTTTCCGTTCTCACTGGCTGTATTAAATACCCAAATGATTCACCCAGTCCAACAGCCGAGCTTGTGTATTCAAGCATCTAATCAAATGAATACGAATGATCAACCTATCGTAGCTTGTGCGAGTAGAATAAAACAAACAAAAAGAATCGTAAACAAAGGGATGTAGCACACGCAGAAAGTCACAGTAGGACATAATGCGTACTCATATTTCTTACATAAATTTTACACACGCGTCGGTGAGCAACACAAAGCTCGAAGGCTTCTNCCGAGCTTGTGTATTCAAGCATCTAATCAAATGAATACGAATGATCAACCTATCGTAGCTTGTGCGAGTAGAATAAAACAAACAAAAAGAATCGTAAACAAAGGGATGTAGCACACGCAGAAAGTCACAGTAGGACATAATGCGTACTCATATTTCTTACATAAATTTTACACACGCGTCGGTGAGCAACACAAAGCTCGAAGGCTTCTTTAAATATTCCTTTCCTTCATAATCAAAGTGCTGCGTTTGTAAGATAAGAATTCCCAACGCGCCAGAACGTCTACTGTGTATGAGAATCGTTATGGGATGAACGAAATTATTTTACTCGACTATTTATCAAAATACTGCGCGGAAGGAGACGAGAAATAATTCTATAATTCTGTCTCGTTACTGTTTGCAGCCAGAGACACGAGTATGTTTAATTCATGTACATAAGTCCTTACTGAATTAACTCGATTCTTATTAAAAGCTACGATTGTTTGTTTTGAATTCGCGGCGGGTTGTATTCATGTTCCGAATGTGATTTAGAGTATAGGTATTAATTTGTGTGAGAAATATGTTGTATTAGTTTGGTTTGGTTACGAAAAATAAAAAAAATCAGAATGCACCTACACAGAAGTTATTAATTTAAGAGTACTATTTGAATGGCTATTGAACACGGCTAAGCACTAAATTTAAATCAAACGTTGTGAGTCAAAGAAAGGTAGATAAGGTTTTCTCAGTTCCATATATTAGGCGATTAATATTTTCGGCTTTATTATGAAATATTTTTCGTTAGCTTAAATAATGTTGAATCCTATTTTAATCGTTCACCAGATCACGTAGCAACCATAATTGTAAATAATAACGTTTACTTTGAGACATTAGATTAACATAGACGATTAATTTAGTTTAAGTCTAACAGTATTCATTGTACGATACCGCTTGGTTCTATAAATATTTTATTTTACATAAACGGTTATCTAGAAGAGTTTGCTTTAAATTCGGTTAAGCTATCTGTACTTGCTGTGTTTTTATGTTATGAAACAAAAATAAATTAGGTTGATTTTTTATTGCATTGGCATAGCGATACGACGAATCCTGCGATATCAGATATTACTAATTCGATTGGTACCCAATCTATGTGACTTTAGAACATATGGTATCATTTTAAACAATTCCGATCTTTATTTAATAAAATATTATCGTTTTAAATATCTTATACCTTTAAACGAGCAATTCTTGTATATATATATACTATACATATAATCTGAATCTCGGAAACGGCTCCAACGATTTTCATAAAACTTAGTATACAGGGGATTTCGGGGGCGATAAATCGATCTAGCTACGATTTATTTTCAGAAAATGTTGTTTTTTTCTTGTTTACAATAATCAACTTTATCGATAATCAACTTCATGACTCTTCCCGACATCTATTGGTGAATTATAATACTATTTTTCTTAATTGAGAGAAACTAACTGCCTTAAAGACACAACAAGATGGCGTTATAAAAAAAAAACCGAGTAAAGCTCATCATCTAGTGACGTTTAAGTGTTTTATTAGCAAGTGAACAAAGCTAGCAAAACAATAAATATAAAACACCCAGATGTATTATGTGAAGTTGCTCGGAGCGTGAAATTTCAATGAATACCCTTAAAACGTGCAGATTAAACCTGTGAAAACTTTTTGTATTTGCTTAGCGACTGATATAAGTGGATTGCAAAAGTTCCGAGGATGAGCATAAAAATGCTCAAGTTAGGGAAAGAAAAGAAAATCAGTATTAAGAGGGTGTCGCAATAGCTGCGAGTATATTTTTGTTACGTGAAAGTTCTTGAGTACTAGGCAAAGCTCGAATAATGGTAGTCGAGTAACATTTTACGAGTGACATTAACTCAGAGAATTGCCTTACGTCTTGTGTACGCAAGGTTTATAGATGACTGATATTATTTTATTCAAGATTTTTCTTGTTTATTGCACGATCACGTTAAATTATTACCTGAGAATGTGTGGTAGAGAGACGGGCACGCGTATGAGGTCGAGAACGTTGTTTTTTACCTTTCATGAACATTACGCTATTAACTACATGATTTCGTTTCAAAACGAAAATCGCAGAATTTGGGCCGTATTTTCAAACAAATAAACGACATATACTGGTGGTGGGACCTCTTGTGAGTCCGCGCGGGTAGGTACCACCNTAAATTATTACCTGAGAATGTGTGGTAGAGAGACGGGCACGCGTATGAGGTCGAGAACGTTGTTTTTTACCTTTCATGAACATTACGCTATTAACTACATGATTTCGTTTCAAAACGAAAATCGCAGAATTTGGGCCGTATTTTCAAACAAATAAACGACATATACTGGTGGTGGGACCTCTTGTGAGTCCGCGCGGGTGGGTACCACCACCCTGCCTATTTCTGCCGTGAAGCAGTAATGCGTTTCGGTTTGAAGGGTGGGGCAGCCATTGTAAGGGTAGGCAGCGGCTTGGCTCTGCCCCTGGCATTGCTGAAGTCCATGGGCGACGGTAACCACTCACCATCAGGTGGGCCGTATGCTCGTCTGCCTACAACGGTAGGCAGCGGCTTGGCTCTGCCCCTGGCATTGCTGAAGTCCGTGGGCGACGGTAACCACTCACCATCAGGTGGGCCGTATGCTCGTCTGCCTAAAAGGGCAATAAAAATAAATAAATAAAAAAAAACTATACTTGAGACCTTCGAACTTATATCTCAAGGTGGGTGGCGTATTTACGTTGTGAATGTCTATGGGCTCCAGTAACCACTTAACACCAGGTGGGCTGTGAGCTCGTCCACCCATCTAAGCAATAAAAACAAATTTTTATTTATTTATTTATTAGAAAAGATAAGTGGTTTTAAAAAACAAAACTCAGTAAATCGAATTGCGATCTAACAAAGTGTTTGTGTATTTTTAATACTACGTATTCTTCTCGTTATATATTTCAGTGAAGTAGTGTAATTACTGAAGTGGGCTGGATGTTGAAGATCGTTAATTTGCGATAGAGCCAACGATGGTCCTGAATGGAGATGAGCTGCCCGCAAAATGTGGATGGGTCGCTTGTAACAAGACAGGATATATTGTCCGACACTTAAGTATTTTCTAAGAAGTTTACTCAAACTGTTATTAAGAAGCTTTAATGTTTAGGGCACAAAAGGTCAGGTAGTTTGTTTACCATTAAGTGTTGGGAATTGAAGATAAAAATTTATCGAGTTTGCTCTTTACAGAAGTTATATAAGAAGATTATATTTTTGATGTTTCTTTTTGGGAAAACATTAACTTTTACGCCAAAGATGTTTTCAAGGAAACCTGAATTAGGAGAATTACTCTGAAAATATTACCGCCCACTGAACTTACTAGTCGATGTATTTAGCATACATATTTAGTATAGGCTAAGAGTTATTTTTATTTACTTATAACATTTTAATTTGTTATATGCCAGTATTAAATTATTATTGGTGAATTAGTTTTCGTTTATATTCATGAAATTATCCTTCGTTATTTTACCTTTATTCTACTAGGTGTACAACATTTATCCATTTTATAGTTTCATATGTCTAACGACTGGCCCCCTGTATCGGAAGATTTAATCATTGGATTATTAGAGCGTACTGGACCTGTGGAGTTGTATTTTTTGGAAGGCTGAATCGACTTAAAAATTCCACTGCGGCTTCGGGCAAACGCACGCCGGACCAGCAGTCGTCGATGGTCTGTACGAAGCCCACTCAAACGATACCCCACGCATCCTGAGATACCCCTCTGATAATCGAAAGCACCGGGTTCAATGACTTAATTGATATTGGATAACATCGACCAATGAGAATAAGCTTAGCTTTGGTAAAATCAAAGCTTAAACTAGTTGCAAAGTTAGGCTGTGAAGTAAAGTCAGGAGTGCGAGTAGAAACACCGTTTGACAACACAATTTTTTTATTGCTTATATGCGTGGACGAGCTCACAGCCCACTTGGTGTTAAGTGGTTACTGGAGCCCATAGACATTTACAACGTAAATGCGCCACTTACCTTGAGATATAAGTTCTAAGGTCTCAGTATAGTTACAACGGCTGCCCCGCCCTTCAAACCGAAACGCATTACTGCTTCACGGCAGAAATAAGCAGGGTGGTGGTACCTACCCGTGCGGGCTCACAAGAGGTCCTACCACCAGTAATTACGCAAATTATAATTTTGCGTGTTTTGATTTTTATTACACGAAATTACTATTGGTGAAAGATGAGGAACTAAAAGTAGTAGCTGGAAATGACTCGAGTAATTTAATGTGAGATCTTTTTGATGAAAAATGAAATATCTTAAATATAAATAACTATATCATATTCATAGCCTAGAGGTAGGCAATGGTTTTGTTTTCTCCTAGTATCAACACTATGCACGAGCAACGGTAACTGAATTATAGTAGTTTGACTAAATTAAAACTAATTTGTCTCTATACATTACAAGAGTTAAATAAAGGAGTAGAAGCTTGTCATCCAAAATGTTTAAAATAAAGTTTAAAAAAAATCATTGATGGCTCACGGACCACATTTACGTATCAAGACGTTATCAATTCATCGTATCGTCTTTTATAAAATAGGATCATTTTGTAAGGGAAAAAAAGGAATCATAATATAACTTGGGACGTTTGTCCAAGGGAAACATTTTTTCGAACATCCGAAAAACGTTAAGTTAACAATAGCCTTTACAGAAATAAGATATTCAAGACGCGCTTGGGTTCGTTCGACTTGAATTGCGAGAATCCCTTTCATTTGATGGATGCACTTTTGAAAGCAATCATTGTGCTATTTAGAAAATACTATTTAATTTTAATTAATTACCATTCATTTATTTATATAGTTTTACTTTCTTTCACTAGTTCCCTGAAATTTTCATCCTTGAAACTAACCAAGAGAAGAAAGACACAAAACTATTTTCATTGTTTTCAATAGTTTTTTTTTTGCCCTTGTAGGCAGACGATGACATGGCCCACCTGATGGGGAGTGGCTACCGTTTCATGTGAACTTCGCAAATTCAGGGGCAGAACCAAGCCTCGTTTGAAGAAGGACATATCATAGCGCAGGAAATACCGTGCAGGGGAACTCATTCCAAACCCGATTTGTATCAATGAAACAAGAAAGTTTGGTTTTTGAGCTTTAATCAGACTCATGATGCACCTGACGTTGATCAGGTCATGAAACCAATAGACTTGAATATGAGTCCACACTAAGCTGACCGACTCAAAGACCCATTTACTTTCCTGTCATTGAAACTAAAATCCAAGATTGTTACTAAGCCATTACTGAATGTATTCTAGTTACAAATCCCAATATAAAACAAATTTAAACACTGTAACCGTCACACGGATTCAGTTTATAGTCAGAACGTCAATTTAATCGATACATCGGAGTGAAATAATGAACTGACCGTCGCGACCATAAAACACGATTTTATCATACCGTTGGGAGGGACACGCTTTCGAATATCGTAATAAAAATTCACAGATGTCAAATTTATGAGGATCGACCATTGTAGAGAGATTAAAAGATTTACTACGGATGAGGGTGCCACGAGCGCTACGAAGCTACGGCGCTACGGAGCTACGAATCAAGTTCTACGACGAAATTTACAAGTTTAATAGCATTGTAATCCTGCTATATCGGTTTGAGCTTCTTATAGAGCACGTGTTACCTGAACTGCTTCGTGTATTTTGTGAGACAATATTCCGAATTGTACGAAAGATAATTTTGAACACTGAGCAGTTAATTTTTCTACTGATACTCTCATGGAAATTAACTCACCCCTTTTCAATTAATGATCACAGAAAATACATACCTGAAACAAAATATAAAACATCAGTATATAGTCATATCAAAAAAAAATCAATTAGTGGCCGCTTAACTTCATGCTTTTTTTCAATTTTGATAGAGGGCTTCGAAATAATTTTACACCTTTTGAGATCACAAAAAATTGAATTGAAATCAATTTACGAATGATTTTGAAATGAAGTAAATGAATGAAAAATAACGAATATTATGTCAAGTGAATAAAAAACTGAACTAATGCTATAACAATGAGAGATAGAGTTTATTTATTACGCTTTCACGTCTTAACTACTAATCTGATCATCATGGAAATTTACATACAGGTACCGAAAAGACAAGATGTATTTCATCTAGAAAATAGTACTATTCCGAAATATTATTATTGTTTTCTACATTAATACGACCAAAATCACATGTAACAGCCAATCGGTTAAAATCATTCGAATTTATTAAGCATTTATCTTATCCTTATTTTTGAGATAAACAATAAGTTAATTTTCTTAAAAAAACTATCAGTATCTTCTTGTTGCTGTACAATGGTTGTTAAGCAAAAATACAAAATTTTGTTATGGTGAGAGACATCAATCATTTTACGATTGTACGATTTTCGGAATCAGTCTGAGTTATAAAGTTGAAAGTATTAAAGTACTGAATCGTTTTACACGTACAAAANTATCCTTATTTTTGAGATAAACAATAAGTTAATTTTCTTAAAAAAACTATCAGTATCTTCTTGTTGCTGTACAATGGTTGTTAAGCAAAAATACAAAATTTTGTTATGGTGAGAGACATCAATCATTTTACGATTGTACGATTTTCGGAATCAGTCTGAGTTATAAAGTTGAAAGTATTAAAGTACTGAATCGTTTTACACGTACAAAACAATGCCAGCCAAGCAAAGCTGTGACTTTGGTTAGCATACGTTGAAACAACTCGTGTACTATCTAACAGATATGTGCTCTTCTATTAAATACTAACTACTGAATCCAGTTTCAGTTAAATCGATGATAAGCGGTGTAGTGTGTATATCGTGTGTAAATCGACTATAAGCTGTTTAAAGATAATGTTTAATATGTTTAGCATTAATTGAATTTTAGCATTAAGATTTAAGAGTAATCACTATGTACTACTATAATAGGTTTTTCTTAAGATGATTTATGTAAAAAAAAAATTTTTTTAGATTATTATTATTTCTTTTCTTTTTTTTTCTTGTACCCCTGTGGTGTAGTGTGTAAGTCAGTTCAGTATAATTAAAGTCGTCGCACAGACAATACGTGTTTTAATCAACAACATCTAGGCCCCACACCTCAGCGGTGCACACGGACTCGATACACGCCACTAAATATACAATTTAGTATTTATTATATTTGTTTATACAGTCATTGTTTCGTCCGCTGCTTAACCAAGCGCGTCAACCTCTGCGAATTATGAAAAAGATATTTCCCCCGGGCTAGGGCGACGCCTTATAAACGTCCGTTACGCGAAGTATAAATCACCGTAAACGCTAACGCCGCCAAATAAATAATTTTCTTTATTCATCAAAATTAAAAGGGGCAGTTGACAAAGCTTCGCCTTAATTAAAATCCGTCGGCTATTATGCCTCGATCGGGCTTAGCTTATTTAGTGAAAAGCTACAATCACTATTATTAAGGTGAAGTTGACTTAAGACCGTTCTGTTCATATTTTAAATTTTTATTTGATCATAGTTATCGAAAAAATATTTTTTGAAATGTACTCAGAAATAAAACCGTGATAAATTAAAATTTAGTGCACTATTTGGC
This sequence comes from Bombyx mandarina, assembly GCF_003987935.1. The sequence goes on from NW_021011563.1 coordinate 268,101, forward strand.
ATATAAATGTTTTACAGCTCCACGATATATTTGTAAGGTATCGCCAAACGCAAAAAAACTCAAAATTCTAAAACGTTACAGCGGCGCTCTTGCTTCTTTTTATTATTGGACAGTAGTGATATTATCACCAATCTTCCTACTTTTCTCTTCTTTAACCTTAAACTAAACATTACCGAGTGTAGGTTCCTGTCACCTATGTTAAACTTTTTTATTGCCTTTGTGGGCAGACGAGCTTACGGCCCACCTGATGGTGAGTCGTGACCCTCGCCCATGGACTTCAGCAATGCCAAGAGCAGAGCCAAGCCGCTGCACATAACATATTTGTACCTTACGATTTTTGGCTATACGCATTCAGTTATTACCAGGGCTCTGCCCATATTTTAGTATTTTCCTTTCTAGCTCTCTCATTCCTAATCTCTAACTAATGATAAAGAAAACTGCAATCCCGCATATGTGGTCACCGTCCTCTTTAATTAAAGAAGTCATCATATATTCCGGCTTAAAAAGCAATCGTTGTTACAATGGAACAGAATAATAAACAAATTCATATCAATTCGTTTAATTTTAATTTTTAGTTATTTAATTTTATATGCGTTCCAAAATTTGCTTTACCTACAGAGGGCACAAATACATTTTTACTTTATTGGAAAGGAGCAAGCTTGACTCGCCAAAACCTAAGACAATATTTACTGACCTACTACTTAACTTCAAGCAACTTCCTTGAAAGTAACCGGTATCATTGTATGAATTTACTTTGAAAAATAAATAAATATAAACACATTTTGTTTTTAGTTTATAGCTCGAAGTATAGGTCACCTATTTTAGAAAATCGAATGTAGGTCTTGTACAATACGAGCTGCGCTTAGTGCAGAGAGATTTTTTTTTTTTTTTCATTATTAAAATTTCTTCGGTTCCCTATTTATTTTTGAAGGGAACGTAGCAACTTTTACAAGGATGCATTAGTGGCGAGCTTCGGCGCAGACCAGGAGATTAGCTAATGGTCTAAACTAGACGCGAACTGTTCGAGGAACAAAAATAGCAGGAAAACTTAAGTGGTTTGTTAGGGTTCATGTTGTATCAAGAAAATGTTCGATTGTACAAGTGTTGTCCACTATTTTTTGCTCTTTGAGGTCTTCTTTTTACAGTCATTTTATTGTTATTACCGCGGATATGGGCTCAGGGCTCATCTGATGTTAAATAAGTTCAAAAACAATAGCAAAAGTAAATTATAATCGATCAAGTCATCACTGATTTGAGATTCTGTATAGAAAATTGCAACACATCCTAATATTATTAAAGTGTTTAAGCAGTAGTTATAAATTGAGTGACAAAAACAAAAAGTAACTAATTCAACGGCCTCTAAATAAATTACTAACAATCTTAAACTTTTGTGATATTAAATCAAATTGAAAAAGATATCTTCCGAACAATAACTAACTTAAGAATTTGACGCTTTCTATAATTAAATTATAAAGTTTAATAGAAAATATAATATTACTGGAACTAATTAGGCATTTGGTACTTTTCGTAAACGTTTGCTATTTGAACATTGATTCAATAATTGGAATCGTCCTTCCACGAGCTTTTTTTGTTAATATGAAAAAAAAAAATATTATTAAGCATTTTTGTTCTAAGAAGTAAAAAGTGAATATAAATTTATACCACAGCTATTAATTTTGAAATTATTTTCACAATGATTCTATTATTAAGATTCGTTGCAGCTAACTTTTTGTAATTCGTTGTAACTATACTTGAGATCTTAGAACTCATATCTCAAGGTGGGCGGCAAGGTGGGTGGCATTTACGTTGTAGATGTCTATGGGCTCCAGTAACCACTTAACACCAGGTGGGCTGTGAGCTCGTCCACCAAACTAAGCAATAAAAAAAAACTCATACTTCAAACGCATTAAAAGAAGAGCTCCGTTTTTTCTCTTTCCAATATTTTCTTGTCTGTGCCTAATTAATTTTAACTATACATTTAGCATAAAAAGTAATTTATAAACAAGATCTATAAATCTCGAGTCGTAAAAGATTTATTTGCGTGTTAGCTTTCCGTTCAAGTGCACATCGAGTTTTCAATTACACAAAGTGATGGGCGCTGTGTTGCGGGCGTACCGCGAAAAACGTTGGCGCGGTCAGGCGGCCTGACCGATTGCACGCCGCTCACCCGAAACTGACATTACCAAACTAAAAACAACTCAAGCAAACAGATGTTAAGGTTCGCAATCCAACGAGCGAGCCGTGAAAACTACTAAAGTCGGCGGACAACTCGTTTTCGAAAGGTTGAAGGAAAACTCGATCGCTTTTCCAGGGGGAAGCTCTCAGTGGTTTATTGCGTTATTACCTGGACGTGTCTGCCGCGACGGGACAGCCGCAATTCGAGAAGAAAAGAACGATATGTTGTGAGGAAAGGGATTTTATAGAGCTCTAGAGCGAGCTCCCGAGAAAAGACCAAGTGAACAACCACTTTCCGCACCAACCGTAATTTTCTTTGATGAAAACTCAACTGGACAACGCAAAGTTTTTATTTTTCATTCAATTCAATATCGTTGAACGGTTTGCAAGGTAGGACCGGTAGGTTTTCCTGTTTTATATTTCCAGGTGATCGTAATCAAAAAGTTCGAAACGAGGACAACAAACGGATTTATTTTGAAAACTAGCCGTAGTGTTCACACGCTGCAAGAAATGCACTGCTAGAAAACAGAGAGCTTATATTGTTTAATCCAGTAAAATTGTATTTACTATTTTCTTTAAGAACATTTTTTTATTACGTAATTGGGTGAATGAACTTAGGCATCACCTGGTGTTGATTGGTTACTGGAGCTCATAGAATGTCATCAGATACCTTGAGAAACAAGGTCAGTCTCAATTATATTGTAAAATGACAATTTCACCCTCTACACCGAAATACATGACTGTACGAATGCGTCGTAGTAGAAATAAACAGTAGTATGTATATGTGCGGACTAACAATACGCCCGACTACCAGTATTTGATTCCAATGGTTTTCCTATTACAGTAAGAACCATTCTCACCAATGCGAATTCAGTGAATGAACTTTATTACGCCGAAAAAACCTCGGAAATTGGTGACAAAAAGTGTAACACAGTCTTAGGAGTCGTGAAATAAGAGTGATGTCCATAAAATAAAATAATAAGCGCCCAATAAAATCTATCGTTGCGGCCGGGTTTGGGACAAATCTGTCAAATTCGTCTGGTCGATTGAGAGGGGGAACAAAAGGAAGACGTCAGGGGCGAAGTGGGTGAGAAGTGGTCGAAATTTGATCTGAAGCAGATCGCGATCGTAGTTGCCATCAATCGATGGGTAATTGGGAGCCATGTCAACCGAGTAAACGATACCGCCAATGTGACAAGAATATTGCCGTTTTATTTTATTTGCGGGGCTCGGAAGTCATTTTTGCAAATCTTTTCTTCTTGTATTTATTTCGTTTTCTTTGTATCATTTTTATGGCTAGGAGGCTATTTACATTTTAATTATGTGCATATAATAATAATATGTAGATGTTTTTTATTGGGTGGACGAGCTCACAGCCCACCTGGTGTTAAGTGGTTACTGGAGCCCATAGACATCTAGGACGTAAATGCGCCACCCAACTTGAGATATCAGTTCTAAGGCCTCAGTGTAGTTGCAACGGTTGCCCCGCCATTCAAACCGAAACGCAATGTTGTAAGAATATAATATATATATTAATACGTGATGAAAAAACTTTGTACCCCTTTTTACGAAAATTGCGTGGACGGAGAAGTATGAAATTTCCCACACTTATAGAGAATATCGAGAAGGAGTGCATAATGCAATTTTTTTTTAAATTATACGTAAAAATTCATTAAATGAATAAAATAAAAATATTATATACACTACCATGTATTTGATACACACACGAATATATGTTCTGTTATTTATTGGTAGTCTGTGGTCAAATTCAGAATAGATTGATAATGTTTGTCTTCAATATTATTTATCAATAGGCTATGATAGTATTTGACAATAGGCCCCTTAATCATGTTCAAACTTATAATTTAAATTAATTATAGTCGAATTTCGACTACCTACCGGGCGACGACTACTTATGTTAAATACGTTATATTAACAATTTGCTTAATTTAATTCATTTCAATTTTAAGCTCGATAAATAGGTTAAATATAAATGAATTAAATTAAAACTTTCGATTTTTTTTTTATTGCTTATATGGGTTGACGAGCTCACAGCCCACCTGGTGTTAAGTGGTTACTGGAGCCCATTGACATTTACAACGTAAATGCGCCACCCACCTTGAGATATAAGTTCTAAGATCTCAGTATAGTTACAACGGCTGCCCTACCCTTCAAACCGAAACGCATTACTGCTTCACGGCAGAAATAGGTAGGGCGGTGGTACCTACCCGTGCGGACTCACAAGAGGTCCTACCACCAGTAAAATATTCATTACACCATAATGTTCCTTCATCAAGGGGTTCGTGAACAGTGGATAAGTATGTATTTCCTTAGGAAAAATGTCGCATGCGGCTTCGATATCAGCGTAGTCGCATCGCTTCTAATAGGACATCAGCCGCCGTAATCTAAAGGCCATAGCGTCATAAGCAAATAACTTAAGCTACATAATACTAGTTACTAATTATTTAAGCATCATATGTTTTTTATGTTTATTTTACAATATTTTTTTATTAAATATTAATCATTTCAACTATGACGTTAGACAAAAATACCTAATCGATTCTTGATATGGACATCTGAATATCAACGCAAAGGATTATGCAGAAACATTTCATCCGGCAGCCTGGAAACCTAAGCAATAATAATATGGTACATACAAATTCCTCTCTGACAGTTATATGACTGACATTTTCTTGAAAGCGACGTTTAATTAAACGCGATTCTGATCGGAACGGATTTTACCAAAACAATATCGTGTTACATCTGATCCGCAACGTGGAAATGGAAAATTAATTAACAACTAATTTGTGTTGTTGCACGTTTTTGTTATGAATTTTGATGCACGAAGTTAAGTTACGATGTTTTTCTAAGAATTCTGATGCTTCGAGTTTTTCGCTGAACTGCTAATTAATTTCTAGAAAGATTTCGAGGTTAAACAACTTTATTGGAACGTTATTCAAATTTTATCGGGGTGAGACGTGGAGTGAGCACAAACGGTTTGATGCCGCTGTCCCGGATAATATATCGAATGCTTCTGTCCTAAACGAAGCTGTTATTCTAATGTCATTTAGACTTCAATCTCACGTGTCAAGTTGAGCACCATTATGAATTCAGGATGCAGGATTTTAGCAGTAGGCAGCGGCTTGGCTCTGCTCCTGGCATTGCTGAAGTCCATGGGTGACGGTAACCACTTACTATCAGGTGGGCCGTTCGCTCGTCTGCCTATAAAGGCAATAAAAAAAATAAAAAAATTGCTGCTCAACTCTCAACTCGTTATAAATTTTTATAATCTCATCAACACTAATTGAAAACAACAGTAAAACAGCCATCGACTAAATAATATACCACCAAATAATAGTATTGTAAATGAAAGCCATGGTCCGTAACACACAATCATTGAGCGCAGTTACTCGCCACACTGACTATAGTTTGTATCAATTAACGTTATAGTTAAGCATAGGGCAGGCACGCGGATCGAATCGCCCATCCGAGCGGCCGATTCACCGGAAATGACGCAGAAAATTGCTAGCCGCCTCACGTGGACGCAATATCCTACGACGACTTCCAATTATGTAGATTATGTACCTGACGATACACTCACATGGACATTATGTGTAACGGTTTTTAATGTTCCGACTTACACGAATATAATACACAAACATATAATTATAAAGTATTGTTAGGACTAAGGTAAAGTGAATTCATTTTAGAAAAATAATTTCATAAATTTCAGACCGAATAAATGTTTCCTTTTTATATGTCATTATAGGCAGACGAGCATACGGTCTGTCTGGTCATGTTTAATAATATTTCTAGTACTTATTGAGAAACAGCTTAAAAAATGAATTATAAAAAAGTTTCATTTTAAATATAGTTTTCTTTTCTAATTCAGGTATGCGTAGGTAGGTAAACAACATTTTATTGATAAAATGTACATTAAAAGTAACTAGTATTCGCCAATGATCGAAATTGGACCATAATCACTGACAATCAAGATTTAGATTCATTTGATGTATTATATTTTCTCTTTGGTCTTCTTAAGATTTCGAAGAAGAAAATACTGATTTATTTCTAATTATTTTATTATTAGCACCGAAACTCATCAATAGAGAATAACCAAAAGAAAATCGGTTGACAAACAGAGAATAAAGTTCTACTTTTTTGTATGGGGGCATAACCAGCCCAATGCCTACTCCAAAACTACTACAATTATAAGAAGAGGCTAAACTTTTGATATTAATGTAAAACTCTAATATACACTTTTTTGTTAATACCGCGATGACATCATGATAGTTGGTAGTCGTTTATGGCATGTAATTGTGGCAGTTGCTATGATAGAATACAAAATACTCGCATATGACAGATGCTTGAATCTCGCTAACGATATTTTAAGGATAAATTTGCATATACACAAGTGCCGAACAACAACATTCGGACCGTCGGTATACTGAACAATTTCATACGCTCGGTGGAAGATCTTCTTATTATAATTACCTCTCAAATATTTATTGATAACGAAGGATTCTTTCGCATTTAAAAACGTAAATATTTGGTGGTATTTCATAATTTAACGGCATTAGTTAGAAATTACCCAGAGTAGAGCTTCAAAATACACACACGAAAAATATAAACAAAAATTCATTAGTTTATATCTTTCAATAAATCACAATTTCAATTTTTAATTTGAGACTGCATTTATGAAATCGCGTTTAATAAAGAAAAAAAAAACATTCTAAGTTATTATTGCTGTGCATTAAATATTTATAAAATACAATTAAACCGAACGAAGCGATTCAAAACACGCGGCGTGCCACAACTCAAACCGTATTTGTTCAAATAATTTTATCTACATGCTAATACAAGACATAAAAACATAATCTCGTCGAAAATAAACATGGCTGCTAATATTTTATGGCAGACAAAGCTTAAAGAGGTCGACAATCGTACAGTGCGCTTAGTATTATTATTATATGCAACATTACTGTTGGAAAGTAGAATTCATCGAAGATTTTTTTTTTGTCTCATTATTTTGTTAAGTTTCTGTCTGTAGTGCTAGATTTTTACATATATAAACTTACTTTTTTCTTTATTATATATGAAGGTACAATATTGTATATACAATTTGTATTTTTGTGTTATATTTATTTATAACCTATCATTTAGCTTAATTTAAACCGATTTTCCTTTAAAAATATGTAAAGCTATAAATAAATAGACCATCGAGTACAATTAACTTACGAATTAACATAAGTCTCCAAAATGATCCCCTGCACTCACATACTGATATATTATGTACATTATAATACATGTTCTAATGAATACATTAATTTAAATTAAATAAGATCAAACCAATTTATAATAAACTATTTGACTTCTTTCTCTTTAGTCGAATAACTTTTTTATTTTACATTATTAAATATCCAACAAGACATGATAAATAATAGTAGTTTTTATATTTCAGAGTAGGTTAGGGTGGGTTTGATTATTACCATTTTGGAAGGGTAATGTAATGGTAGAAAGCTTACCTGGCTATCATGCTACCGATTTCTACCGCAAAGCTCTCATAAATTCTGGTTGAAAAAACAAAAACCACATAATCTGAACGTGGAACAATTTTAAATACCTACTTTTTTTAATAAGTTGAAATGTAATTTCGTTCAGTACGTTGTGGAAAATTATTCAAATAATAAAAAGTCCCGTTGTGCTGTCTATAGCAAGTGTCTGTATTGTCTAGTAAACATTCACATGTGGATCGAGGGCCAATCTGCATAATGAAAAGAGGTTATTGCGCGGATCGGACTAAGTCTGCAATTTCCCGCCTCAATTGTTATGGTCTCGGGAGCACTGCATATTGATTCTTAGTGTCGTGCTATTTTTTGCTATTGGTTACTGTGTAGCGGATTTAAAATGATAGGTTGGATCTAGGAGGGTCGACTATAATGTTTTTACCGGCGGTTTTAAGGCATCTTGTATGCTCACGTGGGGTTGGTACCACTATCTTAACTATTTTTCCCCTTTTTTCCTACTTAAGCTGAGAGACTTGAGAGGCTATTTCAGCGTAACCTTAACTAGTAGGTGAGCTCACGGGGCTCAAACCTGACGATGTTGCTAACACGAACCCTAGCAAGAGCCGTGCTTCGCAGAATCTACCACCGGATCGGAAACGCGACCCACTGAGAAGATCCGGCGAGAAACTCAGTGGGCATTTTCCCGCAAACCAGTAATGCATTACGGTTTTAAGTGTGAGATAATCATAATACTATTGGCACTTGGGCTCATGCTTCGAGTCGGGTGGTGGCATTCACGTTACAATGTCCGGCTAGCAGCTAGAAAGAGCAACCCCAACCTTTATCTAATTATTTAAAGTCATTTGCATTTCATGGGCCTTTCATTCTTAGAACAACTAAATGCATCGATATCTCAATTTAAATATTTTTAGTTTTACCGCAACCTCAGTAAACCATATTAAATAAAATTGTTTCAATTAAAAATTTAATAAATAAATAATAAAATAAAAATTTATCATTAACCTAGTAAGAGATTATTTGATTAGGTAATTGTAATGGGATTATTAATTTTGTCTTGAGGCTTTCTAAGAACTTTGTAAACATACCTGCGGCATCATTACTACAAATATTTCGGCTTTAAAGAATATAATATGAAAGACTTAGACTAGATCCGAAATATAAAATTTATCCATATGACTATATTGCAACTGATATCAGAGCAACAGTCCGTGAAATCAACGTTCCATAGTACTAATAACGTTTAAAGTATAAAATGAAATCGAAATACATTCTCAAGAATTCAGAATTGCTTAAGAAGAAAATGACAATGACCTCATCTACCAGTAAACTATGAAATTGTTGATAATTCCAAAAAAAAATAATAATAATTGAAACGCTAACATAGAATGCGGTTTATATACCACGTCACGATCAATGGCTCTAACTCATCCCGAGCGTCACGCGATCTACCGTGTTCGGTTTTTTTTTTCATCAGATGAAAGCCCGTATTTATAAACTACGGTGAATAGTTTCAACGGACCAGCGGGTTACGAGTTTTTGCAACAAATGCACCCGTGGCTGATTCTGTTGAATGTTAATTGGCCTACGATATATACTACTACATGTTTGTTGTTTTTATTAGAAGAAAATTCCGTTTAAGCCTTACGTTTATTATATTATAAAAGGTAACTCTTGGAGGCGTGTAGCTATTAGATTGTTTTTATTGTGTTTCAAGCAATTTATGTTTTTATTTGGATCGTTTGGTTGAGCTATAATGTAAATCACTAAATCAGGTTTTGAATTGTAATTAATAGATACCGTTCACATATGTAAAGGGTTTTTCATTAACATTAGCGTTCCATGGTGAAATGTCACGACCAAATATGTGTTTATGTCAAATTTGACAGCTATTGCTTTACCAAGATGGCCGCTATGAGCTGTCATATTCGCGCGTCCCTATTGAAAAACCCTATAATTTTGAATTTATATTTTGCTATTATCTTCATCGTTCTATTAATTTCAGGATTTTAAAAATGATTTCTCTTTATAACTTATTTCCATATTAGATATACCAAACTTATATTTTCTATATTGCTACTTAACTAACTACACATTGATCAACGCACGTCTATATACATCAAATAGACTAAGCCTTTTGAAGTAACTGATGCGATATTGTAACCGGAACCTAGAGAATTTAGTAAATGAAGACTCGAGGTTATAATCTCAACTGAAATACAGTAACAATTCATGCCAAAAAGCACTTTATATTTTTTATCTCCAACGAACATTATCCAGCAAATCCCTAGAAAACAGATCTAAGAATTGCCCGCTATTAAACGCTCTATTATCGTGAAAGTGTTCTTAAACAGCCTTGCGCTGGTGAGACCGTAGTGAAGTCGATTAGACGAGATTATGTTGGAGCTATGCAGTTACTACGCAACTGCAAGCCACGATTGCTGTGTCATCGCATTTCAGCGAGAGCTACGTGACCCCATCAGCCAGTAATCCAACAGCACCTGGTTTTCAAATCTTCATTTCCTTTGCAACGATTTGTCGTGAAGCCGTTCGTTCGGATACAATGGAAATGCTAAATTTCAATTGGCTTGTTTTGAAATTCCATAAGGTATACTTGGAAACATTCCGACTACGAATATACGTGGTTTCTTTTTAACACACTTTACAAGATAATTTCAAAACCTTCAAATATTTAGCCTGTGTGGTTACGTATATAATTTCAACGATTACTTAAATAAATAGTAAAATCAATCTCGTTCTGACTTGTATATTTACATTTTAGCAGTAATTAAAAATAAGGAAGCACAATTCCTACTTAATTGGCCGCCAATGCAGTCACAAGTCTTTCCGCGATGCTCAAAATTATTTCAAGCGAAATTAAAATGTTTACGACGAAGCATTAACCGGATCTTTCCGGAGTTTCTGTTAATTAATCTTTTAAGCTATTTAGTCAAAGAGAAGTAAATTCCTTTGGCAGCTTTATTGAATTCGTAAAGTTAGTTTTAAATAAGAAAGCATCGATACTGGTGTCTGAGCTCGGTACCCTTAAAGTGATTTCCCAACTTAATATAAAGTTACAAGATTGTGTAGACGGGGTTTCAAGCGTTTTATTGAGATTTTCGTTACAGACACTGTTCGTTCCAGAATTGATTAAACATATTTTTAGTTTATGAAAATAGAGTACTGTTGATGATGATGAAATTTTACGTTGATCAAATATAATCAAATCAAACGTTGTATTTTTTGTATTAAATACATCGCATAGATCCAGAAATGTGTTCTTAATATTTATTAAATCTGGTGTGAAGTGATCATCACTTCGATTTATAAACAACTATTGTACGGCATTACTATTGCAATTAACAGTAGAAGCAGCGTAATTTTCATCAAATTAAGCACGTTAACGCATCGTCGATAAAATATGCATATATTATTCATCAATATTGATACAGTTTTCATCAAATTAATTGCTTATTTGTAACATAAATGTTGACAATGTAATCGCGAATATTGAATTACGAAAAGTATTGGATGCAGGAGATGAATCTGGCTTTTTGTTGAAACTCCTGTGGGAAATTCCGGGCAACACTGACGATAAAGCCTCGATTTATGCAGGGACCGCATTCCCGTCTAGCTGGATGACAATTTTGACATATAGAAATACGAACACAGGGATACAGACATTTGGAGAAATTCAGAATGTACGCTCTGTGAATGAAGACAGAAACAAAGTGAATTTAAAGAGTGCTAGATCTGAATAGGATTCGATTGTACAGGATTTTTGAAGTGAACGGAGTAAAGGTGTCGCAAGAAATTACAGTCTTATTCTATTTTGGCCTTATGTTTGTCTGTGAAAATTTCAAAATAGTTACTCTTATATGAAAATAACGACCGCAATAGGCATTTTGTATAATTCTGCTTTAATAATAACTGTGAGAGCTTGATTAGAAATCAATGATAATACAAGAGACGCTGTCACTTCAATCTATATTGCGTGTTAGTAAAACAAATAAAAATAGCAAACCTAGCCAGTCCATAGGAATTGATAGCAATGTCGTGTACAAATCTTTTATAAGGCACGAGTTCCCGTTTAAAGAATCTTTGAGCTCTGCTAACGTACTAATAACATATAGGAGAAGCTATGTAGAACGCACTATCTTATCTATGCGAAAATAAAAACAAAGTTACTGTACTCCTTTACATACTGACATAGTCACAAATTCGATTTACAAATTTACAAAAAAGTATTGCTTTAGCCTTATGTATAGCTTTCCATTCCCTAAACACAACAGCCCTAAGACAATACGCAGACACAACTAAATCCAGTACAAATTCTAGGATCACAGACACACATAGTCGGTATTGTATCGGTGGGGAGTGGGACGCCTCAACCTGTTGCTTCAACTATTTTATTAGCGGGAATGTGTCGGCGCTCCATTCTTTATCGTTCTTTTGTTGTACGCCGTTTAGCGTACATTGTGCCCTGTAGTGATTGGATTCAAAACGCAAACAGAAAGCGCAGTTCCAATTTCCTTTTGTATTTATTTATTGGAATTGATTGATATGGTTTAGCTCTAAAAGCTTAGAAGTTGGGGCTACTTCTGTAGTTATTAAAATAGAAAAAAAATAGTAGTTACATGACGTTCTTGGTACCAACTGCTCATTTCGGCCAAGAATTAGTCTTTCTTTCCAGAGATCTCAACTGTATGTCTCAAAGTGTATGCTCAACATTGATTCCTCGTATCGTAAAGATATCACAAAAAAACTCTCAAACAAAGAAATTTAACAGTAGACAGCGGCTTGACTTTGCCCCTGCATTGCTGAAGTCCATGGGCGACGGTAACCACTCACCATCAGGTGAGCCATATAAGCTACAAGGGCAATAAAAAAAAGCGTCGTGATCCTAATTTCAATACATCTAACACTGACTTGGACAAACGTATTTCTAACTAATTACAAATAAATGTGTTAATTCTTCTAATTCCCGTCGATGACGTGAATAAATGAATCCAAAGGCGCATAATAAGCCCGCAGAGTTATGTAGGTACAAGCTACAGTTCATGCGTTCCAGTTTAAAAGGTGGGAGGGCTTTGTAATAATTGCGACTTTTGACTTAAGGTAGGTAATGACATTCACGTTGTATCTCTGGGAACCGGGCAGGCTGTGAGCTCGTCTACCCATCTAAGCAATACATATAATAATTCCTCTATATTTACACAAATAGGGTATAAAGTTCCACTTATGTTTTGGTTAAAACCATGGCTAAAACCATGGAAAGAAGGGAAAAAAAAGAAACAATCCAAACCAACCTCAAAATAAAGGTAACAATCAATAAATTCAATAAAGGTGAATTAATTTCCTTGAAAAGTCTAATAAATTTGCGCTCTAGGGATTCAGATGTTGTTAAAAATTAATTCGTCAATTCCTTGAAGCCACAAGCCGAGAGCTCGAGGGTTTCCCTGCGTCGGAATGTAAGAACCCTTTTACAAGGAAAGTTACTCCTGTGGGAACGTTCTCTTTATCAGTCAGGTATTTAGCGAAGAAAATACAAATCGTCGAAATAACACCAAGAACATTACACCAATTAGTGAAAGATACGAAAGTATTATCATCGTCTTGTTTGCGATTACGCTTTTCTCATTTACTTAAGATGGGCACATCGATATACGATCTACCTCGTATTTATTAGTTACTAGCTTTTGCCAGCGACTTCGTCCGCGTGGAATAGTTCACAAATAATGCTTTATTTTAGAACAAATTTGGTTAGCATAAAACACTTTATAGTGAGCCAACCTTAACATATAGACATATGCTGTCGCGGACTTTTTTTAGATCTTTTGAAGGGGAACCATTTTGTGATACATTATTTTAGCGAAACTTTAACCGTTTCTGCAGCGCACGCGGCTAAAGCTCTCAAAAGGGAAAAAACCCCGAATTTGAAACAGTATTTTTGGTCTTGACGTGATGTTATATAGCCTATAACCTTCCTCAAAAAATGGGCTATCTAACACTAAAATAATTTTTCAAATCAGACACGTAATTCCTGAGATTAGCGTGTTCAAACAAAGAAACTCTTCAGCTTTATAATATTACAAAGTATAGATTGGAGCCCACAGACATCACGATGTGAATGTTTCCTCTCATCCGGAGATATTAAGTCGAATCCTTAATTGACTGTGCCGCAGTAGAAATAGTCAAAAGTCAAAACATACTTTTAAAATTGAATGGGTTTCTTTTCTAATGCACAATATTTTCCTTCGTCATGATAGATATCGTTACGTCACTACATTGTACATTATCTACATTGTGAAGCTAAGAAATGTGTACGTCATAAAGGCTACAAGTCATATAAAACAAAACACTATCAGTAGCCGAAATCCCGCTTCTCAAACCATCTGTAGCGTATTCACTAGTGTAGTTGTATTCGGATGTGGAGTGTCTATTATGTGCCCGTACGATGGAGGGCTCTCGACGCAAACCTGCATTGTTTTACCGACCGGACGCACTTGAGTCCCAACTTGGCCTATATTTACGTTACGACTATAATATGAACTTGCTTCTTTCGTCTGCTTCTAACGTTTTGAACTCCTTAAGTTTTAATGATAATGGACACGTAATGGTTCTTGTCTTATGCGACGGTACAATTAATAACTTTTTATAAGCTGAGACGAGGTTTTCTAGTTCCTTTTTTTAAAATTCAAATGTAAATCTAAATGTCAGCAGCATATAAAATTCTATCCTACATATTATGATTACATATATGTATACATCTATACGACGTTACAACCAATTCTAATTTCAAATGGTCAGTTTGTAAATATAAAAATATGCATACCGACTCAATATCGCTAATTTAGAAAGAGCTATTGCTAAGAATCTTATACTTAATAAGTATACAAGTGAAATAAATTGTTATCATTATTAACACGCAAACTCACGCCTAAACAGCACACGCGAACACAAGAATGCGGTACGACAAGTCAAACAACTGTTTTCCAACATTTACACAATACAACAAAACTACTTATGCTTTTGGCAAATTTTACCTATGTTGACTAAGCGCTGTTTACGGGACAAGTAAGCAGGGCGGCTGCGGACGTTGAGCCCCTAATACCCGGTCGCGTGTACCGTGCGGTTTCTGTAAGGGATTTGTAAGTTTCTTCTATTGGTACAAATGCTTATTTCTGTTCGCTGCAAGTTACGTAACTTCCCGCACCTTGTTTTTGGAGTCTCAACTAAACCTTTGATGTCTCGACGATTTGCGGTTCGTTTTCTGTCTAAGCGTTTCGTCGTGATTATCTGAAAAAGCTTTCTACTCGTGAATCTTCTTGTATCAAAACTAGTTGTTAATCCGATCAGAAGCTTTGAGCGTATTATATTTTTAATTAATCAGCTTAATAAAAAAAGAGNACGTAACTTCCCGCACCTTGTTTTTGGAGTCTCAACTAAACCTTTGATGTCTCGACGATTTGCGGTTCGTTTTCTGTCTAAGCGTTTCGTCGTGATTATCTGAAAAAGCTTTCTACTCGTGAATCTTCTTGTATCAAAACTAGTTGTTAATCCGATCAGAAGCTTTGAGCGTATTATATTTTTAATTAATCAGCTTAATAAAAAAAGAGATATCAGATTTTATGTAATTTTTTTTAAAAACCAACGCTTATAGTAATCGCTTACCGCCCATGGACATCGACGAAACCAGATACACAATCAAGTCACCCACGTTTCATGAAATAATAATAAATGATGAACCTACATCAAACCAAAACATGCGTGCTGATAATGATACATGATTCGAGTAAACATCGAAAAATTACAATTTAGACAATCGATTTTACATTTAAACGTCACGTACCAGAAGCTCATTAACGGGAAATACGTGTACATCATTTACAAAAGTCATTCGTTTCCGAGACATAATATTATTCAGAGCTCGAATAAAATGAAAAGACACGCATTAAATTATGAATAAACAAAAGGCCTCGTTGAGTGTTCGACCGCGGACGGCGGAGTACAATCTATTATACAAAACAGCGAATACATCGCTCGGGAAAGCGACTAAGTGAGGAGTGACAAAACTTGAGTCGACGACTAATTAGCAATACAAACATGAATCAGAGGCTATTAGTTGTAATTGAATTGTCGCTGGCGGCGGAGTTGTCGCGGCGGCAAATTTAAATATCGCGCTTTACGAGGTTTCAGCGGAGCACTTTGTTCGCTGTTGTTATGAATGCGTAACTTTTAATTGCAAATTTTCGATGTCGACCAAAGACTCCAAAGTAAAAAAAAAGGAAGCGCAAAATCTGATAAGGGAAAAATATTAAACTAAATGCCGAAGGAATGTTTTATGCAATCACTCAAATTATGAAATGCCTATTTTCATATTTCAGTGACTTAAGATGTTTTATATTTTGTACTTTTATTTGCTGATTTAAGATATCTAAGAAATTCGCGGCCCGTCCTGCAACAAAAGATGTAACTTACTAATTATATCGACATCACTATCCTATAAACCGGAAATAATATTTTTTTCACGACAGTAAAAGTTCATTCAATCCATACAGAATTCCCTACTACCAGTACTTAGTTTGAAACTAGTTATTTATATATTAGGAAGATATTTAAGTGAGAAAACACATGAGCGTATGCGATGAGAAAAACTTGAAAAATTCGAAGAATGTAGAATCGCATAACCCTTAGCATAGTTTTGCTATTAATTGCCATACGGAATATTCTTAGACTAGACTTCAGATTTTTTAACCCAATAATATGAAAATAAATAGGTAGGTAGGTAGTAAAGGCATATATATCATTTCAAAGAAATTTATTTTCCACATATTTCATATAAATGTAAAAATGTCAATCGATTTCTACATTGAATTTCAAAACCGGTCATTGTTTTCGGATCATCTAATAAATATTCATAGGAGACAAATGGCGCTAAATTACTGAGGCGAGCCGACCCGATCACAAGACCTCTACTCCGTTTTTTTTTTACAGCGACAATTTTTCACTGAAATTCATAAAACACTCCTGTCGTTGCTCCGAGGAAATTATCTCCCCCATTGACTAAAATTTTTCACGGCAAGTTTGACTTCAATCCATTACTTTTTCCCACTTTTATCTCGAAACCGTCACGGGAAAGTTAAATTGCGTTAATTGCGGACTTGGTTACTTTTCGTGGTAGCATTTCGCGATAAACTGAGCGAGTTCTTTTTTTTTTTTTAAACGTGAAAAATTATTGCGGCCGTCGAATAGTTTAGGAGCCGTGATAATGTTTTGAAGCATCATTTATTTTCTGCTTTTTTTTTTTAACTCAACTTCCTCAAGAGACTTTATTGTTCATAATTCTAGCTTCAATTATTTTTAAGTATAAATTATTATAAATGTATGTATGTCTAAACGGATTTCGTTCGTAATTTACTCCCTGTACTTTAAGGTTAGCAGATCACATCAGATAATTATGCTGTCCTTGCAGTCTTATCTTGAAATCGCAATTATATTGTCGATGATCACTTTATTTTTTTTCTACTAAAATAATAACGTTGTTTAAGATTTTTAAAGATCGTAAATTATCTCATTAACCTCCTACTAAGTTATTACCCATTTTTTACCGGGGACGAGGCAGATGCCTCATATATGAGGTTTACACGCCTAGGTGGCGCGTAAGGTATGTGGGTCATGACGGTCCACAGACGTTGGAAGTGGACGACGGGCTTACGGGATGTTTTAGGGTCCTATCCACCAAACTCATGCCCTCTCTCACCCAACTTCCGATTTCCGTCCGGGGCTAGAATCCAGGCAGAGTAAGGGGCTTTCCGCGGTCAACACTACAATTAGACTCACGCGCCACCCCGAAGAAGGATTTTCGGTGTCGATGTGTTAGTCGACGACCAACAACACCGGTCACCGCGGTACGGCAGCCCGGGCAGTGCCGCTAGTGTTTCGAGATACCCCGCTGGGACAAAACCAGCCTCCTGGATCGAAACGCAAGACACCACCGATCAGGTTACTCTTTCAGTAAGTCTGGCGACGACGGCGTCAACGCCAATGAGGACTGCAATGCAACCGCAGTCGCTGCCGCGTCATCCAAACCTGCTGGTGACAAAATTAATAACCAACTTTAACTGATTTACTAAAACCAATCTACTAAACATTTACTAGTAGCACACTTACTAATCCTTACTAAATTCAATCCGGAAAGCATGACGAATTTGAGGCATAAGTAGACATGATGGTGGAATCAACCCATGTGTGCTTCTATAACTACCAATGACTATATATATTTGCTATTTTAATTTTTTTGACACGAAGGGATAAATAGCCGCTTCATCGTGAGATTTGTCCGTGGACATTCATTAAAAAAGTGTACAATTCAAAGTCGGGGAAGTCGAACTTTATGTCCCATTATGACGTAGACTGTAGATGTATGTGTTTGTCTCTTTCTAGTAGAGTTGTTTAGTTAAGGGAATTATTATATTATAAGAACATTTCACTATGAAAAGTTGATACACGGTATAAGTAATTAGGTAGCACGCGTCCTCGCGAAGCTAGTTCAAGTAGGTACGTTCCCGGACTAATTGCGTCACATACGTGGAAGGCGCTGACATATCCTCCGGTATCTTATTGCATCTTTGCAACCCCAGTCTAACACGAGTCTGCATTAATTACTCGAATTATATTCTGAGTGTGTTCGCAATTCACGTTAATATAGGATTACGTTTACGAAACTGCACAGATTGAAATTTTTAAATGTTTATTTCATTACAATTTAACTGGTGGTAGGACCTCTTGTGAGGGGTAGGTACCACCGCCCTGCCTATTTCTGCCGTGAAGCAGTAATGCGTTTCGGTTTGAAGGGTGGGGCAGCCGTTGTAACTATACTGAGATCTTAGAACTTATATCTCAAGGTGGGTGGCGCATTTACGTTGTAGATGTCCATGGGCTCCAGTAACCACTTAACACCAGGTGGGCTGTGAGCTCGTCCACCTGTCTAAGCAATAAAATAAAAAATAAAAATATTTCTTTTAAAAAATTCATGAATATTTTTCCGATTAAGATTTAGAACCATATATATTTAAGTTTATTTAGTTAACTCTAAAAATCTGAATGGTCAAAAGAATTTAATAACACATACTAATAGTTCTTATAATATAAACGACAATCCATAAATAATCTCTTTACGAAAAAAAAATGTGCTAAGCAGTTTTTGATGCAGGTTAGTTGCAGACAAAAGACCTGACTAGCAAAATCGAAAGGTAGTTTGTATGAGAATGGAATTCCACGAGTCAGCTGAGGGTGGATTACGTTTTTTCGGGCAAGTTTTGAGATTTCTGAATCCCTCCCACTATCCCGTCAAATTTATGGTTTTCATAAATCCATATAATCAGTACTTTAAAGTTTGATGTAGTTAAGTAGTGACGTAATAGTAATATTAAATAACTAACTAGCTTTTGCCCGCGGCTCCGTCCGCGTGGAATAGTTACTTTGGCATAACGCTAAATTGTACCCCCCACTTCATTTACGTAGAATTTTTTGAATTATAGAATACTAGCGACCCGCCCTCGCTTCGCTTCGGAAACATTAAAACACACATGAAACAAAAAAAATAAAATAAAAAAGTAGCCTATGTTCATCAGGGACAATGTCGGCTTCTAATGGAAAAAGAATTTTTCAAATCGGTCCAGTAGTTTCGGAGCCTATTCGAAACAAACAAACAAACAAATCTTTCCTCTTTATAATATTAGTATAGATTAAAGATATTTGAAACATTACTTATTAGCCTATAGCCTTCCTCAGTAAATGGTCTATCTAAAACTGAAATTTTTTTAAAAAAATGGGACCAGTATTTCCTGAGTTTAGCGCGTTCAAACAAACAAACTCTTCAGCTTTATAATATTAATAGTATAGATTAGTATTCATCAGCCGATTCCAAAAAAACATATAATTGGATTATTATTAAATTGACTAAGATATTTTTCTTGAATTCTAAGTATCAAACAAGACTTATCGAAATCACATCTATATTTATAACTCAATAAACACGCCTAATCGTTCAAGTACTTTAAACACAGACATTCTACGAAAAGGAACGAAAATATTATATGTATATATATATATTTTTTATGTATTCCAAAACGTTCAAACGAAAACAATAACAGAACCTCCGGAGCACACGCGCGTACAAAGAAAATTCTTTAACAAAATGATAAAAGCCTCACGTAAATCATAAAAGGAACTTTGACCGATCGGCGTAAACTGATATTGATATATTTATTCTTAGATTGCTTTTCCGCCGCAAAAAAATAGCGGCACGTTGTTTGAGTTGGACAAACATTATCCCGGAATCGGGGCCGTCCCAATAACGTATACGTACTATACGGTTAGAGTCCGTTTTCACTCACCAACTCTAATAAGTTCCGCAGAGAACGGACTTTACTATTTAAACCTATTTACTCGGCGAGTCAATAACAGTGATTGTTTTTAATGAATACGAAATTCGAAGTTGCTATCTAATAGTATATTATATACACTATTAATACACACGAAGTCGATAGTTTAAGGCATTTCGGGGACTTTTTTTGGCTTTTTGGAAAAAGTTTGAAGTCACTATTAAATTTTATTATATCATGATGTATTTTTTATTTCTTTTATTTTGGGGGAATTTTCCCCCCACCGTGGAAGACGTTCGTGGACTTATATAGGTGTTAAATACGTTTTCCATATTTTTTTTAATTGGCACCTGTCTTCAGGGCCTGGACACTAATATTCTTCTTCTCATTCGAACACTCTTAGCTACAGTAGTTCTGATTAACTTTGACTATCACTTGGGGGTCGGATTATTTTTCAGAGTTGAGTTGTTATCTGGTCGGTCCATTGCACAGAGCTTACGAGATCTAAAGGCATTGCCTCGTATCGAATTCTCTTCAATTCTGATAACAAGCTAATTAAATAAAAATCATAAAAAAATCTGAACGCATAATATACGAGTGTGTGCAGAAACACGTATGAATAAAACAAAGGAATTAATCTGAATAATCTATAAAGAGCCAGTTATATAAACGAATCTTTAATAAAATCAACAACTATTCTGATATACATCAGGCCTGTTAGAAACCTTACTAAACTTGTTTCAAAGGTTTTCGCCTTCTATAGTGCACGTAGTGTAAGACAACCGAGAGGTCCCCAGACTTTATCTGATCTAGTCCGTGGATTAATTAACTTAAATGCAACAAGTCCAAGTTTGTTCTCCTCTTCAGATAGACTGTCGCGTGTTTTATTATGGAAGCTACTGAATTAAATAAGCACCCGAGACCTCTTGGATTTTATTACGTTTCGCCATCGCCGAGTCGACAATCGCGTTATGATCTGTTTATTCTAGTTTAGCTTTTTTAATATCAAAAGTGTTTTTTGATTCGTCTTGCAATAGCTACAAAGTTTATTTTGCAGCAAACAAAAAAGAATACGTAATAATTTTGATCGAAAGCGTTCGCTACGAAATTAATAGGAAAATTTAATGTTAAGCAAACAGCGAATACGCTTGTTGTACTCTGCGTTAGGTTTAATTAAAAAGAAATCGCTTACAAAACTCGGAAGTACGATACTCGTGTATATTTGTTTTATGATGTGTATTGTTTCCGTGAATTCACTAGCTCCGACTAATTGACTTAAAACGTAATAAGTCAGTTTGCTTTTCAGAAAAACCGTAGTATGTTTTTTTTTTTTTAATACAGACTTAAATAACGCTCGAGGCTGGCTTTCAGTGCGGAGAATAAGAAATAAATATCCATTCGTATCTGCTAATAGGGACGATGAGATCTGCTTCCGACTTCCTTGGTAACTAGAAAATTTTATGTTCGTATTTGCCCTTAAAGAATTTACAAATTTTATGGATATTTTGGGATTAAATTGAGTTTTAACTGTTTCTTTTCCATTCTCAATTTCAAATAGAACGATTTAATATCAATATACTGTAAGTTCTCAAAACACGAATTACTTTACGACGGGCACATAAAAACTTGAGTATCAATAATTTAGATTCCATCATCGTAACAACATTCGAATCTAGGGTTACCATATTCCGGAGTCATAAAATTCTAGTCCCGAGACGGACATTCGAATTTATCCCATTCGTCCATTGAAATAGATTCGGGTCATTCGGGATGTACGGGAGGTTTGTAGGGTTGTACGGAAGCGGCCTAATGACGGCATCCAGNCGTCCATTGAAATAGATTCGGGTCATTCGGGATGTACGGGAGGTTTGTAGGGTTGTACGGAAGCGGCCTAATGACGGCATCCAGCACAATAGCACGTGTGGACCCCTTGTTATTGGTATCTGACTTGACCGCTACGAGCGATTTGTCTAAATGAGATCCGGACCTCTTCAGTGCCACGTCTCGTTATGTTTTTTTTTTTTTAACTTTTGTACCTCAAGTTATTCTTTCGAGTGTCACACAAATGAAAGGACCATCCACTTTTATTTGGAGTTTTGCTAGCCCTATATTTTGTGACTATACCATTCCATGTTAAAACGTATGTATAATAATATGTAAATAATAAACATTGTGAAACGATTTAATTTTGTTTAAAAATTTATTGAACGTGGACTAATGATTATTTCCTTTTAAAACTATTAGATTTGGTTAATTAGTCAATCAAAATTGAAACAAAATAATGATAATAGATTATTGAAAAATAGGCAATTTAGATTGTAGCATTTACCTTCATTCGGTATACATTAAACTATAATGAAATAGTCTTGTTAAGCATAGAAGTTTAAGTAGCCATCATACCTGGAGGTCTAACTTATTTACTCATAGCACCACAAACGACTTTAAGCCTTCCAGTTGAGGGCTTAGAGGTGAAAATAGTTAAATAGTTTAAAGGTTATAGATGCTTGTGTCCACCACAACTACCGTAATCCCAAATGCCGGCGATTAATCTTCGTTCCGGCTCTCACGAGGTGGTTTGTTGTGGGTAAATTTGTGGGGATAGCCACGATTTGCTGGCCACGGGTCCCTTGGGTCGTGTTCGTCATACATTAATCCTGGATAGATTTAATCACCTCTTTTATCGGCCTTAGATAAGAGACGTGAGCGAGATTCTTTGGAAAGTATTAAGATTTTTAGTATGGGAAAGTCGTAACAGGTTTGAATTTAGTTCATTAGCGTCATTAATTTAATGGTGTACAATTTTGGGTGTGTTCAACGTTAGTTTTAAAGCTGTTTAAATTATCTGACCAATTCGAACACGTTTTGTCATCGGCGAGGGACGACAACGGAGAAAGTTTTGTTCGCTTTGTATCTTTTACCGTAGGAGTATATTCCATGGGCGATAACCTAAAATAATTGTTTGAGGTGACTTATATTTAACAGTCTCACCGGCTACCAGTTAATCTCTACCGCTTGGAACCGCTACGTTCACCCTCATTACCGTCATATGAAATATCTTCCACGATATTTTCTGCGCACCATAATATATGCTTCATTATAGCGCTCTGTACATGCTTCTTCGAATAAAGTTTGCTAAGGGGTTCTTAGTTGTAGACATAGAGTCAGTTCCATGTACATCTGAATTCCATGGTAATCAATTATGCCCGAGTGCATTGCCGGCCTGTAACAGCAAAAAAATAAATAAACTAAAACACCCGGGCCTGGTGAAAACAATTGAATGCCGCAACATTATAAGACTCATAATGCCCGCACCAAATCGTGAACCCTTTGATTAGCAGGTGGTGTAAACAAGTCGCACCGATAAGCCTCAATAATTAGACCTTTCGTATATAATTTTCTTCGAAAACACATATTAGAACATTAATTTTGTATTATTTCTTAGTAATTTGGTGAGTGTCGTAGGCAAAGCGCGGCGAAGCGGGCCGCTGTCACGTGACTCGCCCCGCCCGCCTAATGTTTCACTCGCGTTACTGTGACAACTTCTACCTTTTACCAAATTGTATTTTCGTGTTCGGCCGAGTTTTCCTTATAAATACTGTCATTAAGACAGCGACACCGTGACAGCTGCTAATGTTTGTGGAAGTATCGAACCCATTTGTAAGTAATGTAAACAATACAATGCGTTATGACTTTAAGTGACCGCTCGTGTGATTGGAATTCGTATTTGCCTTCTGCTTCTGTATGAAATGAAAGCTTAGAAATCAGAACGATCGAAAAATCGGTAGTAAAACAGATTTTTGTTTTCTGGAATATCAAGTTATTTCTGTATTTACTAGCTGACCCGGCAGACTTCGTAGTGCCTCAACCGATAAATAAAATACTTAACTTTTGTATAAAATACACTTAAAACAAACAAAAGGAATCCGTTCGACGGGAGACACTTATTTTTATTTAACTCCGAGCATTTTCATATTTATGTACCTTTTAAACCTTCTCTGGATTTCCACAAACAATTCAAGACCAAAATTAGCCAAATCGGCCCAGCCATTCTCGAGTTTTAGCGAGACTAACGAACAGCAATTCATTTTTATATATATAGATAGATAAATAGATAAATGCGACGGCAACTTATCATAATCTGAATACAGCGGATTTCTAAATAAATATCGTTAAAAATATTATTCAAACAAGCTATTTAATATCGGTATAAATTGAAAAATTAACGTCTGTGAAATACACAGCTCGTGCCCATGTGGTGAGGGTATTAAGCGGGATGAAGTATAAACCCACAAATGATGTTAGATACGACTATAACGACAAGAACTCTCGCGAATAAATTAGAATAGAGGGAAACGTGGAGGGGACAAAACGGCTTCTATCAACCTATGTTTTACGAATTCTAAAACGCGGCTACGAATTTTTCGAATGAAAACATTTTAAATCTCAAATCAAGAAAGTTCTCGCCACAAAACGACACGGGGGGCTCCTTCCAATCTTGAATCTTACTACAGTTGCCCTAATTTATGTTTTATTGTCCGATCTCGGGTTCAAGCAAGACAGGTCCATCAGATACTACACCAGTAAATTTGGTGTAGCACAGAGCAACATCAAGTTTAAAATGGGCTCTAAAGGACGAAGAAGAGCCCCTCCTGGTACGTCATTACGAGGCCCCACGTCATTTGTTTATTAAACATCCACCGAGCTGGAACAAAATAATGGCGCCGTAGACTTTGTCACGGCCGCTTTCCCTGAAATTAAATCATAATGACGATGCGAACCTCACTAGCCGTCGTTTTCGGCAGGCACGACCTCTCCCCAGTTATCAAGTCCCATCTTGAGGTCAGAATGAATGGGATTTTTTAAAAGCTTTGGCGTGACAACTGTCATAGTTATGAAAGGAATCACGTTGAGTGGCGCGCAGTCGTTATACAGAATGTTCTCGAAATAAACCGCTTTTTTAACGACCTTGCTTTTTTTGCGGGTGAATAATCGATATCCAAAATGAGAAATAAAAAAGGAAACTTTTTTTTTATACGAGACAGTGTTATGAAATACGACAAATATTTTTGATCAATATAATTAATTACATTACAGGATAAACTAGACCGTATGACATGAAATATAAAAATTTTTTGAAACGAATAAGATTTTGTTTTTATTATTAAATTATTATTTGCAAGTTTTTAAAATAACCTTTCTTAAATTAAAATACTTGATAGTAATTAAGTATTAACTATTGAGACGTCTTAATTGAGACGGTCTTGACTGCGTCGGTCTATGGCAGTGTTCATAGTAAAAAGTACCCCATCCTGAGCGGGGAACCCAAATGGTCACCAAACAAACCCCCAATTTAATTTAACTTTTACCTAGATAGTGTAATTATAGAAGCAGCAGATTAATGAGCTTGTGTTATCCTATTTCCAATAATGGGCTGATGTTTTTTTTTTACTTTAAGATATTTGAGTTATAGGACGCGTTGTTAGCAAGTAAGGGTACATACATAAATCTGTTTGATGTTTAAAAATACTTTTAAAGTTTAATCCCGAATTACTGTCATTATATTGTTTCCAACGTTTCCAATACTTCACAATTTTCGTGGCCGTGAACGTCTGTTGTATACGCAAGATTAAGCTGTGAAGGTAGTTTTAATAATATCTACGACTCGTTATAACCAAAGAAAACACTAGACTCAATTTGAGTTTAAATGGTATTGACCGATGCGACCGTGCAATAGTTTAATTATACGGTAGGTACCAATTGCTCCAAGGAAAGACATGCCTGGCTAGATTTCATTATTGAATTTCACGATCGAGGAGAAAATCGTGTAGAAAATGTATTTTGTAATTATTATTTTTATTATCGTAAAAGAGGTGCTTGTGTGAGCTTATCTGCTACCATCGTGCCGAAAATATTTGCCGTGAAGCTGCTAATAAAAGAACGCAATTCTGACTTCGGCGCGTCTCACGATGTGCGGTGCTAGCAGTTTATCATCAGAATTTAAAATGGTCATGACGACTGTAACTTATTAGCCCACAGACGTCGGATGACGGTCATGGTTATGACGGCTATGTCGGTTACCGTGGTTTTCTTGCGAATCTTCTCATTTCTGCTTTGATCTCGCAGGGAAACTCCGAGCATAGCCCTCTCCATTGCTCTTTGGGTGACTTTGAGCCTTCTCATAAGGCCCATTGTGAGCGACCACGTCTCAGTGCCATATGTCATCACTGGCAACACACACTGGTCAAAGACTCTCGTCTTGAGACACTGTGGTATTTGCGATGAGAAGATTTTACGTAGCTTTCCGAATTTGACGACCGTAACAATAAACTATATTTTTGCACAATCAATTCCAACCATTGTAATCGAAGAAATATTGTACCTATTTTTTTAATTTTTTTTATTGCTTTGATGGTTGGACGAGCTCACAGCCCACCTGGTGTTAAGTGGTTACTGGAGCCCATAGACATCTACATCCGTAAATGCGTCACCCACCTTGAGGTATAAGTTCTAAGGTCTCAATATAGTTACAACGGCTACCCCGCCCTTCAAACCGAAATGCATTACTGCTTCACGGTAGAAATACGCAGGGTGGTGGTACCTACCCGTGCGGACTCACAAAAGGTCCTGCCACCAGTAAAAAGTACCCGTTAATGCTTAATAAAAAATGATTGACATGTTAAAGAAAATATGTGTAATATATATTTTTTTAACGCGAAATGGTACATTTCCTGTACAGTAACATCGAGGAAAACGGACGTTCAATTCCCGGAGCCGAGCAACTGCCAAGCGCATCAATGTCATATCAATTACCCCGTAAACTTTTCTTATGTGACATTTTTATTTTATTATTTTGTTTCTAAAATATTACCATAGTGTTGGGGGACTTCGTTTGAACTGCGCCTTTGTTATATTGTTTTTGTTTTTTGTTGAAGTGAAAACTTCTTTAGAATCGTTGTGATTTCAAACCGGATGCAACGGAAAAAACGACAGGTAAGAGATACAAATACAAAAATGTGTAGGTTGAAGCCAGCAAAGAATGAGACAGAAATATACATACTATTTAATACAGCGCCATCTGTGAGATTTTTTAATACTAACGTGTGTATGAAAGCTCTTGTAGTGAATTTTAATTTAGGATTATACGTGAAATTAAAATATCAATTCACAGAGGGCGCTACCTTACAATTATTTACTAATGACAAAATTTTACATATACTTAAGACGTTTAGGATAATTGTATTTTAATTTTGGAAGGTTTCACTTCTACCACGTGTGAATTGCACACATTTTGTTTTTTTATTTTTTTATTTACTTAATACTCACAGAAACAATTTCATTGACCGATTGGGAGCAAGCACCTTTGCGGTATTGGTGATTTAAAATTATTATTTAGAAACTGCTTAAATTGCTCCTAGTTTTCGAATATCAGCTAAACTAGAAGAGAGGTCGGGCTCCACTTGGAGGATAACGACTTTTTTATTGCATGAACGAACTCAAGATCCACCTGGTATTAAGTGGTTACTGGAGCCCAATAGCCGAGAACAACGTAAATGCCGCCATCCACTTTGAGTTATAAGTCTCAGTTTATAGAGCAACGTGTAACGGCTTTCCCACTCTTCAAACCGGAACGAATTACTGCTCCTGCAGAAATAGGCAGGGTGATAATACCTACTCGTAGGGGTGGGTCATAAGACGAATAATAACGCAAATTATGATTTAAACGGTTTTTATTTCTTTTACGCAATGCTATTTAATTCTTCATTGTGGAAGCCATTCCTGAACGTACTTATATTAAGTACGTACTTCATTACCTAAGCTTTCTATTTTATTTTTATTTTTTCTTATTACGAAATAAAAGGCTTTATATTGTTATTAATCTAAAGGATTATATACATTAAGAAAGAGAAATTAATGAAGAAATATGTTAAGTGTTTTTTTTTTTAATGCATCATTCTTAGTTCGATGGCATTGTAATTTTTTCTAAAGGCCAGTTCACAGCGTTTACATAAGCATTTAGTTTCTGCACCGTCCTACGTCAGCAAGTCGAAGCACACACATAAATCCAGACGAAGCATGCGCTCCCAGGGGATAAGTGTGGAGTAATTTGCGAACATACGAGCTTGCTCGACTTGGCGCGGACATTAACTATTAAATTCGTTGCATATTAAACTACAACCTTAGCTGTAATCCGGAGACGACCGGAGCACCAAGCTCACGTCCCCTTAAGAGTCTTCAGTGCATTCTTTAACTACTCCACTAAATAATATTGAATCACAATCATCAAAAATATGAACATATTATTGAACGGGCCAAAATTTTAATCTTACGATTGAACCTAACGCGATTGTTCTGGAAACATTCGAATATCGAAGTATAAAAGTGAACTTCGAATATGAAGTCGTCGTGGCCTAAACGATAAGACGTCCAGTGCAATCGTGTTGAGCGATGCACTGGTGATCGATTCCCGCAGGCGGGTACCAATTTTTCTAATGAAATACGTACTTAACAAATGTTCGCGATTGACTTCCACGGTGAAGGAATAGCATCGTGTAATAAAAATCAAACCCACAAAGTTATGATTTACGTAATTACTGGTGGTAGGACCTCTTGTGAGTCCGCACGGGTAGGTACCACCCCCCTGCCTATTTCTGCCGTGAAACAGTAATGCGATTCGGTTAGAAGTGTGGGGTAACCGTTGTAACTATATTGGGACCTTAGAACTTATATCTCAAGGTGGGTGGCGTATTTACGTTGTAGATGGGCTCTATGGGCTCCAGTAACCACTTAACATCAGATGGGCTGTGATCTCGTCCACCCATCTAAGCAATAAAAAAAATTTTGAACAGGCCAAAATCACAATCTTACGATTCAACCTAACGCGATTGTTCTGGAAACATTCATATGAATATCGAAGTATAAAAATAATGTTGATCGCCTAATTTGTCTGATGAATAGTGATGATCGCTATTGTGCCTTGTGTGAGTTCGATTCCGATATTTGAAAGGTATTTTTTTCCAGAGCCTGAGAGTGCTTATTTTGATAAATTTTTAAGCCTAAGCCGTTGAATGTGAAACGTTTAATCACATAATTAAACCAAAGCATCAAATATATAGGAAAGTACGAGGAACAATGCTACATATATAATTTACTTAAATCAAATACTATGATCTTTAGGATATTAGTCGTATTTTAAGTTATAAATGACTTAAAGGACGTAGCATCAGTTGATCCAGTGGTCCTCAAAGAGAAGAATTACGTCGGAAAATACCCACTTTATTCAACAGGGAACAGGCACTCTGTCCTGCTGAGGAGCACGAAACCCACTTGACACGCTTCATTTTTACCTTTTTTAAATCTAAACTGGAACGAGGGTGCCTTTTCTATGCGCCACATATCAGGTGTATGTAGTAAAACACATTTTCGTAATATTTTGTAATTTCTATAAAAAAAAATATATTTTTTATTGCTTAGATGAGTGGACGAGCTCACCAGCCCACCTGGTGTTAAGTGGCTACTGGAGCCCATAGACATCTACAACGTAAATGCCGCCACCCACCTTCAGATATGAGTTCTAAGGTCTCAGTATAGCTACATGCGGTATTCGTGTTACGGAATCTATAATTTAACTGTTGTTATGTTACGGCAAGAAGAACTTTTCCCATCGGGTGCGGTGCACTGCAGCGTTCGTGGCAATGCACTTTCGCTGACCCCTTGCCTCCTCCCACGGAATCTTTCTCTGTCACCCCAACAGCTTTCCTAGAAAGCTATCTCGCTTGCACGCGTGTTTGCGCTCGCGCTTCCCGAGCACCGAGGTAATAACATTCTACGACGCGGTACACCGCCGGAGTGGAACGGGTTCTTTCGACGAATTCGACGATTATCTGTACGAGACAATGGTCAGAATGAGTACTCGATGGCTTCACGAGAGCTATCGAAATATTGACAGTATCTGACGTCACGTTTCTGATAAACGAATGCGCGTAACAGCCGCGAAATATGTCCACGATAAAATATCAGCGTCCTGATACTGATGCAATTGCAAAATCTTGTCAAACATAACTTTGACGTGTCGAAACATTACCCGAGAACAGTGTGCTTAGTGCGATTTTTTTTAAGTTCTCGATAGCGTAAAAGTTAGTTCATATTTGTATGGAATGGGATCGTTTGGCTACGTTTGCCGTTAGGGGCGCTGTTCCAACTGCATACAAAATTGGGTTAACTTTTACGCTATCGAGAACGTTAAAAAACTCGTACTAAGCACTCTGCTCTCGTCCAGAATACCGACGTCTTATTAATGAGCTATAGTCCGTCGTTTAAGTTAAAGAAAGCGCAACGCTAGCTTGGTTGTATCACAACAATATAATCTCGACCGACGAGTTCCGTAATGTATGAGCAATTGACGCTACATTCGTTCATTTACTCCGAGTAACTGGAATAACTTTCTTGGTTAGGAGAACGCGACGAGTGTCTTTGTTAACGCCCTATATAGTTCGCTTTTATCTACATGCATTCTAGGTGAACGATCTTTCTACACAATATTTCTACGTCAACGCTGCAGTCGGCACAGTTATAAGTATACATAAAATAAATTTACGCTTCTATTTTTTGTAGTCTCGATTTGACTTCGGTTTACTTGTAGAGTATCGCGAGACAGAGTCAAGTTACGGATTACGTGGGAGTACGCCAGAATGATCCCTTGTCGCGAGATGAGACGACGGGTATGCGATCAGGCGAGGATGATATTTCGACTTTATATATCAAAAATTTAGGACGACATTCGTTAGCATCGGACTCGGGGGACGCCGTTCTAGGCTTGCCAGCATACTGTGAAAGCGCGGTTTCAAAGGCCTTAAAAGCAACGTGGGCTTTGTTGTATTTCGAGACGTGGGTTTGTGGGTTAGAGTACAGATTCGTTTGGCTAGCCGCTGCTGGTTTGGACCGTTGAGACTGGGAAGATTCCATAGCTCAATGAGTAATTTAAAAATTCAAAAACTCGTCGAGGCCCGACATGCGCCAGGTGAAGCGATCCGACGAGTGGCGCTTTGCAATCGACACTGTTATCTGTACAACGTTACATGGCAACACGCAACAAGAATAAACCCGCGCTGATGGATAACATGGTTACCTAAATGTATTATCCGCTGTAACATATTATAACAATACAATATACGTAATGGAAATTGTTACTGCAAATATGCTTTAGATTGTTTGTACGTACTAAAATTACTATATCTAATACTCATTCTGGAGCATTATGTAATGCTGGTAAACGAGAAAGGGGGAAATTTATATCCCCTTATATCAATCCCTTTGTTAGTTCTAATTAGTAAACATGTAGCAATCAAATCGCGCAAGTTCCGTCGGTCTGAGCTATTTTAAAATTAAATTCTTTTCTCTCATGCATTCCAGAGCACGATTACAGCGCAATCGGCAAACTTCGGTTTTCGAATTCCCAAACAGATAGTATTTGATTGCAATTTAATTATTCAGCCTTCATACGTTATTTTGTTGGCGTTGTTTAGAGAAACTCTGAATTAGACTGCTGAGAAATGCATGTTTTTATATTAGGTATATTTTTTATTTTTTTATTGCTGAGATGGGTGGACGAGCTCACAGCCCACCTGATGTTAAGTGATTACTGGAGCCCATAGACATCCACAACGTAAATGCGCCACCCACCTTGAGATATAAGTTCTAAGGTCTCAAGCATAGTTACAACGGCTGCCCCACCCTTCTAACCGAAACGCATTACTGCTTCACGACAGAAATAGACAGGGCGGTGGTACTCACCCGCGCGGACTCACAAGAGGTCCTACCACCAGTATCTTCAATCTACAAAAAAGAACGCAAAATTGCTTTGCAAGTTCATTCCGAAGCCGGATGTTACCTATTCTTAACAATCTCCGGACATAGGAGTATGGAATATGCGATGGGATATGATCGGATAATTTCACCATGTCGTATACGATAGGATACTTAGAGAATCCGAACGATCCTCTTTGGTATGGAGTCAAATGACTTCCATTTGACTCCATACCAAAGCTGGTCTTTTAGACTCCTTGCCCAGAGATTAGCAGTAAGCCACGAAATGCCGGCCTTAAGTATAATTTGTACAACATAAGTCGTTATCAAAATATGAAGGATCATTAAAAAAATATCCTCTTTTGCTATGTACTCAAATGGAAGTAGCTGGTCTTTTAGAGTCCTTGCCCATAGATTAACAGTAAACCACGCAAAACCGACCTTAGGTATAATTTCTAAAGCATAAGTCGTTATCAAAGTATGAAGGATCACTTCTACCTTCTGTTACCTCCAAACCGTTCAATCATTCGTAACATGATGACTATATTTGGTCGAATTTTTTTATATAGAACTTCGCAAATTGTTATTGCTTCTAACATTTTGTAGATATGTTCATTTTAAGATAATGATTATATTAATAATTGATAAAAGTATTGCGAAATTAAAGTCGAGACGAGAAATGAAACCAAGCAATTTGAAAGCAGATTTTCGCAAAAACTAGACCTGATCGTGTGCCTCATTGCTTAAATTGTCAAAAAACTTAAACTTTACCTTTATAGAACTAGTAATGTAACTTCTCTGTGGCTTTAATGAATCAAGAGAAATATTTGACTACGGGATCAATACCACAAAACCTTAGCGGGTATTTTTCACAATTTATTACAAATAAGCATAAAGCCCACTTTTCATCTCAAAATAATAAGCGGCCTCGAATCTTAAAAACTGGGAGGGAAATAATTACAGTTATTAGTAATTACAAACTCGTGGTGTACGAACGAATCTTGAAAGTTAACCAGCTCGAAAATGGTTTAATCGTTTCTCGTACAAATTCAGCGCTAATTCCTTTACGCATAAAGTGTAAAATTGTTTAATTCTAGCAGCTTAACTTGCACAAGTCGAATTTTAAAGTTGGAACATAGACTTTATGAAAAAGTCGTTTAGTATCAATTCGACTTGACTTTGATTATGAGATTATTAAGGTATGCGATAATGAACGTAAAGGTGATTGTGATTAAGGATTAAATTTATTTGTTCGTTTTGCTTTCTCTCGCTACGGATGCGGTTGAAACATGCAAGTATTAGAAACTGCAGTGTAATCTGTGTTTGTATTTATAGCGCGGACGGAAAATAATATTAAAATTGTTTATGAACAACTGCATGCAATTTTGTATAGAAAATCAACTGACGAAAATTAATTGAATAGATTTATCATTAGTTTATGTCAAAATAAAATAGAAGATTGCACAAAGTGGGAATGAGTTGCTCGCTCCGGGCATCTCAATATTATAATAATTGTTACGTTATAATACTCATTGTAAAAATAAATATTTAATTCTTTTTATCTAATATTTAAAAAAAATCTAATATTAAAAAAAAAAGAAGACATGCCCGCTGAGTTTCTTGCCAATTCTTCTCAGGACGGAAGCTAGTTCTTGTGAATTGGCGATAGTTCTTTTGACGTTCAACAAGTATGTACTTTCATTTATGTTGAATAAAAAAATTTTGATTTGATTTGATTTGATTTGAATAAAATGATAAATTTAATAAAATAATAAAAACTTATTAGTGAACTGCTTTAAGGCATATTTTTCAATTTTGACGACCCTCAAACTTTACGATTTAACCGTTTCATTTCATTTGAAATCTGAAACACCTGGATTCTTATGATCGTGAATATGAAAACCCAGATTAAACAAACTGCCAGACCTCAAGATATTAGACCTTTCTGTGTGTAAAGAAACGTAAATGACAAATTCTGTTATAGAAATTGTGAAATAGTTGGCGCATGGCGTTAAACATCTTAATCGTCTGTGAATATGAAAACTAGTTCGAAACGCTGGTGATAATAAAAAACAATTGACTTGGAATCAAACTGGTGGTAGGACCTCTTGTGAGTCCGCGCGGGTAGGTACCACCACCCTGCCTATTTCTGCCGTGAAGCAGTAATGCGTTTCGGTTTGAAGGATGGGGCAGCCGTTGTAACTATACTTGAGACCTTAGAACTTATATCTCAAGGTGGTGGCGCATTTACGTTGTAGATGTCTATGGGCTCCAGTAACCACTTAACACCAGGTGGGCTGTGAGCTCGTCCACCCATCTACGCAATAAAAAAAAATTGTAAAATTACTTTTAATTACAGGACAATGCAATTTAATTATACTTTAACTATTATATTTTCACAAAATCGCACATTGAACTTTGCACTAAATACTTCAGTATCATAAACACAACAGACCAACTATAGCTATGTTATCAGATTGCCTCCCACGCGTTCAGTACCGTGTACATACACTTTAGGATCCGCCTTATCNGCAATAAAAAAAAATTGTAAAATTACTTTTAATTACAGGACAATGCAATTTAATTATACTTTAACTATTATATTTTCACAAAATCGCACATTGAACTTTGCACTAAATACTTCAGTATCATAAACACAACAGACCAACTATAGCTATGTTATCAGATTGCCTCCCACGCGTTCAGTACCGTGTACATACACTTTAGGATCCGCCTTATCAATTAAACCCTCAACTAAAACTAATCTCATTGACGTTCCACGTGCGAAACACATGTAATGACATCATACGCGTTATCTTTTACGATCGATTCGAATCGGGTAACGGCTGCGTCCAACTTTCTTGAAAACTGAAGGCTTTGAGCTAAACTAGGAGTCAGCTAGTTTGTGTTCAAATCTTTTAGCTCCTTTTACCTAATCATAAGCGGCTACGACAAAAATTTCGGTTTCCAAATCTACCTTGCAATTTGTGGTTGTATTCTATTTTAAAATCTCTTAGAACAGCAGGACGGTGGCCAGGCCGTGAGTAATAGCATGTTCAGTTTTGCGGATTATATACCTAATAGTAAATCACACCCGATCATCTGGCTATCCAAACTAGAATTCGCTGTACTATTGGAACTAATTAAATTAGAATAATTATAAACTACGCTATAGTTTTCATTGATTGTAGTAATTATACAAAAAATCATTGGTGGTAGGACCTCTTGGGAGTCCGCACGGGTAGGTATCACCACCCCGCCTATTTCCGCCGTGAAGCAGTAATGCGTTTCGGTTCGAAGGGTGGGGTAGCCGTTGTAGCTATACTGAGATCGTAGAACTAATGTCTCGAGTTGGGTGGCGCATTTACGTTGTAGATGTCTATGGGCTCCAGTAACCACTTAACACCAGGTGGGCTGTGAGCTCGTCCAACCATCTAAGCAATAAAAAAAAATCATCGACTAAACCAAAATATATTCCTATGACTCGGAGTACATCATATTTACTGAATTTTATATTCCAAAATTGCATCTTAAATTTGCTTTAATAAATGCGGTTATTGACCATGTACAGAATTAAAATGAAAGGTTAAATTGTAGCATCAAATTATGGATACACAAATAGGTGTGCGAATAATCAAATAGGTAGTTAATTTATTTAATTCTAGTGTTAGTAACAAAATGACTTACCGTCTCGGACGCTGTGTAACGCCCGTTGCTGCACTCAAGTAGTGAAGATTCACTCACCTGAAACAAATTATTTTTAAAACATTAACTGTTTTTCAAAATATTAATTTTGTTTCATAAAGATTAAATCAAATCAAACCAAATCAAACAATTTTTATTCAACATAAATGAAAGTACATACTAGTTGAACGTCAAAAGAACTAACTACGCCAATTCACAAAAACTAGCCTCCGTCCTGAGAAGAATTGGCAAGAAATCAGCGGGCATGTCTTTTTTTTTAATATTAGATTATTATTATTTTTAAACATAACCTAGACGAAGTATTAACCGCAAAAATCGTCCTTCCACTTGGCAGGCCATAAGTTCATTGACCCGTCTTAATATTTAACACGTACTAGCTTTTCATTGTCAAAACATACTCAAACCTAAACTAATATGTCATATTTTAAGAGGGAATATCTCATTATATCTCTGAACCACTATTCGTAACCTTTTTGTCTCTTTCAAATTTGTTTATCCCTGTGCGGCTTTTAATTATCTCAACAGATTTAGAATAGCTTTATTTTTGACATAAAGTAATAACTACTTAGTCGACATCCCTATTCCGAATATGTGTGTACAAAGTGTTCACTGTTAGACCCAAACGTACGAATCATACGGGCCGAGGAGAACAGGCCACAATCTCCGCTTAACTTCATTATTAAAGCGAATTGCTAAACGTTCCTATTGTTGACCACGGCCCCACGCCCCTGGTCCCGAGTTTAAGGGGGCGGTTAGTCATGCAAATAGAGATCAACTGGAAACAAGAGCCCTCGTGGGATTCAAAATGTGTCCCGCTGTTTTGGTGTCGGAGGAACTTCGTTAACTAAGACTTCAATCGCAGGAACACGACAATTAATTTATATTATTTTTGTATAAATGTGTAACTATATAAAAAAAAAATTTTTTTTTCTATGTATAAACCTTTACGAATTCCCTGAGTAAATTTTCCTTTAGTCTAGTTTCGTTTTTTTCTTCTTCTGTTATTTAGTGTTTAAATTCATTAATGTCAGCAGAAATGTATTTAATATGATCATGTTTTAAATATTAATTGATATTTTAAATCACTGCATCACTGATCACACAAGTGAATTAATTCTATAGCTATTCCGACCCTGGTAATGATAAAATTTAGAATGATCAGCACGCATCAACTTAGTTTGCAAAGAATATTAAATAAATGAGTATGAAATTAATAAAAAAAAAAAGAAAACAGCAATCCACTCTAGAAAAGCCGGCTTGCCCCGAATACTATGTATAGGATTACCAAAATGTCCAATTAGTAAACAAATCGTTTTGAAAATATGGAACAATAGTTTCCAAAACTGAAAGTCAATTGAATGCGACGAAGGCTAAAATGATTTCACGTTAATACACGCTTAAAGCACAAAGGACCGTAATGGAGAATGGATTTATGGATCGTTGGATTAATAATGCAATTGTAGCAATGTTGCCTGAGTTCCGGATAGAAATGCAATCGGCACGAACAATAATGATGTGTTGAGCGACCGTCGATGAAATTTGTTTCGTATTAGGATGAGGTATTGGAATGTTTTCATTAATTGCTTTTACTTTAATGAGTTTTATTTGTAGTTATTTAGTTTTAGACTCAAAAGGTGCATAGAAAATATAGCTATAAAATGAAATATATAACGGAAAATTATGCATGAAATGTGGTAAAGTTTTTACCTTATATATTGTATAATAATATATCATATTGTTGAAGTCCTGTCTATTTTTATTAAGTACATGCACGAGATGAGTTTGATAACCAAATCTCATGGGTTGATTCGCTGAAGTTTCTGTGGATGCCAGTATTTTTTAGAACAAAGCTATTTAATGCAGCTAAGCTTTTGTATAAATATATTATATTATTATACCCTTAATAAGTTTTACCTGCTACCAATTTTAATATCATAAAATTTAAATATAAACAACATTATTATATCAAACTAGACGCAAAAAGAGAAGCATAAAAGCGATCGGCAAGCGGGGCATTGGCCACATGCGTTTTTTTTTCGTTCAACGTTTTTTTTTTTTTTATTGCCGTAAAGGTAGACGAGCATACCGCATGGCCCACCTGATGGTGAGTGGTTACTGTCGCTCATGGACGTCAGCAATGCCAGAGACAGAGCCAAGCCGCTGCCTACCGTTATTGTCAGTATTGTATTCAATATAATATAGTCAGAGATATAGTATGTAGTTTATGAACTAAAAAACGAACGAACACACCGTATAATTTTGCGGGTTTAATTTTTATTACACGATGTTATTCCATCAGCGAGGAAGTCAATCGTGAAGAATTTGTTATCTACGTATTTCATTGGAAAAATTGGTACTCACCTGTGGGATTCGAACACCGGGGCATCGCTCGATACGAATACAACGGACATCTTATCCTTTAGGCCACGACGACTTCAATCAAAACGTCAACTAAAAATTATAACTATCTTATAATTTTTATGATGGATCGTCATCGTCAGCTATTTTGAAGTTTTGAAAATTATGGCTAGCTTGATGATAATCGCTATTAGTCATTGTGGCTCACGGACATCAGTAATGCTATAGGTACAACTAAGCGGCTGTATTCGGCCGCGTAGATATACAAATACATCAAACTTGTAGGTGCGCATTAAAAACGAACGATTTTAAATCATAATGAAGAGAAAAAAATAATTCAAAATATCTGAACTTCGCTCTCGATGTTGAAAAATCAAACATTGTACGGATTTTTTTTTGCCGTACATTACATTGGAATGTGAACAATGGCATCGAAAGTATTGTAAAACGATCCTCTGATACGGACTACCTTTATTGAGCGAATTCCTAAGGTTCCATTCATTATATCTGTTTAATTTGGGCAAGCTATACATATGTATACATTACATTAAATAATATGGAATACATAAATGTGTGAAATTTAAATAGCAAATTAACAAAAAAACGATAATAAGATTTTTGTAGTTTTTCGTCTATTCTATTTTTTATTTAAATGGACAGGCGAAGTCAGCAACGTGAGGTAAGGTAACCTTAAGTCATCAGGTTCAAGTGTCAATTTTATCCAACCCTCCGAAATCGGAACGCATGACTGATTTGGACAGAAATAGGCAGGATTTTATTCAATGTCATTATTATACTGTACTATTAATGAACGTGGCAGGTATACGCATTCTGATTCTGTAGAAGTTATTTATGCCGGTTTAAAAAGGTTTTTTCCTTGAAACAATCCAATTGTGACTTTTTTCTTGTGATGAACCTTATTATAGATAATTATATCTCTGCTTATCTAGTTAAACACTCCTAAAAATCCACTGTTCCAACGGCCAGCTCACTAAAATTAACAATTTCAATTGTCTCAAAAAATCGTGCCAAATGACATTTTAATAATAACTAGAGGTCCCACAGTAGGCGTCAAATACATGGTATGTAGCATGTGTAATGTTTTCTTTATTGATTTAATGTATCTTTTATGCATTATTTAAAAAAAATATTAGCATTGCGCACTTCTTCTCTGTAAGTGTGGAAAATTTCATACTCCGCCGTCCGCGCAATTTTCGTAAAAAGGGATACAAAGTTTTTGCTTCACGTATTAATATATAGATAAAATAGATAGACGCGAATCAATCACGTAAAGAAACGTTTACATTTCAGATATTTGCAAGTGACGAAGCGACAAAATGCGCAAAGTTACTCGCTACGTCGAGCACGATCTCAGCTCACTGGATCACACCAACTCATGGATTCTATTGATGCTCATTCCACGTATTGCTCGATTTTCATCGATTTTATTCAGCCATCTTCCGATTTACTTTGTAACTTCCCAACCGGAAAGCTTTGTGAAACTATAGCAAATAAATAAACAAATTATTAGATTTTTTTTAATTTATAAATGGGTGCCTTATTTTTTTTATCGCATAATTGGCATTGCTTTTAAAAATACAGGCTGTTATTCAAAATGACCAGCCCTTGCGAACTACTTTATTAACAAAACACCGTTAATTTGTATTTATAATCTTAACAAAACTACGCATGAAAATGATTCCATTTGTACCAACATAAACTGCCCAAAAGCATGCAAGCTCAAACATGAAAACGAACTTATTTATTTAAATGTGTCTGTACAATTCTGACTAATTTTAATACGGTTGGGTAAAAGTGATAAACATTTGGTAAAACATCTTTAAATAATATACAATCATAACCGAAGCTTGTAAAAATATTAACTTAAATATTCACTTTAATTAATTTGAAACATAAACGAAACTTCTCACAGTTGGCTGCAAGTAAATCTTCGTCTTGTTACTCAGTAAAACTAGCTTTGTGCCAGACAAGGGATTTTCTTGGAAACTTCAACGGAATACAATGATGTTGCTCCGGGGTGATCACAAGGTAATTCAGCGCCAACTTGTTGCACTCACATGTCTTTAAGACTTGACTATTTGACTATCTAATTAATTAAACAAAACTATGTTTGCTGTAATAATGTTCAGGAATTCATGAGTTGAGTTGCCAACAAAGTCGATGTCGGTGAATCTCTTTGTGTAAGGAGTTCAGAGCTCATATAACGAAAACTGTACTGTAAACTAGAACTACTCGTGTTGTTTGTTCGCGTTCCAATCTTTGGACCAAGAAAATACCATTCCTTAACGAAGTATCGAAAATAGTTTGAAGGCACCTTACGCTCGGTTCATTAGCTGGTCTACGTCGACTTATGTCAGGTTATGTTCAAAACTTAATAAACTTCAAACAATACCCAGGAAGATGCGTTGTCAGAACTTGCGAAACTCCAAGTTAAACTGGCAACTGTGGAAGTTTCACCCCCTATTAAAATACATATTGCGTTTAATATATTAATAACATACCTTCGGTTCACGCCTGTTATTAATAGATTTAGTAAACGGGGCTATGAGAAAGCTCTAAATGCAAACGTAAACTGGGACTGCACTTGAAATCAAGAATGTAAGCGCAGTTAAGTCAATGACACTGCAATGGCGTCCACATTATGATGCTTCGACGAATTTGTACGACGAAACATATGCGGAATGCCTTCCAGTTTAACAGTTCACTTCGAAGAAGTAGCATAAATAAATTTGTATCGAAGAACATTCTCAAAATTTATTTGATCAAAATAAAACTTGAGAAATGTACAGCTTAAGCTCATTCGCAAATGTTTTCACATCACTGACAAAGAAAAACTTTTTGATGAAATGTCTCTTGTAAAGGAAGAAGAAATAGTTTGCCGCAAAGTCGTTCGATTTCATTAAACCGCACAAGTTCTCATAAGCAACGGAACTTCGCTAACTACGAATTAGTTTTCATCTTCAAAGTAGACATTCCTGAGGTAAATAAAATATTGGAATCGAGGTCCTGAGATACTCGAAACTCAGTGACGATGGTCCCAATTCCTTGCCTTTGATCACAGGGTACTTGGGGACTTTTCTCGTCAAATTTCCAAAAAAACTCGGCTTTGTTTGTGCGAGTTGTTTGACCACTTCTTTTTTGTTTTGATGGCAATCGAAATGCGAATTATAGATCACGTTATTGGCGAGTACACTTAAAATACTGAGCGAAATGTATAAAAATTGTGTTAATTTGTCAGGAAATATGGTGGGTATAATGTCCTAATAACTGAAAGCTATCACTATAAATAGCATGTCCGTAAAATAAAAATATTACGGTAAGGAACATTTTACGACTCACACGTGAAGAATGTTCTACATTATTTAATTTCAGGCTAAGACTATGGTGCATTATTTTCTCCGCTTATAATATGAAACAATTTTTTAAACAGAGCTATAAAGCAAAGCCTTTTAGAGCCAACTCGGCTAGCTCACCGGAAATTTAATAAAGAGAACCTCTTTCTATAACGTCTAGAATTATTTAAAATAATTCATATCATACGAGAACTTTATTTTTTGTTATCCATTACTTTTAATTTGGAAAACATAGACTCTAACATTAAAGATATGATCCATATAATACATAAATTTGAAAGAATCTTTGCTAAGATTTTACATAGAATTCAGAAATGAAATAGAATATCCAAGCAAATAATAAAAGTCGATTAAGAAAAAGCTTATTTCATTCTTTTTTAATTCAAAGAGCAATTTGAGTGGCGTCATAAACTCACGATATACTTATATTAATCAAATGCTTC
Organism: Bombyx mandarina; assembly: GCF_003987935.1. Next base: position 309,872 of record NW_021011563.1, read on the forward strand.
ATTCCAACTGTGTTCCGAAGCTCTTCGTACATACATACATCTTTATTAATCCTTTGTATGCTTTCGACTAGTTCCGAAACCGTAATCTCATATATTCAAAGCACGTCGAATGTTTATTAACATATCGACCATGAAACGGACAGAAGCAAATCTCTGCCGATTTTTCCGTTTTTCCGGTGCAGACGGTGCCTATTCAGTGAGAATTTTTTGCTGTGACGCCCAACGAACTATTTTCCTGAAAAAAAAAAAAAATATCGATGCCATGAGTATCTATGTACGCAGAAAAAACGAGAGGTTACATCCTGTTGAACTGAGGTATCGCTTTAATGGATTACGGAGTATTGGTTTTTGGGAAAAAATGTGTGTATCTAAGTCACGTTTCGGTTCGTGAGATTGCACGTTAAATAAACACATTTTAGCTGTGGCTATTTTGATAACAGTAATTACAAATTGTTACTTCACTACATAGTATAAAACAAAGTCGCTTTCTCTGTCCCTATATCTGTCTGTCCCTGTGTGTGCTTAAATATTTAAAATTACGCAACGGATTTTGATGCGGTTTTTTTTAATAGACAGAGTGATTGAAAAAGAAGGTTTATATGTATAATAACATCCATTAAATAGTGGAGAAATTAATAATAAATTACAGTTTCCGAAGCGAAGCGAGGGCGGGTCGCTAGTAAGATATAAGACAATCAAGTCTAGTTAACCATTCTTACTTGTGGATGGGCTTTTAGTTCGCCGGCATCTTTACCGCGCTTCTGTCTATTTCTAAGCCGAATTGGTTATAGGTTCCAGATTGAAGGGTCTAATACTGTATAATAATATAATATAATAAATAAATTCCTGTCTAATACTCTGGAAAGTTCCATGACAGTGAACGCACCATGTTTATTCTAGGCAGACTGTATCTGATCATCCACTTGCGGAATAAATAGTCCTTTCATAGTAAGGTAACATGCATTCCCCATTTATGACGAAGGCGTGTCTGGTGTTAGATCACGCGGCCCGAACCCACATAGACTCCATCCAAGTATTACAGTCTAGCTTAAGTGAGATATCCATGGGAGCACTATAGTATGTTAGGATGTGGGTCTTGACGACCATTTAGATCTCAAACCCATCCGCTAGTCTATGAAGCTAGCATTGAAGACTACTACGAGACAGTGATGCAGCACAAAGCCCCCATCATCGTGGCTGTCGCTAACTATACCCTGTCATCTAGTCGTGTGCTCACGCAGCAGTCGGTCACCCTCAACGCCGTTGACAGGTCCTGTTCAATTCACTCGATCCACACTTAGCTGTTTGAAGCTTCTAGTTCTAACTCTAAGAGCAGTCATAGCACAGATCACCGCACTCGCGGAACTCACGAGGTCCACGACCCACCTGATGTTAAATGCTTACCGGAGCCCATAGACATCTACAACGTAAATGCCAACACCCACTTTGAGACATGACAAAAGGTCTCACTTTTAACTACGGCTGCCCAGCTCCTTCAAACCGAAACGCATTACTGCTTCACGGCAGAAATAGGCAGAATGGTGGTACCTACCCATCCGGACTCGTCAAACGTCCTACCACCAGTAAATGAAATTACATTATATAGATACTCATTTTATTAATGAATTAACCCTTTCTCGCTCGCACGTCCTGATTGAACTGAAAAGATCGTCAGCCATCTTTCCTAAACAAAAATGTATGCAATAGGAAGATTGAGCTCAAGCCTACGATGGTACTCAAGACACACAATGGCATTCCGGTCGGCAGCTTTAAAACGTGACTACCTAAAACAAATTTTATTACACAAAATTTTAACATGACAATATGAAGAAAACGACAAATAAATTGTAAACGTTCGTATTGAATGATGTTTACATTGCATCCATCGAATCTTCGAGACGTTTCTATTCGCAAGCATCTCGCAACGTCAACTCCAGCAAACACGAGAAAATGAAAATAAATAGAGACGTACTCACAAACGTTATGCGACGCAGAAAAATGAATCTGTCTAAACGAAAAGGGGGACAAAAGATTAATTGAAAATCGATACATGGACATACCTTCGTGAATCTATCAAAACACCTACAGAATTTGCTTCAAAACGATAGATATCGTCGGACCGAATTATACTGTCAGTCGTGATTAATGCTGACTTATGACACGGTTTATTGACTCTTCCGAATGACGCTGACTCCGCATATTAAGAGAAAAAGCAGCTCGTCACGAGGAAAAGGTCCTTTCCGGACTAATTAAATGAAATGGTAATAATGATTTATTATTTGCAATTTGCATTAATTAACAATTCGTTCGCATTAAATTTACTCGGTGACGCTAAATCAAATTGAAATTTGATTGCGAGTAAGAATACAAGTAGTAAAATACTATGTATAATGATATACAAACCGTTGTACGCGACAAACTAAAACTTGGTTTGATTAAAAGTATTGAATTCTGAATTCGATACTTTACAAAGTACATGAACATCAGAAAATAACGAGGTTACGTATCAATTAGTTCCATTTTCCCCTTTTTTTTATATTCTGAGCCATTAAATAGCTCTGGTTTATTTGAAAACCATTAGCGAGCCGAATGGATACGGTTTGAATCATCGATAAAATGAATGGCTGTCTTTCACAAAGGCCCGGCATGGGGGTCGAATGTGAATCGAAATTATTAAATCAACTTTAGTAAAATATCTGGGATGAAATGATTTTTTTTTTTTAATTTACGTACGCAAAATATCTACCGTCCTCTGTTAATTAGAGGTAATAAATCACTGAGTATTACAGTCCATTGATCGGATATTTAGGCTTCACTTTTGGAAAATGCCATTGGATAGAGAAGCAGCTAAGGCGTATCGCACGTGGCTTAATTGGGTCGAATATATTGCTGAAAAAATCGATTATGAATATAAAGAAGGATGAGTTGTGTCATTGAAAAGCAATGAAAAGGGAAGGGCCGGCAAATTTTTAATTACTTTTAAACCGATACAAAACCGCTCCAAAGAACACAATCAACGTTGGGTGCACAACACTAAATCAAAACAAACTTCCGACTGGATCCCTTTTACCAACTTTCTAAATAACGGCGAACAATCTTTTTCATTAAAAATCTCCATGAGCCCGATTATTAGGGGAGTAAAACGCCTCCGGTGGGCCAAAGCGAGTTTGCGAATTCGCCTTAAGATTTTCGCGAGGTCAAACTTGGGAATGTTAACAGATAATTACGGGCAAGTTTTAGCTAGTACGAGACATTTAACAGATGCTTTATTCGGGAGCGCGCGGCCGCGAGCGCACGATGAATGCTAATGAGATATTGCTTTAAATAAGCGTCGCTTTTATACGCTACGGCATAAGATCTCGTTTTGCGTAACCGCCCAATCGAACCGAGCTTTCGGGAAGCGCCCGTTAACACATTTGGATTCGTGTCTAAGGTTAATTAGATTAGTATCCAACAATGCTACGCAGATGTTATGGGAAAACAGATTGGGTGTGTTTTATTAAATTGTATCGTTATTGTCGGTTCGGGAATTGAAAACTTTGAGAATGTCAATAATTACAACGCCGCATTGTTGTGATGAGTCCGAAGTTTTCAGATGTTTACCTAACTTTTGTATAATTCGATGCTAAATAGATATTTTAATAGGAGTAATTTAATATCGTAGAAAATACGGCTCTAAAGCTCGGCGGAGGTGGAATTCATCAGAAGTTTAGGATTCCCGAGAGCTCTAAGATACCGGCAATTTACATGAGTTGTTGCAGTCATACATCCTTCCGTGCGTTACGGACCAATTAATTTTACACGGAAACGGATATGCGAAGCAAGGCGCAAACGGGTTCATCACACGAATAACATACACCTCGGTTAGTTTGTGTGCTAATACACTAGTTGTGCTTCGAATGTTCGCTTACTAAATACGTTAATTTAAGGTTGCTACGCTAAAAGCATTTTCTGTATACAAATATGTAAAAGGTATCTTTAATTTGGATGTATGCTTATGTTTAGCTGGTTCATTGGCGACCTTGTGGTTGTTTTCGTAGTTAACGGCTATCAGAGGTCAATGTTTTTCACATCAAGACTACGATGGTCTGTCTTGAGAAACGGTAGCCTCAATTATATTATATTATAAAGATTTTCCGACTCTTTAAATTGCTTTAAATGCTTGATAGGCGGGGTAAGCAGTGCTGTTATACCAATCGAGTTTTATTAGGAAATTAGATAGGAAAATACATAAATACGATTGATAAGTGTTGATGATAGTGGTGGCACAAGGAATCTAAGGGTCAGAGTAATATCTATCGTATGTGATCAAAACACATACAATTCTAGTTGCATAAAATTGTCTTCAGAATTGTCTTCAAATTAAAAGGATCTAGTTAGTATATATAATACCTAGTTTTAAATTTCAATGCCCTCTTCTGAGAGGTACACAATAAACCAATAGGGTTATGTCATCTTGGCTCAGCAGTGTATTTATTATTCATAGCGATAAGTATTCTGACAGGAATCGACGGTCTTTATCTTTAATATCGATCTTGAAATTGAAACGGCCGTCTGATGTAGTGGTAAGTGACATGGTCACTACACAAGGGGGTCGCGGGTTCGAATCCCGCCAAGGGAGGATATTTATATGATAAATATAAATGTCTTTTCCAGGGTTATGGATGTATATTAAATATGTGTATGTGTATAATAAAAAATCTTACATTTATTTCCGTTATCTGGTACCTGTAACACAAGTTCTTTACGAACTTATCACAGGACCAGTTAACGTGGCGTGATTGTTAGTAAATATTTATTTATTTATTTATCTATTCACTTCACTCCATTCGGCCACCTACGAGATGGACCGACGACCTGGTAAGAACCGCTGGGTCACGTTGGATGCAGGTGGAAACGGACCGGGCGCACTGGAGATTACTTGGAGAGGCCTATGTTCAGCAGTGGACAATGGACAGGCTGAGATGATGATGATGATGATTCACTACATGTAGAGTACCAGTATACTGTGATTCCTGATGTCTAATTTCAAAGTATAAGCTCTAAAGTTTAGAAACCCGATGTTCTGATATGTAGGCCTGAAGCCTAGTTTAAGCACCAGTCTCTCTAAAATATTTCTCTTTATCATTTGTAATCTAAATTTGTAAAATTATTTATAGTGTAAGCTAAATTAAAGCACATGTTCTGGAGTGCTTTTTCTCTTTGCTTTAGTTTCAGTGCAATTATTCAAGGAGCTAAACTTCGAAAACAACGTAAAAGCCTAATTATTTCCGCCCAGGAAACGGAAGGGCAGCAGGTCGCGTCATTATATGCATAATGCAACATGCATCGCATGCGTTCAGCATACTAACGTCTAGGCATGTGTCGGACCGCCTTAATCGCGGATAATCCTAAGATTATATCATTAGCATTATACATATATAAATAAAAACTTACTGAATCCATTCTTAATATAAGTCAAATTTCATTTTGAGTAATAATCGGATAACGTATCTCTTTTTGGCTTTATCGGTAATTACAGAAAATCCTTAGAACAGTGTTTAAGCTACAAAAGACGCCGTTTGCATTGAGTGTTGTTGAAACATATGTGTATATATAATATTAGTTTCAATATAAAGTATAATTCCTATTGATTTTACAGTCAAAGTAAATCCGTTCATAGATTCTAACGTGTACTTTATTAACACAACTTTTTAAACAATATAGTAGCCGGTGCGTTTGTTTGGCGTCTGGTGTATTTCACTCGCCGAGAGCTATCGTTATTGTTGTAAATCACCAGCCGTACTTGCTAGAATTTATTTTTAAAACTATGACTATTTAAATAGTGGCCGCATTTAGGCGTAACCATTCGTTTCTTTTTCTTTTTCGAATGCCTATTTAACTGTTGCCATGTTAATTTTTATCATCATAAAAGAAATACTAGAACGCGTTATTGGGGACGTATCTTTTGTGGTGCTGTTACGAAAGTCCGATACGCATTAGTCGGCCTTCGTCTCGAATGGCGCTATGCGTTCTTGTATTACGTGAAGGAATGTCAAGCTTAACAATTACTAAGTGAGTAACTTAAATTTGAAAAACGTAATTTTTATGAACGCGACCTGGGAGCCTGTGAAAAATTGGTTATTTTATCGGTCTAACTGTTTTTTTTGCGTATTTGTTGAAACTATTACTGAAGAATAAGGATACATTCAACATGTGGGATTTATTGAAATCGTCCTTGACGCGGTTCCGCCGTAGCTTAGAAGATAAGAATTCCGGTGTAATCGTATGAAGCGATAGCACTATGCTAATGTTTAAATCCCGTAGAAAGGTACCAATAGTTCTAAGGGAATAAGTATTTAACGCAAGTTCATAAATAACTTCCACATAAAGTGTATTTGCTGGTTATAGAGCGCACTGAAAGTCCATACAGGTAGGCATCACCGTCCTGCCTATTTCTGTCGCTAAGTAGTTACACGTTCCGATATTTTGATGAATAAAACAGACTCTATACAAAACAATTGAGATTTCAATCTCATGTATCAAAATAGGTGATGGCATTGACGTTGTAATATTCATTGGACATAGGTACTTATTTAACGCCAATCTTGGTCATTTATTTCTGCAATTTTAATAAATAGTATATTATTCCATTATAAAGACCGCTAAAATATAATACTTATATGAGAAAAGTTGAACACTAGGGCGGAAAATAGAATGTTATTCGATTTTAACTAAAGTAGCTTGTTGTACAGCGGGCAATATTTACTCAAGATCTGGGCAAGATCTTTTATTAAAAAAATATTTATCGTAATTTTTAACATCGTCCTTTATATCTCACAGAAAAGGTCTCGAAGTCTAGGAAGCTTCTAGAAAAACATGATAAACGACTATTGAAGTACCATAACTCAAGCGTATAGGCTTTTTTGCAGAAAACCACCGGCCGTAATTCACGCACGGCTACACATCTGCAGAATGCAATTTACAATAAATTACGTTGATATTAATAAGTAGGTACGTAGGTTAAGGGTTGGATAATGGTTCGGCCATTCATCGCACGATAAATTGCGAGTGGAGACACAGTGTAGTCAGATTACGTGTTCTAATATCCGGAATAAGCCGAGGATCGAGGGTCTATTCTCGAGAATTGTCGCTTCCGAAGTTTTTCGAACTTTTGCGAGTAAGATTTTTTTTTGTGGGTCGAAGCGATTATACAATAATTGTTTCGACGATGTAAGAAATTTCTGACTGTATCATGATTTATTGTTTCATGAATTACGGAATGGGATGAATTTCTAATGATTCGGTCGAATTTTGTTAATTTCACAAATTGACGTTGTTTTTAGTATGGTATCGAAAATTAATAAAAAAACAGGAATTCCATTCGGAAATGAAAGTTGAATTTCGTACCTACATCAAATAAAAATGTTATTCCCCAAATATTGACATGCAAATTTACTGTGTCAATGTTTCACGAAATATTAGGCCGAATACAAATTTGACGAATCAGAATTCAATCTCATCCACGTATTTACAAATTGAACGTATCCAACGGTAAACTCTTTGAGAGCGTTCCTGTTTAGACACACACAAGCCCAGTGATAGCTTACTCAAGCGACCGACGAAAATAATGTTAATTTCTTTTTCCGAACACATTTCGTGAGGCATCAGGCGTTTCCTCGTGAAATTACAGCGGCGACCTGTCGTGATGAGGAAATCGTAGTAATTTGTGAGCCTAATGTAAGTTATATGTTTTTTTAGGTGGAGTATTTCCACTAAGAAACTTTTGGAAAGTCACAACAAAAATAAGGAACTTCTCGTATTTTTAGTACTCCAATAATTAATAGATATTATGGCAATTGATAATGTGTATTAAGATGTATTAGAACCCACAAAGATATCGACAAAACCAAACTATAGAACAAACACAAAGATCTGTTTAACATTCGCCGAGCGGTTGACAGATTAACTCCAATATTATCCTTCGAACGCGACCCGGCTACAGAAGTACAGACATCGATACGAGTCAAATCTTAACACTTAATCCTCACTAAACACTATTACATAGACCACGTAAATTTATTCGACGGAGATCGCTAACGAAACGGATAAACTTTCATTGTCGCCGACAAAGCTGTAAGCGGTACACTAACGAATAGAAAATTGAACTCTATTGCTTAAGCTCAAGTTTCGGAACTGATCGGCAATGGACGAAATCAGTGGTGTCGGTGCAAAATGAGATACGTAGTTGATTGACAGAAGTCACGCTGTACATTGTATTGAGGGATTGGGGGAACTTAAACTGTCAGGCTTGTTACCAAGTTGAATGGGTCGTAGGCTTAGCGCAGATCGCAAACTGCTGCTTTGATCTTCATAACAGCTAATTAATTGGGTAAGGAAAGCTTAACCAAACGCATTGACGGGCCGAGAATTCTCGCCGTGTTTCTCTTTAAACAACTTCAGGGACCGAGATTGTTTAATGATTACCTTACGATGCGAATTTTCCGCTATCGCCTCTTGAGATATGTTAATAATATGAGACCATTCTGTGTATCTTATGGGTTCTAGTATATGATTTCGTTTGACAATTTCATTGGGTTATTTGTGTAAAAATAACATTTTATTTAAATGCCGTAAGATGACATCACATCGGAGCCATTCAGGCATTTATTACGGTACTGGTGATTACAAAGCGTTCCATTCATGATCCAACAAACGTCCGTGGTGTACAAACGCGTCACTTCAACGGAGAGGTATAATTTTCGCGAGGCATGCGAGTCGGAACGCATACGGCATGAATAACGTCGGCAAGTAAACAGCCCACAGGTAATTCTGGTATTCATGTCTCGATTCAGCACTAGCACAATTAACGCAGACGAAGTGGCCTCAAAACGAACGAGTATTGTATAACTTGAGACCTAATTTTAAATTTATGAAAGACTTTCTTCGAACCTTTAATTGGGCGGGTGGTTGGTTATATTGTAGAATAAATGAATTATAAACATTAATTTTGTTTACACATTAGTTCAATTAGCGAGATAGCTTTGTTCGTGTTTTATCTCTTTACAAGCGGCCCGCTCCGGCTCCGCTCCGGTCTTTAACAAAAATTTCAACGATATTTGACGTTGTTTTATTTTTTTAAATAAAAGATCACTTATTGCGACAAAACTATAATAGTTACAAATATGCTGTCCCGACACATTTTGTAAATAATAATGTGCTCTGCAAAGTCGTAGTACATTATTTTATTCTATCATCAATAGTTTTAGGGCACGCGATGTAAAGAATATTATAGGCAACTTTTTTACACATTTGGTTACATTATTGGAGTTTTAGTAAGGATCCCTAATATTTTTTTTCAAAAAAGATTATAGCCTATGTCACTCGGGAATAGTGTAGCTTCCAAACAGTGAAAGAAGTTTTCAAATTAGTCCAGTAGTTTTGGAGCCTATTCAATACAAACAAACAAACAAATCTTTCCTCTTTATTAGTATATACTAGCGACCCGCCCTCGCTTCGCTTCGGAAACATTAAAACACACACGAAACCAAAAAAATAAAATATTTTTTTTTTTTTTAAAAGTAGCCTATGTTCATCAGGGACAATGTCGGCTTCTAATAGAAAAAGAATTTTTCAAATCGGCCCAGTAGTTTCGGAGCCTATTCAATACAAACAAACAAACAAATCTTTCCTCTTTATTAGTATATTATATATTATATTATAAGATTATAAGATATAAGATAAGATAAGAAGTATAGATTTCGAAATTCTAATATTCGATGAATTATTTTGTACTGCTGCCAAAGTACATGTACACATATACTATAACACACACGTTCGATTTTAAACGACCTCATAAAAATATATCGATTTTAATTGATAGTACTTTACGTGCTACCGTGCTTGTTTGCAACAGGATACATAGCGAGGAATTCTACTATAATATTTTATATCTATAAAACGAATGGCAAATAAAAAAGTATTTTTTAAAAACGAAATATATTTCTCTTTAGAAAAATAAAATCATTTTAGTTTTACTCAATTCAACTGACAATAGAATAGCTTTGTCATTCCAACGAGTGTTTCTAGAATTTCTAGAAACAAATTCGTAGTGTTGTTAATAAAAATGAAGGGATACATGAATTTTATTGTTTATATTTTATCGCTAATGATTACAATGGAGTCCTAAACAGAATTTAGTATCTCATATATTGCGATGCGTTCCTACGCACTATTCCCTCCCCATAGCTGCTGAAATCATTGAATGTCTTTGTAGTAATTTAGAAAAGTTTAGACAAAAATTTGGTGGTTATTTTAGTGAACTTGATTGATAAATACGAAACGCATAATTAGTAGGACTAGAGGTCCCGCAGTAGTCGAAATTCGACTATAATCAATTAGAATAATTGTAAGTTTGTACAATATTATGATTGTATTTTATACTTCTATAATCACAAATTTCGCCAAGACTACAATATAAAAAAATATTTACAAAGACAAACAATATTTAATCTATTCTCAATTTGACAACAGACGTCAAGAACAAAAGTTTAACAATAAATAGTATGCATGCGTGTGTGCGTCAAATACATGGTATGTAGTGTGTGTAATGTTTTCTTTATTGATTTAATGTGTCTTTTATGCATTATTTAAAAAAAATATTAGTATTGTGCACTTCTTCTCTACATTCTCTATAAGTGTGGAAAATTTCATACTCCTCCGTCCGCGCAATTTTCGTAAAAAGGGATACAAAGTTTTTGCTTCACGTATTAATATACAGATACAGTACGCTTAATTTAACAATATTTATAATATTACATCACATACAAACTACTATTGCATTCTTCAAATAAACAAGGAGTACCTGTAAAGCTTTCGTCTTATTTTACGAAATGAATTAAAACACACATAAAATTTATTAGACAATAATTGTACTGCCCAATGGCGGTTGAGTTCATTCCCTAAGTAAACAGTTGGTAATGCCCGATAAGTAAGTTGCACCACGAGCAAAATCCTCACTCCGAGACCGGAGTTACGATTTGTATGAGGAGGGTTAAGTAGATCTTATCTTAAAATTAATAACGATTGGATCGCCTTATTTTATAAAGGTGCCTATCCTTGAAGAAGATTAGCAATGTTAAGCCTGAGTTTAAGTTGTGAAAGGTTAGAGCTGTTATCGGAGGATTGAAATTCTGTGGAAAGTACCGATTTTTCTAAAGAATACTTAAGTAGCTGATAAGTATTTTGGACATAAGTGCGTTATTGATATACGCCTGATAGCCTGCGAACCTATTTGGCTTGACTTGAGGACGGATCTACATATTTACAAAATTTTCTTTATAGGAATATTATTTTCATTTGTGTGCTGTGATATATACAAACATCTCTTCCTTTTTTATTTTTTTATTGCTTAGATGGTTGGACGAGCTCACAGCCCACCTGGTGTTAAATGGTTACTGGAGCCCATAGACATCCACAACGTAAATGCGCCACCCGCCTTGAGATATAAGTTCTAAGGTCTCAAGTATAGTTACAACGGCTGCTCCACCCTTCAAGCCGAAACGCATTACTGCTTCACGGCAGAAATAGGCGGGGTGGTGGTACCTACCCGTGCGGACTCACATGAGGTCCTACCACCAGAAACCTTCCATGAAGCAGTCATATACACCAGTTTTGTGGGTGGGACTGCTGCTTTACCAGTGGAGTCGTAGTTGTTATTTATACCGGTAATGACTTAACTCATTGAAGCATGCGCTCTTCTATTGTGATTGTTGTTTTTCTAAGATACGACGTTCAATATAAAGTAGAATAATGTCATTAAATAAATTAAAAAGCACGAATATGTACTTGGAACAAATTTTTAAATAAAATAAATAATAATAATAAATATTTACTAACAATCACGCCACGTTAACTGGTCCCGTTATAAGCTCGTAAAGAACTTGTGTTACAGGTACCAGATAACGGAAATAAATATAAGATTTTTATTATACACATACATACATTTAATATACATCCATACCCTGGAAAAGACATTTATATTTATCATACAAATATCTTCCCTTGGCGGGATTCGAACCCGCGACCCCCTTGTATAGTGACCATGTCACTTACCACTACACCAGACGGACGTTAAAATGCTTTTGTTAGAGGGATCGTAGTTGAAAGAATAAAATATAAACAACGTAAAAGCAAGCAACAATGTAAGCATGTTTAAAACCAAACTGTAGAATCTAGAGTAAGTACGCGTTATTATGGCCACTACTAAGCTTGGCCCATCAAACGCTACTGCTAATGGACTATGTTTAATAATTATAATTTCCTTGTATAGCATTACTGTGTGAGGTCTATAAATCTTATCATAAATTTTATATCAATAAAAACCTTTTGTATTATGTTTATTTAAATAAATATTTTTTTACTGCAACAACATTATTATATTATTAAAGTATAATCTTTATTTATTATTAAAAAAAAAAAAGAACATAATATTCCTAACCTAAAAGTACATGTTATTATCCGCGACATGCTTCGTCAGATTGCAGAAATAGAATTATCAGCAACATGCTTCGTCAAAACTAAATTGTGTTGTATTACCCAGGTATTCACATACGCAGCTTCGTTAGTCGAAATAGATATAGTTTTTCATAAACCATAAAACGCATATTGCGACAATTACCATATGACGATAGCACGTAAATTATACGTTCAATACGGCGCCGTTTTTATTATTGTTTTCGCTGTTCGAAAAACCATAAAACATGTATATGTGCAGTCTACGCGACTGAATGTTGTCATTGAACATTTTAAAACCGATAATCAAACAGAACGTGATTGCTCACCGAATGCTAGTGATAGTTTGTTTCAAATCGTTGGACAGATTTCAAGGTTTTTTATGTTTTAGTCAGTATCTTCAGTTATACTTTCATTAATAGCTTTTAAATTCCTTGCTTCATAGTTACGGTTTTAAGTAATGGATGGTAAGTTTTTTTTTTGGAAAATTCCATCGGTAGCTCCAATTTTCCTATATTATTTTTGGGAGCAGCTATGCTTTTTATTTTAGATATCGGACAGCATTGTAGGAATCTGATGTTTCGAGATGGGTGAAGCCAATTGAAGACGACGATTTGGTATATATGGGCTCCGGAAACCTTCAAGTGGTTACCGGTATTACGGTTTTCCCGCTTTGACAACAAAACCCATAAGTACTCGGCATAAATAGACAGGGTCGTGGTATCTTTTCGAGTGTGCCTACAATACGCTCAGCCCGTAAATCTATAGACAACATAAAATTAAATAGACAAAAGAATACAACAAAAAATCTACTTTAGCGACCAAGTACCCGCACAATAATCTCGACCGCCCCGATGATTGTCCAAAGCATCGGGCACTCAGAACACAAACCGCAGCTTCGAAAGGTAAAAATCAATAATTATGATGTTTCGGTGACCGGGTGTTTGGTTATCCGAACGTTTTATCGTCTGCCCGAGTTTTCTGCTTTCACGATAACATAACTCTGATTAGAGATAATGAAATGTGGAACTAATGTTTTTAATTCATTACGCTTTTTTTTGGAACGAAGTTCCTTATGGGACGATGCGGAGGGGTACTCTAACCGGGAAAAAACGTCCGTAACGTAAGATTTTTATTAGTAATGCACAGAGTGTACGACTTAACTTTGTAATAACGTACAAATTTGTAATGCACACTACGTTTTATTTTCTTTATACCTCGAATAGAACTGAAAATTAATATTTTTATTATAAGGAACTTCGTTCCTATCCGGTGTCCCAGGACATCACACATTTTTTTTTTCTGTGCGAAACTAAGCTAGCAGACAGTTCGTAATAAGGGGTTACCGAAGATCACAGGCATGATTCTAGATGAGGCGCGATGCACTTATAGACATGAGGTGGATATTTCGATTGTAATTAATAATCACTTGACACACGGGTCTTTGTGAGTTTGTTTACCTATTTAAATAAAATAATACTAATTTGGGGGATCCTTCATTAAAGCTACCTGTAGTACCTGTAGTATTTAATACAATAAGTTTATTAGTAGAACGGATAAAGTAAATCACTATCGAAACATCCACATACGTGGTGTTAGTTTAAGAAAGGTAAACCAAAGCTTCAAATACCGAACGAATAATTTGGCAAACGTTTTAAAACTCAAACGAATAAACAACAGAGAAAATCAGTATCGGCTCCAGAATTACGCGTAAGCAGATAAATAAATTCTCGGGACCGTATCTCTGAATACTAGCACGATCTGTTCTGTTGTCGATAAATCCATCCTCACTCACTTCCATAACGCACTCCCAACTTAACAGATAAAACTTTGACCCGTTTAGTTCGATTATACAAGACGCCGACTTCCTCTATGACCCCCTACTTGAGGTTACAAATTTAGGCGCTACCTATTTAAACGGCGCGGTGCCAAATATCCACGTATGTAATTTAACCAAAGTGCGGTTCACACCGGTTCGTGTGTGTATGTAGGACTGTGAAACGAAATAAATCTCGGACTGGGAACCCAGCGATTTATAAGCAACCGGTGATTTGTAAGAAACCCACCGGGAGAGACACGAATTTGATTACGAAGGAAAATGGGCTTGAAAATTTTGCAATTGTAATGTTTAATAATAAATTATTTCACATTGCCGCGGTGTTCGGTGAAGCTTTTATGTGCCTTTCGTGATTTATTGTCTACAAGATTTTGTGGAATTCGGATTTAAATTGAATAATTGCATTCTTTTCATTTGATCTTATCTATCTTATCTTTATCTTTAGTCAATCAGTGATTTGCTTGATATTTTGTTCGAGTTTGAAGATTTTTGCCGATAGGCGTACTAGCTTAAGGCGCTTCTCGTTTTAAACAGCTACCGGAGCTCATAAAGACTATAATGCCGCTACCCAGATATAGAGTACAGTTCAGGTATCGAAGCGTTGTCATCCTTATTTAAAGGGACTGTAAGACAAAATTTCTTTGCAGCAGATATATTCAGAACAATGATGCCATCTCATACAAGCGCATGACAGATCCTACTAGTTACGTAGTAATACAAGGTTAGGGTACAACCATTACGCTAGGATAATTACAAAGCAAAAAATAAGTATTGAAGTAAGATATTCAAGAATATGGGCTCATATACTGTGTCCTGAACTTGTTTTTGAGCAGATCACGTAAAATTATTTTACTTCTGACTGAAGCAAAATTTATAAATAATCTTTTATTCCAATGATCCACGGTCCACTTGATTTCCTAAGCCCATAGACATTATTACAACAGCATGAATACCGATGCTCATCTCGAAACATGAAGTTGAAGTTTGAAATACATTGTTTAACTGCTGTGCCTGTATGGTCCTACAAATCAGAACGAATAACTGTTTCATGGGGCAGAAAGAGGCAGATTGTATTTAAGGTACTCGCTACCGTCAGTAAAAACTGACTGGCGATCGTAGAGCGCTTATATAATGCTCAGAGACCGTTGCTGCCGATTCTCCGGTGAATCTCTTAGTCGCCTTTTATGACTCTGTGGAATGCTTAACGACGAAGGGAAGACCTTCCACCGAGCAGATGATAATGCTCGGAAGACCGACGGTCTGAATGTTGTTCTTCGGAACTTGTACATATGCAAGCTTATCTTGAAAATGTAAGCGAGATTCAGGCATCTGTCAAATTGTGTTGTGCTTGTGTTGTATAATGGCTACCGTCACAACACATACGGGAAGAAATTGAGTGAAGCTATTCTAGTCAAACAGTCTATAAACCGACACTATACAACTATTTCTTCTATCCGGAAAAATCTAAACAACATACACGAGAGTAACAATAACACTTCATTTATTAGACAAAAAATAATTTACCCAACAAAAAATAAATAAAAACACTCCATTCCTTTCTAAAACTGATCTTGCATCGTGCATTAAAATCATCAAGTTTTTTTAAAAAAAAAAACACTCCAAACTTTTTATCCCCCCCTTCAAATTAATATTTATTTGGCGTGCAAGCGGTACGGTATCTCCCCATAGGTAAAGTAGCTAAGTTCCGTAGTACTGTCATCATTTAAGCCCCACATTAGCAAAACTTGCGCCGTTTATACTGACACCTGGGACCGCCGCGACACACTACTCGATATTTTACTACGAGAATTAACTGTCCTACAAAATGTAATTTTCAAGTTTGCACAACTTATCGTAGTCGCTTAAGTTCACAGGATTTTGATTGAGAGTCTATTAAATAAATTTTTTTCAGTTAAGCGAGAGTTACATGCGCGTCGCTTCATTAAACTAGATAAGCTTCGCTCGTTTTTTTTTTATAACACCATCTTGTTGTGTCTTTAAACCAATAAAAATAGTATTATTATTCGCCAATAGATGTCGTAAATTTGATTATTTTGAATGACGAATAAAACAACATTTTCTGAAAATAAATCGTAGCTAGATCGATTTATCGCCCCCGAAATCCCCTGTATACTAAATTTTATGAAAATCGTTGGAGCCGTTTCCGAGAGTCAGATTATATATATATCATATATACAAGAATTGCTCGTTTAAAGGTATAAGATTGTTTGAGCATAAATAATTATTTTCGCGATTACGGTATTAATGCGCCCCCGATATTTAACTAGGTTTAAATTTATAATTTAGAAATAATTGATACGCATTGCATTTTCCCGGGATAAAGAGTTGTTTATGTCACTCTCTAGTCTACAACTATTAGTCTGTAGATCCTTTAATAAGTAAAATCACGAAACAAAAAATTGTCGTATTTATTATATCTTATACTTGGTGTTGTGCGGGTCATGTCATCCACTATAATAAAAAGTGTCCTAACTCTTAATCGAGATTATAGCATGTGTCATTACTAATTTACATCCAATTCCCGTCAGTTGTGCAATTTTGATAGCCTTTAATATTGATAATATAATTATAATGGTATACCTGCATACTTAGCTATATTTGCTATATGAAAAGTTAGCGTAAGTACCTACTATAGGGGTCCGCCTTCGATTCCAGATCTTAATCACCATTTTTGTCGCTGTTTGAAGGGACATATTCTTGTCTCGTATTTAGTTTCAGTAACCATAATTTGAAACTTATAAAACATATTTTATTTTGATGTAAGTTCTGTTATATTGAGATTATAAAGTAATACTGGATGATTACTGCTCATTGTTAAAACATCTATTGCTCTTGTCAATAGTATTACAAAATATGGTCAGAATGACTGTTGAAACATAGATAGAGGTATTGAGTTCAGCTCAGTAAAGTCATTCAGTACAGAATAAACCAGTGAATCCGTAGCTTTCAAATGTAAACAAAAAAACTAAAAGAAACTAACGGAGGTTCTTTTCAAACGCAAACCGAAGTGAATACGTTCTACACGTTCACGGGAGGATAGAATTTAAATTTGCAGTGTCTACCTTAACCAAATCGTTGGATATCGACCCGTGCTCTACCTGAGACCTAAAGGGCTTTCTGAAAGCCTTCTGTTTGTACAACCCGGTTCAGAGCTTAAGTATAATCGGGGCGGTTTTCTTCTTCATTCAAATTATTTGACAGCACGTTCAACTAGTGTGATAAAATTTACATGCGTTAAAAATATATTACATTTAAAATGAAAAGTGAAATTTGGCCGATTAAGTTTTTGATATTAAATTTAAAAGTGGTCGTGGCTTAAAAGGATATGACGTCCGGTGCATTCGTATCTAGCGTTGCAATGCGGTGTTCGAATCCCACAGGCGGGTACCAATTTTTCTAATGAAATACGTACTTGACAAATGTTCACGATCGACTTCCACGGTGAAAGAATAACATCGTGTAATAAAAATCAAACCAGCAAAGTTATAATTTGCGTAATTACTAATGGTAGGACCTCTTGTGAGTCCACACGGGTAGGTATCACCACCCCGCCTATTTCTGCCGTGAGGCAGTGATGCATTTTGGTCTGAAGGGTGGGGTAGCCGTTGTAACTATACTGAGACCTTAGAACTTATATCTCAAGGTAGGTGGCGTATTAACGTTGTAAATGTCTATGGGATCCAGTAACCTCTTAACACCAGGTGGGCTGTGAGCTCGTCCACCCATCTAAGCTATAAAAAAAAACTAATATTTGACTGTACTCACCGAATATAATCAAGTACTTAAAAACAAAAAAAACAAAAACACACACACACACATACACAGGAAATAAAACAAAACCTACTACTTACGCTGTAACCAACGTAAATCTACTTGAATTTTCTCTAACAATCACGTACCTGAGAACAAAAACAAAAAAGAGTTGTTAATAAAACGTCATCAGGTCAGAGAGTAGAAAAATTAATTCAATTAATGTTTTATACGAAATCGAAACAGAATTCCCGATACGCTTTAGCTGCGTTTGAAACAAACCAATACCCTCGCTGGGGAGCCACAGTGCGCCGGTTAATCGCCGCCAACTAGTGGGTAATCCTTTCTGGTGGTGTGCATATAACGACTGCATTCCGACCCGCGTCGCGTTCCAAGCGCATACACTGAAATTGCTACACTCGAACCGCTCAAAGCGATGACGGGCCGTATCGTAGCTCGATGTACATCAGCAGCGTATGAGAGCGACACGCTAGCGATCACTTTGTCGGTATTTTGTACAACTAGTACGAAATATTTTTGAATTGAGGTCATATCAGCTTCTCCTTGACGTGTAGGTGAGTAGGTAGGGCTCAAACCGGGTGTGTTGCTAGCATTGGCCCTAGCAAGGATCGGAAACGCGACCCACTGAGATGATCCCGCGAGAAACTCAGTGGGCTGTGTCTATGGGTTAATTCACTCGTTGAGCTCTTTAACTTTGTGTGCCCACAAGTATTTTATTGAGATGATTCTTTATTCGAATAAATTAGACGAGAAGCGGTATCTGGAGTTTGTTCTTAAAGTTCAAACTGTCTGTCGCCGGTCTATGCAAGTGACGCTCAATTCGCCAGCTCTTTGACCGAAATGGCGCGTGCCGTTTCCCAACTTACACCAACTTCGGACGCTTTCAAATCTCACCCGCTTCACAAAGTCAATTCGATGAGTTTTGGAACGAAGGTCCTTATGGGACGAGGAGGGGTACCCTAACCGGGAAAAAACGTCCGTAACGTAAGATTTTTATTAGTAATGCAAACAGTGAACGACTTCACTTTGTAATAACGTACAAAAAATAACATATTTTTTATTTATTTTTATCAATAAAAAAATCATAGTAAAAAATGTATACCCGAATAATTATTTTCTTTATACCTCGAATAGAACTTAAAATCAATATTTTTATAATATGGAACTTCGTTCCTATCCGGTCTCCCATGACACCACACATCTTTTTTTTAGCTTTTTTGGGGCTAAAGAAAACTAGGAATATTGTCCGGTACTTTCACAGAGATTGTCTGAATGGGAGGCTGAGAGCTGCGCCGGCGCCGCGTGCATTGCCCTCGCGTGTCCCCGCGCCCTTCCCCCAAGACGTGGTACGAACGCGACTGACTGCATTCCGGCGCGCTTCCTGACCAGAGCAAGTGCGCGGCATTACGCTGTAAGTACGCAGTCTGTCCCCCGCGCCACGCTCGCCCTGGCTCCTAGCTTACTACCGAGGGCTACACAAAGAAAAACGAAAACATCTCATTTCGGCACGGCAACGTAATTCAATAAAAAAATGTCTGATCAATGGCACCGCCTTTTGATGTGTAGAAGCGACGAGACTTTTCTCCTTTTAAAATAATCATAAAATCTAATACGAAAAAAAAAAGGGAAAACTCCTCGCTCGATGCTCGCTTGTTCCGAGTAAGCCCTTTGTAATCTAATGCATTAAGATTATTAGGTTGTTGTAACATCATCTTATTTCTTTAAAAATTTACTGGTGATTTAGAATATTCTGACTGAGGAAGGTTCGTAGAAAACATTTTATATTTTGCTTATTGATTTCAATCTGAAAAGCTGTATGAATTTTCGAATCAAATAGCAGATGAACTAGCTGAGTGAGATCACAGTTCAAAGTGAGTAATTAATACCAGCGAGGAATTATCAAACGTAGATTCCGATCATGCTCTCAGCGGCTCCGCGTAACGTACTACACATAACTCAGGCCCGACGGTTCAAAAGCAAAAAGTACGGAAACGCCCGTAATAGTCTGCCTGCTGAAAGCGTTTTCCATGAGGCTTTTAAGCGCTTATCTTCAGAATGATAGCCGTTGCCGGACGTTGAAAGGTTGTGACGGCAATTTGCTTACATTAGGACATTCCCCATTCAGACATCGGTACACGAAAAGCTTAAGTTTCATTTTTGCCTTGTTAATTTAGGAATTGATGTAAGACGCCAATCGAACCAAAGCCAGTCAACTATGAACTCGAAACATATTATTCAGGTATCCATAATGCTACAGAGACTGATGCGTCGGTTCGTTCAATTCAATTGAGTATTATATTGTTTCAGAACGTAAGGCTACGTTGATACGACTTTGAAACGGAATACAAATTTAACCTTGTAATTCTTGGACAAAATACTGAAATGACAGCTAAATTTCTCTTCTGTACTCATTATTCGATTGTTATTTTAGCGTTCTCTATTACTGTACGTTATAAAAAGTAGCCGTGCAACGTAATTTTATTAAGTGAACGAATCTAGCTAATAATAAACTGTTTATAATTCAGTAGATTATAAAATCTCGGGTAGGCTACGAGAGTGCGGTCTCCAGTTGTGTTTGTTTTCCTCTGCTATTTCTGGCTCGCGTCCGCGGCGATTGTTCCATAAGTTATGGCCGTTGAGGTTAAAAAACAAAACTATCAGAGAATAAAAGTGAAAATATTGAACGAACCCTATATATTATGTTACGAGGGATTTATCGTAAGTGTTCTTTGGAGTTGTGTAAGGAATTTTTCTAGGTTCCAGCTTTACGCTGTGGGTTGTTGAAACGATTATTTTCAAAATTTTATTTTGCTTTCCACGAACCCAAAGATCCTTGGTGTATCCTATCATTTTGTCTCTAAGCAGAGGCGTGAATTCTGTCGCCTTCTTACAGAAATTCAGACGAAGTTTCAATTGAATTTGAACAACTGCTTTTACGTGGTTCACTTTGTGGCTAGAAAATACAAATTTCAGCTATTCTTCAGCGGTATCAGCACGATAATGATGCCTAAGGCAAATAAACTCTTTCTTAGATTTTTCGCAATACAAGAAAAATCGAAAATTTACTATAACACAAAAACGTAGATATTTGCGAGGTATGTTTGCATGCATCGCGCTGACGCGGTACCTGGCTGTTGCTCACGATTCAATTGCGACCGATAGTTTCGGTATCCAGATCGTTATTGCTCCAAAGTAAACCAATATTGCCGTTAATGGTCGATCAGTTTCAACGTTTGCAAGCATTTTTCTCGGATTTCTGTTTCGAAGTCGGATTCGTGGCGACCGTGATACCTTTATGAAATCCCGCTTCCCACATTGCAGATTAAAATAATGAGTTTCACTTTTTTTCTGTGTGACTCTGCAGTTTTCCAGATTCAAGACTTTGATTTGGATTTAAATATAATCAGGTGTGTTGGTTTTATTAAAGTGACCAATAAAGGTCGCTTGATACTGTATTTTAACGATTGGAAAATTAAGAATTTTTATGAACGGCTTTACGCAAAGCTGATGAGTTTGACGAAATAGTGGTACCATCTTATCCCTCCTCGTCAATGGATAGCAGCGTTTTCCGAGCGTTATACCAGCATGCTTTGATCACGAGATTGTTTTTTTTTGCAAATTTATGTATTCTCAAACTAGAGCGGAGGTAGACCTAAAAAAAAATGGATGTATTGTGTGAAAAATGATATGAGTAAGAGGGAAGTCAGAGAAGAAATGGTATATGATAGAGGAGTATGGAAGGAGAAAACATGCTGCACCGACCCCAGATGACTGGGAGAAGGCAAGGGGAATGATGATAATGATGATGATGTATAGCCAAACTGGCATGGCCAACGATGGGTGGTCACAGTATCTGGTGGACGTCAGTAAAACGAAGGCACAGCCAAGAAATAAGGTTAAAAATCACCCCTGAAGAAAATTTTCTTAGAGCTAGTGATTTTATATAAATTATAAGAAGATTATGACAAAATGATATTATTAAATAAATTCCGAATTTCTAAACATCTTAAACATTTTGTGAAGACTAAATCATTGTTCGGAGCTTTTATCGTCTTCCATCTTAAATTGCACAAAAGAAATTGACAATATTAAAAATTACTAGACTCGTAACAAAGGTACAAGAAATATTTTTTTTTGTCGGTAGCTCAAAAGGAAGGTTAAAAGTTAATAAGCTTATGTACAATCTACCTCTTTTATGCTGACCCGAGAATTTTTTCATGCCATATTTTTTCATAACCTGCACTATAAAGAAAGAATTTTCCACTTCTCCGTGACGTATTTCTTCACAATACCCTTTCTTCGCATAATGCTATTGTTGAAGAAGCAGTACAATTATTATTAAAAAAAATATTTCTTAATACTTGTCCATAGACAATCAGTACTTTTGTTTTTAAAATACCGTGTTTTTTATTGTCTTGAATAAAAGATAAAAAGCAGATTCGATTTTAATGCTTAAAAAACGTTTTTCCCTAGTTTCATTTTACCTGCAAATCATTATTTAGATTTTAAAATAATTTCAAATATTTCTTTGAACACCACGTCCGATGATTCTAAAANATATTTCTTAATACTTGTCCATAGACAATCAGTACTTTTGTTTTTAAAATACCGTGTTTTTTATTGTCTTGAATAAAAGATAAAAAGCAGATTCGATTTTAATGCTTAAAAAACGTTTTTCCCTAGTTTCATTTTACCTGCAAATCATTATTTAGATTTTAAAATAATTTCAAATATTTCTTTGAACACCACGTCCGATGATTCTAAAGCGCGATACAAACAAATAAACAACACTTTAATTATTAAAGCAGCGGTTGAGTTTCACCCGATATTAATATTACGCGAGAGAGCCGACGAGGAGATATTCAACGAAATTGCAGTTGGAAAAGATCCTATTAATGAACGTCCTGAAGGTCTTTGTCCGCTGTCGAAGCATTTCCTGCACAATCGCTCAGAAACCGAGTAATTATGGAGAAAAATTCGTTACTCCGTACCGTGCGTCACTGGGAAAATTTATAAGTCGTTTCTCAAAAGAACTAGTTGTCCAACAAGTCAGTTTTGTGACAATAAAAGGTTACGTGGTTTACATGAGATAGGAAAGGAATTTTAATTTAATCTGTAGGTATACGAGAAAAATGCTTACAGATCTGTACAGTACTAGCAAGTCAAAGTTTATGTTATGTACCTTCGAGCATTTAGTCTATAATAATATGATTAATTACATTCCATCAAATCTCGGTATAGATTTATCAGCCACTGTAGGAAAAGATTTTATATTAGAATGTTATCGTTGTGTGGCAAAGGTCGCCTAGTCATTTAAACTGATGTATTTCATATATTTAACGATATTGGTTTGATACGCTAGTGTATTTAATAAAGGAATTCACTGTGTACTTTTACACACTCAAAGAGCTGCAGTTAATTTTCATCAAAGTTCACTTTGCATTTTGAAAGGACACTTAAAGCTCAATTTAATTAAAAAGGAATATTTTTTTAAAGAGGTTGTGCGTAATATACCAATTATGCTTCAGACTGTACTGAACATAAATCAGTCAGTTCTAGAAGTAGTAGGTACTAAAACTCGTCTAAAAAAAACGGAAATCCACAACAAAGACATTCTGACTTTTCTTTAAAAAATCGCACGTCTAGGTTCAGGTAGCCTTGAGATTTTGTTTTAGACTATTGACACTGTGTGGTGAGTGATCACCGTTGCCCATGGACATCAAAAAACGTCAAGGGTACATCAGAAACGCATCTGAACGCCAGTCTACGAGACTAAATGATTATGTACTGGATTATTTGCATGTACTTCTAGAGAAGACCCTAAAAATGGCCAGAAATTCAATAGCAGGACAGACCAGTATTCTCAATATTCCCAAATGTATTTTTTTGTTCTTTACACCTAAACATAGGTAAACTTAGTTACGGTACCATAAAAACATAACGTAAATGAAAATTAATTACACTATGTACTTGCTATCAGAATTAAATTAATATCATTTTGCAAAACATTCGCGGTCATCCACAATGCGATTTTAATTTCCTGCTATATTCAGGACCTAGACTTAATTCCCCTTCGCAGTGTTTTGAAGTTATAAAAGTATTGTAACAANTAAACATAGGTAAACTTAGTTACGGTACCATAAAAACATAACGTAAATGAAAATTAATTACACTATGTACTTGCTATCAGAATTAAATTAATATCATTTTGCAAAACATTCGCGGTCATCCACAATGCGATTTTAATTTCCTGCTATATTCAGGACCTAGACTTAATTCCCCTTCGCAGTGTTTTGAAGTTATAAAAGTATTGTAACAAATAATTTACAGATTTATATCAATTGATCAAAAACCACTGGATCATTGTCTAATCGAAAAGGTTTCCGGTTACAAACACTTATTTTCAATCACAATTTACAATCTAAACTACAATTAGATGATTAAACAGAACTTAAATCGCAAAAAAGCCTCGCGTACATGAATCTTCATATTATTTTAACAAAAGAGTAGCTACAAATAGTAAGAAGCTGGTTTTTACAGACACCCGTCGTATCTTTAGTGAGTTACTAACACATATTATTGTACATCTGTTCTGCTCTCGCGTATGGTACGATTAAAAAGAGCGAGTGTGATGGAGAATTAAGAAATTTTAAAGTACGGTCGGTAAGCTCAGTCGACACTTGAATCTACGTTCCGGTTCGTAGTCGGCACGATGACCTTATATTATTTATGGATTGGAGTAAAACGTGGGCGAAAGCGTTGTGAAATTTTACGAAGAGACATAGTGTAGTATTTTTAGTTACATTTGAATATTCTATATAATAGTAAGTTGTTTTAAAAATATTAATTTATAGTTCCTAACGACAATTCGAATTGTTGTATTATATATTAGAGTCGCTTTTAGTATGGTTACTTTATGATACACCTCAAGCACTTAACATTATTTAGTATTACCTTTTTTTTGCTTAGATGGGTGAACGAGCTCACAGCCCACCTGATGTTAAGTGGTTACTGGAGCCCATAGGCATCTACAACATAAATGCGCCACCCACCTTGAGATATAAGTTCTAAGGTCTCAAGTATAGTTACAAAGGCTTCCCCACCTGTCAAACCGAAACGCATTACTGCTTCATGGCAGAAATAGGCAGGGCGATGGTACCTACCCGCGCGGATTCACAAGCGGTCCTACCACCAGTAAGTACCTTGTCTATGGGTGACTGAAACAAGACGCTATTAACATAACTGTCATAACAGATCATTTAAAAATATAGTCTGTGTTTATTGCTATAAGCACCATTTTAAAACCAGTCTCCCCAATTATTCTGTTGATCGGCGGCTTGTCTAATCATCGTATAATCAAACGCTAATCGCTTAACACCGATACTATATAATTATAATATGTTATGAATTTTTCTCAAAACACGCGATGACGCAACTGGGCCCCTAGGAGTACAACTTTTTATATGCGTGGCCGTAAAATGACCAATCTTGATTTCAGTAGAGCTTTTGTCTTCGAATTTGCGGGACAAGTGACTCGTATTATCGTTGTCGAAAAAAATATACGGATTATTTGGAATTGAAACGGAAAATTTACATTTGATCATTTTCTTTTTGAAATTTAATTTCAATGTCACAGATGATGAGTTTACGGCCTGAATTACCATCCCAAAGGCATCGGGAATGCTGACGCACTTGAAACTCGAAGATCAATTACAATTGAAAACGACTACCCTATTCAACAAATGGCATGATAATTATATTAGTAATTTGCTGGGTTCTAAAAACATATTTTGGTCCGCCATTCGCTCCCAACATCCGTGAACTGTCCCGCATACTCCGCGCGCTTTCTAGACGCGGACACCTCACGCATGAGGCTTGGTCTCACGCCCGAAACAAAAGAAAAAAGGTAAACTATACTCTGTCCTTTTTTGACATTCCTACCACCCTAATCACACTACTAAGTTAATAATCAGATTTATTCAATATATTGCTTTCCCCACGACGAATGTTTGTTTGCTTAACGATTTTAGTCAATTTTATCATTCCACGAAAAAGAATAATAATTTGGAAAATAGGTTTTTAGATAGCTTTAGTTATAGATGATGTCGCTTACGATACAGTTAATGTCCACAGATGTTTCAATTTTACTACGTGAATACGATTCACTTCGTACAGATATAAAAAGGCCTAAGTCTCAATTAGCACTGTAACCCCATTGCGTTATTAATCAAAACTACATGTACTTTAAGCCGGAACATTTTTCTTTGCATTTAATATGGTAAATACTTTGTACTGATTGAAATAATAAATAATTTTAGTTTTTATCAAAGACCAGCTGAACCGGCAGACTTCGTAGTGCCTCAATCGATAAATAAAGGACCTAAACTTTTGTATAAAATAAACTTAAAACAAACAAAAGGGATCCGTCCGACGGGGGACACATCAAAGGGAAAACCAAAATTGTTATTTTTATTTCATTCCAATCATTTTCATATTTATCTACCTTTTAAACCTTCTCTGGACTTCCACAAATAATTCAAGTCCAAAATTAGCCAAATCGGTCCAGCCGTTCTCGAGTTTTAGCGAGACTAACGTGTTCGTTTCATTTCTATATATATAGATAAATATTAAGTGCACAAATTTATAAATTATACAAAATAATCTCTACGGATTGATTGAAAACTCTGGTTCTACGGAAGCACTTCGGTTGTTTCGGTTTTGTAAATTATATTCCATTGGGAGCGTTGATAGTTTAAGATGATCCCGACCTCGTTTTTACCATCGCAACGTCTGCCGGAGACGAGTTTATGTGCTCGGTCCAGAATCTCTGCATTCATCAAGAGCGCGTTTCCCGACATAATTTTTGCTATATGCCACCCGCCTTTGGAAAGAAATTCCTTCTTCAAGCTTCCCACAGCCCACTAAGTTTCCTGTCAGATCTTCTCAGTGGGTCGCGATTCCGATCCGGTGGTAGATTCCGCGAAGCACTGCTACTGATAGGGTTAGTCTTACTAAATTCTCTCAGGCTGAGCCCGTGAACTCACTAATTATCCAGGCTGAGCTGGAAATAGTCTCTTAAGCTACCAGCGAATAGGTAGCATTTTTGTTTGGTTGTAGGTTTGGCTATTTTCCTGGCATTGCTAACGTCGATGAGCAAAGGTAACTAACTACTCACCATTAGCTGGGCCATATGTTTGACTGACTACAAAGACCATAAATAAAACAAAGACTATTTCTGTTAGTTTCGATTCTATAGCCAAGATATAGTTAAAGTCATAAATTACAGTACCATTTGGAATAGTACGGTACAATCATAATTAGTTTTAAGAAATTTTATTACGATGTTTACATGGTAGTAAAGTTTTCTAAGAATATATTAATATATATTATACATATATATATTTCACTGTTATCTAAAACTTGAAATCGTTGAAATAATGATAAAATGACGGCATATTTAAACAAAAGGGGTACAAACGGAGGAGGATACTGAAAAACTAGTATTTTTTATAGAGATATTGTATTTAGTTGACTTTGCCAAGGCCCGACCATACTGTGATATCAACGCTTGAATTATTAAAATAGATGATACTGAATTTAAAATTTGTATAATATTTGAGGAGAAGTTTTTTAATGTTTAATTGTTCGTTGCACTCCACAATTTTAATTCGAAATCTGTACACTATTAATCCTAATTACCATTTTTGATTAGTATAACGTTCACAAGTCATTCACTTAAAACTATAATATATAATTTCGAACTCAAACATCTAAAGACGTAGCTCTCGGTTTTGCGGAATTTAGAGAGCGCATTTTTTTTTTAAGTTTATTTTTATTGTTCTTGTAGGCAGACGAGCCACACGGCCCACCTGATGGTGAATGGTTACCGTCGCCCATGGACTTCAGCAATGCCAGAGGCAGAGCCGAGCCGCTGCCTACCGCTCAATACTCTCCACAAGCCTCGTTTGAAAATAGAGTTCGAAACTCTCTCGATTTAAGATTATCGTCACACAAAAACGTAACTTTCTCAGTGAAACCGTCACAGGCGAGCCATCATCATCATCATCACGTGACAGAATTTCTGAATTAATCATTGAATCGGAATTAATGCATTCATTAGATGAATGCAATTAGGCGAACATTGGCGAATACCGTTACGCGCGGCCGCACACCGCAGCTTTCCAAGTAAACGGTGAAAATTGATCACATATAAACGCGATACAAGAATATCTTACACGACTTATTAGTAAATGTGTGTAAGTTATCACTGGTAGGACCTCTTGGGAGTCCGCACGGGTAGGTACCACCACCCCGCCTATTTCCGCCGTGAAGCAGTAATGCGTTTCGGTTCGAAGGGTTGGGGTAGCCGTTGTAACTATACTGAGACCTTAGAACTTATATCTCGAGGTGGGTGACGCATTTACGTTGTAAATGTCTATGGGCTCCTGTAACCACTTAACACCAGGTGGGCTGTGAACTCGTCCACCCATCTAAGCAATAAAAAATAAAAATAAAAAAGTTACTACTCTGGGTTAGACTAGACTGTATTTTTTTGGTTCTTCTGTAGTATATAGTCGGATGAGTTAATTGACTTTTTGTTATTAGATTATGCTCACATACGAAAAGACGGCTTACGGAACCATCATTCATGTCATTATCCGTGATTAATGTAATTCTTGTTGTCTGGCCTAATATTGCATGCAATAGTGATCCTTATTTAATTCTACATTCACCCGTTTTTTTCCTAATATTACTTCTTCTTCTTTTTCTCCACCTTATCCCACTAGGTGGGATCGCACAGCAAATTTTTCTCTTCCGTTCTCTTCTATCAGTCGTCATCGCAACACTCACTCCTCTCTCTCTCATATCGTCATTCACACACTCCATCCATGTCTTCTTTGGTCGACCTCTTCCCCCTCAACTTTGCACTACCATTTCGATACATCTCCTAGTCACATGCATCTTCTCTCTACGCATCACATGTCCATACCATGCTAACCGTCCGCTCTTTAATTTGTTATCAGTATTAGAAGTATTTTTTCCTAATAATTTATAAATCACTAGCGACCCGCCCTCGCTTCGCTTCGGAAACTGTAATTTATTATTGATTTTCCAATATTTAATGGATATTATTATACATATAAACCTTCCTCTTTAGTCACTCTATCTATTAAAAAAAACCGCATCAAAATCAGTTGCGTAGTTTTAAAGATTTAAGCATACATAGGGACAGACAGATATAGGAACAGAGAAAGCGACTTTGTTTTATACTATGTAGTGATAATGAAATATTACTAAGCAGAATCAAATCATGATTTCGTACGGTATAAATTAATTGCAAATGAAGGACGCCGCCGTATCCAAGTATAGAGTATTCCGTTATCTAGACGCAGACTTCCTTGAAGTATAAGCATGGTAATGGTTCTTCATTCTTCGGTAACATTTTGCGGTCCGTTATAAATGGTCGTCACTCTGAACAGTGACGTGCGTGATGTAAATTCAAACGATATTATTCAAATGAACATTAGCAGTGATTTTCTCTTACACTATTTTTGTTTTTTTTTTTTTTGTTTTGCGACAACGACAATGCGTAGACTAGTTTAAGTGAATAAGGAAAATGTACATGAAAATATCCGCCAACTAGATTAGACATATTTTTTTTCTTACATGATTGGACGAGCTCACAGCCCACCTGGTGTTAAGTGGTTATTGGAGCCCATAGACGTCCACAACGTAAATGCGCCACCCACCTTGATATATAAGTTCTAAGGTCTCAAGTATAGTTACATAGTGAAAGGGATTTAATTACGTTAAATTATTCGAAGCGTTCTCAACTGACCGTATTATGAAAGAAAATTAAGACGAGGAACAAATATTAAAATAAACACATCCAACGGGTGCTCTTAATGAGAAAACTTTGATGCAAGTCTTTCATTCGAGTCGAAGCTCTCTGTCATTGAGTTGCGCCTCTGTGCATACGTAGATAAGGCACCTGAAGCGAAGTAAGTGTACACAAATAAAAGTTGATTTGTTATCGAGTGCCGAGAGTGTTTCGTTCGATTTCCGCTTCGCCCCTAAGTTCCGGGATTGCATTCGAAATCGCGTTAAAAGTTTACATTCACGAAGTTGTCGGCGCGAGTTTAAAACGTTATTTCGGTTAAAGATAACAAAAGTCCCGCCAGACAAATTCGAAGAGTCGTATTTTCCGATTTTGAATATTTGTACTTTGTGGAACGCGGTGTCATGAATGTTCTTAACAGTCACTAATTAGATTAATATTAATAGATTATTGCTTATAAATATTAACTAAATAGGAGAACAGTTTGAAGTGTCAAAGTTCATCAATTAATTTCAATATTCTCACGAGATCAATATAGTCGAAGTTAAATTCGCCACGGAGACGTTAATACGCTTAACTTATGCGTGCGAACTTGAACTTCTCTTAGTTACGACTTACGAGCCAAGTTAAGCAAGTAAGGAACGCTTAGTTCGCTTGTCTATGAATAACTTCATTAAATGACATTACATGGTAAATAATAGATATTTATATTTGGGTCGGTACAAGTTTTGATCTGTGTGCTATTCGTGTCGTATTCAAGGTTTGGAAGCAGCGATCGTATCGCTATACATTATTTGTCGGCCCGAGAGACTTATTATCAGATCTGTTCGTTCGTAACTTTGGCAGCGTCGTATTCTCCACTTGTGGAAAGTTCTAGATAAAGCTATAGAAGAAGATATAAACCGGATACGGAAGTTGTGCGAACTTACCATGTTAGAGAGCAGTAGTCGATGTTGTTTAGCGACTTGGGGATCTAGAGCTTGGAGTGGGAGAGCGAGGGTCAACGGGAGAGGCAGTGGCAATGGGAGTGGATGCGGAGCCGGCTGCACGAGCAGCGGCGGGCAGCAAGCGCACGGCGTCACGTAGGACACGCACCCGAGCTGCGGTGGGAACAGCGTGCCGGCGGCCTCCTCGAGGCCTCGCACTCGTCTCTCACGACCGCATCCGCGGCCGACCTCCGAGCGTTCGACGGTCTCTTGCACCGCCGACTTCCCGAAACTCAACTCGACTCTCGTACTCTTTAGTGCCGTGCCTTAACAGCCGACCTGATAATACAGGTCACTTCGGACGACGCGCGGGAACTTTGAAAGTTCTCAAATGACTCCCAAAGTGCGGAAAAAGTATCGAAACTCGAGCGCTAAGTTACGGGATAGGACCGGATCGCCGCGAGAAAGCGGGAAACTAAGTGATCGGGAGAAGCGAGAAACGACGCGCAGGGCTCGCGAGAGTGTGGAGAGAGTGGCGTCGTGCACGGAGCACAAGTCGCCAGGCCGGCGTTTGGCGGTGGACTGAACGGCGAGGCAGGTGCGCGAGACGCGCGGAGGGCACTGGGGGCGGGCCCACCTGACTCACCTGGGCGCCTGCGCCGCGCTCGCTCAGCCTCCGCGACCACATCTCCCTACATCTCTACGCTCTCTCTTACTTTTAAACGCTACTCTAGTGTGCGGCGAACGGACTTTCCGCTGCAACTTTTAACACTTGATATGAAAACTTTCGAAGTTCATACGACTGAATATGATATGGACATTACGTTGTGGCTATTAGGTTTGTTTTTTGTTACTTTTTATTTATTTAATGACAAATGAAAACGTTATCAATATTTTTCAATGATAAATGAAAAAAAAATGTTATTTTAAGAGAGAATGTCCCGTTTTTTAAACTACAACTGCATTGCACAAACCAAGCCTTCTCATGGTTCGTTGAAGAGAAAATCCGAAAATCGCTGAAAATTGACGACTCAACGTCGCAAATAAGCGAGCATTATCTTGCGGAAATCTTTAACGGGTAACGGGGACAAATCGCATTGATCTCAGAGGTCCGACTTTCGTTAAAGGACATCTGAGCACGCGATGTAAGCTCATTGTACGTGCTTACGGAGGATTAGGCACCTTTTAACGTCGCGCACTATTTACCTTTCCTTTCTGAAAGCGGGAGACACAGCTTACTCCGTCTCGTTAGTGGACGAGGAGTAAACAAATAAGGATTTACCTGAACAGGTTCCACTTGAAAGCACGCTTAATTCCATTAGAAATCTTATTTTCTTCGAATGTAAATAAAATAAACAAGCTTAAGCTGTCTGTGGAACGAGCGAAGCGGTTACAATTAATTTTTAATTATGTGCATCCTTATTTGACAAAGTTTATCAAAGTCTGAGATTTTACATATTCTTTTTAAAGAATTATGAAGTTTTACTACTTACTAGNCAGGTTCCACTTGAAAGCACGCTTAATTCCATTAGAAATCTTATTTTCTTCGAATGTAAATAAAATAAACAAGCTTAAGCTGTCTGTGGAACGAGCGAAGCGGTTACAATTAATTTTTAATTATGTGCATCCTTATTTGACAAAGTTTATCAAAGTCTGAGATTTTACATATTCTTTTTAAAGAATTATGAAGTTTTACTACTTACTAGATTTTTCAGAAAGCAAAGGATATTCGGCGAAAATGTTATCCAAAACAATATATATATTAATTGCTTCTTTGTTACTCTTCTGATAGGTAACGTGATTAGATCGATGAGCTTAATACATAAAACATAGTTTAAAAATCGTCGTGACCTATGAATGATTAATAACGTGTAATAAAACTCAATACCGCAAAAATTATAATTTGCGTGATTGCGTACAATTGAGACAAATCTTAAAGTGGATGGCGGCATTCACGTTGTCATGTCAAGAGCTCCAGTAACCATTTAACACCAGGTCTTGGCCAGGTCCAAGGTCCAGCGGCTTGGCTCTGTCCCTGGCATTGCTGAAGTCCATGGACGACGGTAACCACTCACCATGGTCTGTATGATCGTCTGCCTACAAGGGCAATAAAAAAATTAAAAAAGTCGACTGTGAGCTCGCACACCTGTCTAAGTAATTAAAAAAAACTCAAATTTAAAACCTTTTTTTATATGAAATATTTTAAAATCGCAAACATATTTATCTAATCCATTTAAATGACACATCAATAAACACAA
Organism: Bombyx mandarina; assembly: GCF_003987935.1. Next base: position 343,016 of record NW_021011563.1, read on the forward strand.
ACCTACCGAAGAATAACTTAAATTTGAATTTATCGGTTCTTACTTTATAGCCTAATTTTCCACAAAAATTAATAAAGCTACAGAAATACAATTAATTGTTTAATAAAATACTTTATTAAATTGTGAACTCAACTAATCATTTCATTTTAATAACGCATTTCTGACTTGCCTTCTTCATTTTATCGGATATTTATTTATTATCGAAAAGCCTCCATTATTTGTAATAAAGTTGAAGCCTTTTGACGAACTAACGAGAAATTGTTATTAAAACAGATTACCATTATGATTTCCATTTGTAATTAATTTCTTAGTCGTCGGTATATTGTAGATAGATTTTTGTATACACCAAAAATAAATTAAAAAAATTCTTAAATTGGTTGCTCACTTCTTGGAAATATTTTTTATTAGTTAACTACTTTTAATTTGTCAAAACACTTAACTTATAATTCGTAACCATTTTCTGGATGTTAAAAAATGCTTGAACCCGACTTTTCAAATTTAAGAATGTTTAAATAATTCAAAACTCCTTTAATCAAATACTAACTAAAATTCAAACGTTTACTCATAAATAATAAAAAGTTTTAAACGAATTTAAATTATATGAGATAATTGTTATGAGAACGCGTATCAATTATTTTTGCGCGTAAATTCGTACGCACGTACAGTTACTTACATTAAATTTATACCAAAGGACATGAGTTGATGAGGAAACTAAAAGGCTGTAGATTCCTTAAGCTGAAACATGACTGGTATCACAGGGAAATGAGAGGCAGTAGTGAACCGTGGCTTAAGCCGCAAAACAGAGAAAATGCCAGCGTCAAAGTTGAATCTGAAGATTTTTTTAAATATGGAAATATTACTATCGTGGAACTTAATGTTCATAATGTTAAAATTTTATTCAATTCAAAATAGTTCTTATGTGGAATTAAACGCTTCATTTACTCCTGTTTTATTTATTCCTCCCATCTATTATTATATTGAATAATGTTCATTACCAATGTAACAAACTATGGTGTAATGGGTAAGACTACTGAGCTAATACTCGTAGTAGGCCGTGGCTTGCTCTTTGGCTCTTTGGATCCTTGGCTCCTGGAATTGTTGACGTGCATGAGCGACGGTAACCACTCCACCATCAAGTACACCTACAAGGGCTATAAAAAAGAGGTGTATGGAATTAAGATTATACCACTGTATGTCTTTTTCTATGTATATTTGTATGTATTACTTACGTGATCACGAATGACTTTTTGTTGAATATTTTTAACAAAATCAACCAGAAGATTTGTAAATATGCGTTACACTTTCTTGCAAAAACACAGACGAGCTCACAGATAGCACAATCATGGCTACACTTCCCCCATTTTTTCAGGCAGGGGGAGAACCTCCTACGAAGTGTCCGCGCTTCGGGGGCAAGCGGGGTATCTGGGACTTGACCCACAGTCTGCATTTTGGGAGCAGACCGTGGGCCCAAGGTTATACATGTATAACCCTCCTCCTACCTTTTCCTATCCATGTCCTACCATCAGGGTAAGTTTAATCGGTTATTTTTAGCCAAAAAATTTCAAATAATCAATGGAGTACCACAAAATTTTTATTTTTTTTAACGTAAAAGAAATATTTCAATTTAGAAAGGTATACAAATCAAAATGAATACATTCAAAACACAAAGTTAATCGTCTACTATATCCTATCATGCTCCAAAACGGCTGTTTTCGATAGTATTAATTTAATTCTCGTCATCGGCACATACGAGGTAATTAAGGGGAATTATCAGCTTGTTTTTGAAGACACAGAAACGTTATCTCTGTTACACTAATTAGATTAACTTACCCTTAAGCCAATATGTTCAAGACGTTCGGGATTCAATTATAATAGGGAAGATTCATGAGGTTTTTATTTTCCTCTAATCGTAATACCGTCCACAAAAATGGTTCATTTTTGTGATTTATGTACATAATATTTATAACAATGTTTGTTTATGTATGTTGAAGCTATTTTAAAAGGGAAAGTATTCTTGTGGGTTGTTAGAGATGCAGCAACCGATGCATAATATATTGAATTGTTTTCGCAATCAGATTATTTCTGTTAATTTTTCCCGAGGAGCAATCGTCATAACGCAACTGTCACCACCTGATTAAAACCAGAGTTCTAAGCTATGAGAGTTGTTGAATGAGGCAATTTAAATAGATTTCACAAACTGAAAACATAGTGGTACCTCGCCAATCTCAAAATTTCGCAACTCACAAGAAAGACAGATGATTTTTACTATAATTAATTAGTTTTTCACAAAAAAAAAATGTATTTTATCAAAACCGTTGAAATTATAGCAGCCCCATACTTTTAAATCCGTTCAGCAAAGTCTAAGCTACATTTTGAAAATGGGTGGATACTTGGCAAAAAAGAGAGGATTTAATGGTTCATGACGTCATGGCCTGTAAATGCGAGTGTGCAAGAGAGATAGCACAATATGCACATACTCTACATTAAAAAAAAGCACCAAACTCTAGAGCTGCAATTCTTTAAAAGATTATAACATGAATTTATCTCAACCGAGTGCTATCATAAAAATGAACAAATTTATTGATGCAATGCAAACACATGTCGCCACTGAGAGGAAGCGCCAAGAGTCGAGTTACACGCTACGTCACGCGTGATCCAAATCGCGCCTACTGCTAACATATCAGCAAACACGGAGTAGCCCTGTGTTAATGAATTGAAGAATACTAACATGCGTATTCTTTCATATTAGGCTTTTGTTTAGATCACACATTAGATTACAGTAAGGCTCACGTAAGGCAGCAAGGCACGCAAGGCACGCAAGGCTCTACTGGTGGTAGGACCTCTTGTGAGTCCGCACGGGTAGGTACCACCACCCCGCCTATTTCTACTGTGAAGCAGTAATGCGTTTTGGTTTGAAGGGTGGGGCAGCCGTTGTAACTATACTGAGACCTAAGAACTTATATCTCAAGGTGGGTGGCGGCATTTACGTTGTAGATGTCTATGGGCTCCAGTAACCACTTAACACCAGGTGGGCTGTGAGTTCGTCCACCGATCAATACAATAAAAAATAAAAAAGGCATTTTGCGGTTTGCCGCAGCACTCAATAGTGCAGTTAGGCAATTAGGCAGTAAAAATTTTTGGGATACAATTATCCCAAATTTTTTTACTGCCTAAATGTGTGATCGAGCTCACAGTTCTGCCTTAACTGGTGCCGGAATCCATAGTCATCAATACGTGAATGCTACAATCCGCCTAAGAAATGAGATCTAAGTCTCAATTTTATAATTATAACGGTTGTTCCACCCAGATCGTAAAGCAATACTGCTTCGTGGCAGAAATAGGCAGGGCGATAGTGCCTACTCGTGCGGACACAAAACTCCCTACCACCAAAATAAATTGGAGACCACTAAATATTACCGACGTTTCTGCTTTTTCATTACATTTCATGCTTGAATATTGTACCCCCTATGAGATATAAAGTCGAAATCCCATTTGTATTTTATACTGGATGTTTCACCTATCAAGCTAGTACGTGCAGTCCCACCACATATTCAGGGTTATCATTCGCCCAAAAAAAACGCAGACCAGATAACGCGTTGTTAATTTGGCTCAAATTCAATTTAGCGCTGTAACACAAATCTGAAAAAAAAGCGTGATAATCTTCATTGATCGATTTATAAGTATCACTAACATAAAAGAAATAATTAAAAAAAAAAAAACAATCACTTAAATCTAAAACATATCGTACAAAGAACGCTAGTAATTTTCCTTCAATCTACATTCAAAAACCGCTCTGACTAGTGTGACTCAATTGACTAGTGGTAGGTATGTGTGTGCGAATTCCACATTCAAGTTAGAAGGCTGTCGCGCCTGCACGGCCTCAGGTCATTGAACCGGCGCTCGCGCCAAGCCGTCTACAAAACTGATTATGTAACATGACCTTAACATTGTCACTGTTGAACTAACCTTATTCAAAACGTCCTTGCGACTGTCTCATGATAATAATATCTCGGTATTATTTTGGAAAATAATTTAAAAAATTGGGGTCGGAAATTTGTAATCTACATAATTAGAAATTAAAACAGTTTTAGAAGGTTTCCTCGTCTATGCCTTAGAAGAAACAAGTTGAATATTGCACGATATCAAAAGTCAAATATGGTCTGTCATGTTTTTACAAAAAATCACTATTTTTGTAGTATTATTGTTTTTCAAGCTGAACTATATTATTATTAACTTTTTTGATCATAAATTTAGTCACAAAGCAATTGTTGAAAGCATGGAAATAATGAACATCCTAACTTATTCCTGAAAATTAAATATTGGTTTTGATAATTTGTTTCGCCTCATATTTCAACATGAGTTTAGATTATGATGTTTCCAATAACTAAGTTAAGTTAAGTTCAACAGTTAAGCCACGGGCAAATTATTCAGTGGCAGCACTGGAATATTATTATAAAAACGCTATAAGACTCATTATTTTATGCATAATATGTTGTACTTATTCTCAAAAGGGTAGCATGAAGGATTATCACAATGTTGGAAAATTAATTAAATAGCTTCAACTTCATAATTATTATATTTTAAGAACAAAAATTAAGTATTATGGACACCAATTTACTTTTATACTCTGTTAAATCTGTGATTAAGAATAATGGAACTATACTCAATTTACTAAAAACAAACTAGCTGTATATACATTATAGTTTCTTTTGAAAAATTAGCTAAGCGTATTCACTGTTTGAGCATAATGTACTGGATGTAGAGTGTACCGACCACCCACTACTACCCACTAGCTTTGTACTAGGGTCTTGTTTATTTTTAGCAAGCAGCAACCGCGTCTTTTGGCTTCAAGAATTGAAAATAAATTAACTGAACAGACAGACAGACAAACCTAGAAAAGCTTGACCTCAGGTATCAAGGAAGGAAATTCGCGCTTTAGTGACCTGGGAAACTAATCTACCGAAAAAATGTCTTTATATTAGTTTCGTACATATAACACTTGTGTTTTTGATTTATGCGTCTTAGCTTAAATAGGTAGTGACTCTAAAAATATTTACATAATTAAAAAGACGTCTAAAATTTGTAAGCTAATGTTTCTACATTATAAGCAATGTAATCCAATAAAAAAAAATGGCTGTTGCCCGGAATCATCGACCAGTAGGAAGCGTAGGAGGCGGTTACCGATCGTCTTTGGCGTACATCGCGGGTCCATTAAATTCAAGTCTACGAAAACTATTAAATATATTCTACTTATAGACAGATGTTCCCGTTTTGCCTTCGGAAACTATCTCTTTACACATGGTAATTAAATGTTAATGTTTTGTTCTTAAATATGCCTCGCGCTTGTAATATTACATGCGCTATGCCTGTGCTGTTAGTATTTTAATTAATTTCGATCTGTGGAGACCTTGCTGTCATAGGATAATACAAAAGTGTTCGCTTTCATGCTTTATTAAACAGGTACTTAGATGTATTATATCAATTATTATAAATGGGAAAGTTTGTTTGATTTTTATATCTCGTTCGCGGAGCAATGGAACGCTAATTTTATCAGTAAGCTTATGCGTTAGAGAGCAATGTATACAGACATATATGCTACTATTGATTAATTGACGTGTCTCAATATTTTACAAATACAGCAACCCCTGAGCACAGCTATATCATACTTTGTGACTTAAAATGGAGATTGAAAAACATAATGTAGCTTCATCTCAATCATCACGTCCAAACAATTAACAGTGACGAAACTCATTTAAAATTACTGCCTAATTATTTACGCATTAATTTGTTCTTAATTGACTTTCAGTCGCTGAAATCGGAGACCTGTTCATTCCTGTTAAGCAATTAAACGAAATAAAGTATAATTTATTTACTTTTCTATTTAAAACAAGTTAGACCCATCCAATATTGATTAGTACTGCTTTGTACAATTTGCGTTGGGGTTGTGTTGGATGTTACTGTTTTTTTTAAGGTAACTTTATATGCAATGAAAGTTTTGTTAAGACGCTAATCTAATCTAAGCTCATTTTTCGATCGACGCACTGCCTCATCTGAGTTTGAGTGGTTTGTAGAATTCTACACATCATCAAAAATAAATTGAAATGGAAATTTCATTTGTAACGAAATGGTGTTATTATAAATTTATAAAAATATATGGTAAATTTATAAAAATTTAGTACTTTAACGCTGGTGTTTATTAAGTACACATTTTATAATTTACTAGCGACCCGCCCTCGCTTCGCTTCGGAAACTATAATTTATTATCGATTTTTCCACTATTTGATGTTATTATACATATAAACCTTCCTCTGCAATCACTCTATCTATTAAAAAAACCGCATCAAAATCCGTTGCGTAGTTTTAAAGATTTAAGCATACATAGGGACAGACAGATATAGGGACAGAGAAAGCGACTTTGTTTTATACTATGTAGTGATCAAGCAAAGAACGCTTACAAATTCTGATTATTTTTCTTCCATTCAGCCTGCCTAGTAGAGGAACAGTAATGCTGTAGGCATACGCTCATGTTGTACGAACACCAAACTAAATTTACTAACCGTATACAACTTCTTAAAATAGTTAAATTTAATTCTACATACTTAACAAGCTTATCATATCACAGTAAAACATTTAAAACAACAAACAAAACAATCTTTAATCCATCCGGACACACGAAGAATTCAAAATAACGGACGTTTAAAACAAGTAAAAATACAAAACAAACGTATCGAACGTAAGTAAATCGACCGTGGAACGCGAGAACAAAACGGAATAAATTGTTTTAATAAGGCATAAATTGTTTAAGTAAAAAACAATTGCGAAGAATACCTACGCGGCTACGATGGGTGACCATGGCATTTACGCTTTACTGGACTCTTTGGACGATGCGTTCTGCATTTTTTTGCAAGTACATAAGCCTCAGTTCACCTGATGCGTTTCTGATCAATGAATCCCAAAACTAGATTTTGAGGGTCTCGTTTTAACGAAAACTTACAGACATCCCAAATACGAATGTCGAAGAATCAATTGTGTTGTACAAAATTGTAAGAGTTTTTGTATACAGGCTTTGTTCATGGAAGAAATAGACAACACTCTCTGTGGACCCACAATACAATCTTAGACTAGAATTTTAAGAAATGGTGCTTACTTACTATACGAAGGTTGGTCAGTCTGATTGATTGTGACGATTAAAGGGTGCAGATGTAGGAAATGTCGTAATTGTAAAAATGTGGAAATAAGACACAAATCCTTTCGATCGGATTCAATGTACTTAGCTATACTAATATTATAAAGAGGAAAGATTTGTTTGTTTGTTTGTATTGAATCGGCTCCGAACCTACTGAACCGATTTAAAAAATTATTTCATTGTTGGAAAGCTATGCTATCCCCGGGTGACATAGGCTATCTTTATTACATTTTCAATAAAAATAGGGATATTTGAAACTCCAATAACGTAAAAATTACCTTTTTTTTTACATCGCGTGCGCTACTACCCAAGCGAAGCCGGGGCGGGCCGCTAGTTTCTAATAAACAAAACCACACTTGAATCGTTGTGAAGGCGGCCTAATACTGGTTTTTGCAGTTTATTTGCGCCGTAATTCTACCATAACTGTTACCTCTGCGATGCAACGGGACGTTATGCTTTGATGGACTCTTGGTAATGCAAAGTTCACCACGTGTGGATGATTTTTTATTTATTTTTTAGCTGGCATCTAAGTAATTAAAAAAAAGATGGTTGAACGAGCTCACAGCTAACTTGGTGTTAAGTGGTTACTGGAGCCCATAGACATCTACAACGTAAATGCGCCACCCACCTAAAGATTTAAGTTCTAAGGTCTCAAGTATAGTTACAACGGCTGCCCCACAATTCAAACCGAAACGCATTACTGCTTCACGGCAGATATAGGCAGGGTGGTGGTACCTACCCGTGCGGACTCACAAGACGTTTTACCACCAGTAATAAAACAGCGTAAAAGCGTAAGCTAATGTACTTTGCTGTTGGATAGTTTTATAGCAGTTCTATTTGATTAACATCGATATTCAGATGAGCTCGATCGTTAACTATTGCGTCAGCGCTCATAGACTTGACCCATTTTATAAGCAGCAACTTGGCTGTGCCCCTAGCTTTGCCGATGTCCATGAGCAACGACTACTATTTATCATCAGGTGGGCCGTAAACTCGTCTACCAACAAATGCAATAAAATAAATCCTCGAAAGTTGAAGGGTTTTTGCATTTTAAACCGAAATATGTAAGTCTTCGCTGTAGAAAGGACAAGATCACCAACCCGGGTGGATTCACAGTAAGCCATATTACAAGTTCTATTATCCGGCCGTCGAGTGAACGCTATCGATATAACTTATATTTAGAGTAAAATTTTATTAATATTTATTATAATAGTCGACGTGATTTTTGAAATTGAATGCAAGCCATTTATTCGATTATTGACACATTCTATCAGCAACCCGGCAGCATTCGCGTTACTTGTAATAAACTTAGATAAGGGTCAATGTTAACAATTAAGCCTCAAAGAAAACATACACCGCTAACTTATAATTATCAGTCTTTATCATGTAATGTGCAGCTCGCCTAACCTTATATTTGTAACTGCACACACTAAATTGTGACAGTATTACACGAACTGTCGACTTGAACAGTTCTCTTTTATTTTGCCTACATCACTCCAATACAATCATGAACCTTGATCTCTTTAAATACAAGCCATGCTTACCCTAAGAAAAACGGTTTAATATTTTGAATAATTATTTCCTTTCCGTTGAGGTTCGCCTACGTGGAGTACGCTTATTTTGTATGGGCGAAGACCCACGCTTAGCGGTGGGATGAAAGGCCTATATTCTTTCCCGGGTCTCATACTATTTCCAAATCGAATTAAGTAAATATCCATTCAGCAGTTTGGGCATAAGAAAGTAACAGAGTTTTTCTTCAAATATTATTGATTGTGTAATCTCTATCTATCTGACATTTTAATTTGTATTTCTTTCTAATCTCCGTCTAAAATTTAATAGTACAAAAGGAAATTCGAAAAATCTTTAAACGACAAAATTTTTTTTTTACAATTTCCGATTTTAATGAATCCAAAGCCTTCCTTCTGTTCCAATTATCTGTCTACCTATGTATATCTGTATACCATGAAAATTAGTTCAGTAGTTACGGAGATGTGTGCAAACAAACATATGACAGGCAGACAGACATTTATTGTAAAAATTGCTGATTTATGTCCTAAAAATCATCTTTAGAAGAAAGCAGGGAATCTACTATTAGTACCTTTCCTTATAATATATCAGATTTTACTGTATCAATATTTATTGATGATGATTACTACGTAATTGTTTTTTTTACATATCGATATGATTCAGTACTGTCTCTTTTTTGTTTTTTTCTAAATCCACGACATAACATAGATAATATTCTTGGCTTAATACAAAATATACTTGTAAACTAGAGACAGACTAAAATTTATGCAATGCATAATTCATTCATGTTGGTTTTTATTTGAACTCTCTAACAAGAAAACAAATAAAAATTATTCTACAATATTTGTTTACAAAAGCCTCATTAAAATTCTACATTAACGAATAGCATCTACACAATACGCCAATTCATTCCGCTGAAATTTCAGTTTAGTGCTTTCACTGGAATATGTTTATGCACGTAACTGAATGCTCATTATTAAATTATAATAGAAGTTGTACCAAATACGTTGTGGTTGCATTAATTACAATTTATTATGCTGAAACGCCGGAAAACATTCTAAATAGTCGAAGAGTACACGAAAATTATAGATTAGTTAACGTAGATAATCGATATTTTATTTATAGCGTGTTCATAATGTTGTTTTGTGTTTGATGCGATTATATCCGATTGTTTGTGGATGTTAAAATTTTGTTAAACGAATGCTTGTTAAGGCATTGTTGCTTTAATTCCACTATATTCAAGTCATGTTTTCTTTCTGTTAATAGATTTTGTCTAAACTGCTTAAGCTATATGTAAGTTAAATTATTTAGTAATCCTTTACATATTTTTTTAAACAATTATTTATTAATTATTAAGTAGTGTTCGCACAGCTATTTCATAATAATTTCGAGATTTAGGTTCATTTCACGTTTTATTTTTTGGTTTGTTACAACTCTTCATCATTTAAAGGTGAAAAGGATAGAAGAAGGAATTGTTTATTGATTGCATTAGAGCTGGTTATTATTTATTTACTAAAAAAAATCGAATAAAAACCTGAGAAATGTTACTGAGCTTTTTTGTCTTTACCTAAGTATATAAAAAAATATTTCTATACCTACTCCATGAGTAAATGATCTCACAGTCTACTAGTCTAGTTTTAAATGGTTACCGAATTCCATAGACATTTCCTAAGGTCAAAGGTCAAAGCCTCATTTTTTTTTGTAATATAGCTCTATTTTGTTACTCTTTTTCACACGAACAGTGAGCAATGCCAGGACCAGAGCCGAGAGGCTGCTTATAATTAAACTCTTCTTACCCTTCAAACAAGAATGCACGACTGCTTCGAACGTGAATGGCTCTTATTACGAACAATTTCACGAAGTTAATCTCGTTATAACTTTAATTAAATACGAAGAGCAACCTATAACAATCAAAAACGATAAAAAAAAAAACACGAAAAAATATTCTCGAAAATTAAACAATTTCGATATCGACAAAATGTTCTTGCGAACAGATCCAGCGCTGTTTCCAGCGTCAACTACGGATCAAATTAAAAATGGAATTTATTATAAATGTTCATTAATTATTAAATGCAATACGGGCGATGCGAGAGGGTCCGGGCTCTGACCGCACGACGTGTTTTTGCAACGAAATTTACAGGTACAAACAGAATAGGATATTTAGATTAACACTGTAAAGGGATACGCAACTTTGTAAAGTCGTCAACGTTGAGAGGGTAATTAGTTCCTCGCATAAAATATCACTATAACCTGGCCTTAGTGTCTGCCGCATTATATTTTATTTAAAATCCTTTTACGAAGGTGTTAAAGTGGAAAACGTAAGTAAATTAAGGTATTATTAATTTTAAGTTTATCCTGATATTTTTATCGACTTTTATTTGATCATTTTTAAAGGTGCCGCCTGGCAGATAGACTCTTTTAGACCGAAGCGTCATGTTGTTTTATTCATGGACCACACGTAGATTTAAAAATAATATTGTTGAATTAAACTCGCGAAAATAAATAACTAGTGAAAATGGATCACCAAGTTCTGGACATATTTGATTGAGAAAAAAAAACCGCTATTCAACCGGTTTCGATAATCTAGATTTATAGCGGCGAAAGCGAGATGAAAAAGATTTTTCTATTGACAATACGTTAACCTCGAATATCTGCTTACCGTACAAATACGCGCTATTTGAATAACTTACAATAGGGCAATACTTTTCCCTTACTAAACTCGAATAGAAAATACATGACACTTTCCCGATTATTCGGCTAAAGGCTTCTGATTTATATTTATAGGAAACGGCACGTAATCCTCGCGTAGAAGATAATCCGACACTTCTGTATGCTAGTTTTTTTGTATTTCGAAAAAACTTTTCTCGGTGGAATTTTACGTGTTTTTTTTTTTTTATTAAATATGAAAACTTTTCTAACTTCACGACAGAAAAAGTATTTTTTTGTATAAAAAAAAAAAAATCAACATGCTTAAATTTAAATAAAATGGGCAACGAATTCTCACGTGTAGAGCAACTTCCACTAAATTAGGGTCTATTGTGTCATCCGTGAAAAATCTACGGAACAGCGAAACTACCGGAAACTTTCGACTTGAATGCCAAATTAGTCTTTTGAACGTCTGTTTGCATTAATAGTGGGCACAAAGGGCCACGACACGGAATTAAATATGAATATTTGTCTGGGCCTCGTCAACAGAATTTTCGGAAGGTTCAAATCTCTAGTTCTTCATGACTTTGTAGCGGTTTGCAAGCACCAAACGAAGGTTTACTTAGGTCGTGTCCTCCGGGCTACTTAGGACGTCCCTACTCATGAACGAATACGAAAACGTATTTGCTTTGTGACTTACAAATGCCCCTTGGTAATATGACTACATTGTTAATAAATAAGTTGCAAGACTGAGTCTTGTAAAAGTTTGGCGACGCGTGCAAGATTGTTGTAGTGGGACGGAGAGAGCAATGTGGACTTAAGTAATTTAATTACGCCCGTAAAATTTGAAATGTACACCGACCAATAAATTTATACGTAATCCACACATTTTTAGGAATGCCTTATATTTTTTAGGATAGTACGAATTAGTAAGAAGATTTTGTAGGTAATGTTGACGTATTTTGTCAAATATAAACATTACATTTTAACTATTTGTAGACATTAAATATTCTGTGTAGATTTATCAAGCGATGCGATGCGACCGACATAGTGGGTATTCAAATCCGGCAGGCTGGTTCCAATTTTCGTAATTAAATACTTAAGTTTTAATATATATTTACGAACGACTTCTAAAATGTACGAATAATATAGTGTAAAAATCAAACATACTAATGTACATTAAAATTGAAATTTACACTGATTGGGCCGTATGCACTTGCTTCCTAACTAACTATAAAAATTGAACAAAAAAATGCATCCATATTTTTTACTAGCAAACATGTAGCTTAGTTTCACGATATTTCTCTCTTACTCAGTACATTGTTTCGATTTGTTTTCATTGAAAGCTCTGTAGATTACAAACACTTCCACGAATTCATCAGCACTCTGTGTATCTATCTATACTAATATTACAAAGAGGAAAGATTTGTTTGTTTGTTTATATTGAATAGGCTCCGAAACTACTGAACCGATTTGAAAAATTCTTTCATTGTTTGGAAGCTACACTATTCCCGAGTGACATAGGCTATCATCTTTTTTGAAAAAAATTAAGGATCTTTACTCCAATAATGTAACCCAACGTGTAAAAAAATTACCTAAAATATTCTTTAGATCGCGTGCCCTGCGAAAAATATTGACGATAAAATAAAATAATGTACTACGACTTTGTAGAACACATTATTATTTACAAAAAGTGTCGTGACAGCATTTGTCTAACTATTATAGTTATGCCGCAATAAGTGTTCTTTTATTTAAAAAAAATAGAACAACGTCAAATATCATTGAAATTTTTGTTAAAGACCCGAGCGAAGCCGGAGCGGGCCGCTAGTTTACAATATATTTGTCTTAAGTGCAGGCAAAGCGCACCTCTCTCGACTCTCGTTAAACAAGGGGAAGCGTTCGAGGTAATTGATTTAAAATGTACATGTCGAATGTTAATGAGTCTGTACATAACCACAGATTTACGTAAACACTAGAAACGCCCATAAACCGCTGACTTAATCCATCGGTAACAAATTAAAAACATTTAAAAAAATATACATATTGCTCTTTCTCCGTTCTAGTACAGACTAATTTTACTGATCCACGTAGACTAGTTTTGATAATAAAAGCTTGGGTTTTTGAGATAGTTCACTTGGCTCGGTTGAGTAATTTTCTTCTGCATAATTAATTAAGTTTAACAACTATTTAGGGCGTACTTCGGAGATTTACTGAACATAAAAGCCGTATCAATCTCACTGAGTGCCCGTTTGGTACGATAACGCTCGTATTTCTCATTATCATTATTGCGGTTAATTAAATTTTTGGTTCCTTAACCTTATTACGGGTAAAACTAGGAACGGGGCTGTAATAATGTAATTGGTTCGATTGAATTTGAACAGCTGCTGGTAGGACGTGACGCTGAGAAGCTGAACAAAGTTTGGCGATTGAGGGTCTAGTTGAGATTTTTAAAATTCGTACGTTTACTTCTAAATGACAGAGACAGAGAGGGGTGACATTTTTATTTAAAACTAGCTGTACCCGTCCGCTGGCCATTTAAAATTAACATTATTATTTCTCACCCCCACAAAGATTCTCATCATTACCGCCCCCGCAACTGATGTAGGGAGTCCAACCCTCATAAATATTAGCCTATCCATTAAGTACATGTATTTTCTACATGGATACCAAGTTTCAAATCAATCGGATGCATGGTTCAGTAGTTATAACGGAACATCCGTAAAAACCACTGTAGATTTATATATCAGTGTTATATATTAGTATAGATATGTCGCCATACAAAGATATTGTAGAAGTGCATCCACAGTGAATACGTGGTGGCGGGAGCGATATAAGGAGCGTAAATGTGGCCACAGTGCGCAGAGAGCTGTTTTTATCGTGTATATGTATTTCAGTTACCGAAAGTCACAGACGAGTTTTCAATATGTATGTTCTGAAATGTGTTTTTACTTAAAATGATTTTCATGAAATGAATTAAAAAAACAAAAATCAAAAATCGTATGCGGTAAATATTTTGTCACCTAGATCATAATATTTGATTATTTTAAGTACTGTTTCATTGACAACACCATCCTACTTATTCCTACCAAGACTTCCTCTTACATTCTACGCAGAAAATTTACCAATTCAATGGAAATATGACTTTAAACTCGTGTTATAGCCATAAGTGCTGCCAATTTATAAATAGTTAAGTTTATGAGACAAATATTTTTTGTGATTTTTCAACAATAGCTCCGTCTTCATTACAAGGCTCTCTCATAATCCGAATAATATTTTTTGAGCCTATATGTCTTCAGCGTTATAAATGGTTACATCATTTTCATTGAATTATTATTGAAGGACCATTAATTTAATTGGCTTGGTGTTTGCAAAGGATTCGTCGATTCCAATCAGCCGAGATTCCATCATCTGTTCCTTATGAACAGTATACCTCTGGGGTCTGGCTTTAGTAAAAGCTTTTCTTGTTTATAAAACTTTTTGAAGTCATGTTTAATGTTTATACATAGTAAATTGTGATCTATGATTTTAGTAGAGATCTTGTTATTGTGCACGAAAATTAATATGCACAGCTTTTGAAATAAACGCTTGATTATTTTAGAACAAATATTTTAAAGGAAGGAAGGAAGAATCGATGAAATTAGAGAGTACTGTGAAATAAATCTTCCTTGAACTGCCAACCACAACTATATCTACGTGGTACATCCGATTTTTGTTTATGGTTTAGCATTCAAAGAAATAATATTTTTTTATTATATCTATATGTCGTGGATAACGACTTTTTGTTGTCGTGGATAACGACTTTTAGTAATATTAAGACGGTGGTTTTGATTATTATTTTAAATGATGAAATGTTGTTTTGATAAATATCACAAAACGAAGGGTAGACTCCGTAACGCCACAGTATAAAATGGCGGTACGTGGACAGAGTCGTGGCATTCCGTGTCAGACAGTAATTCCGTCCGTCTCAGTCAGTGAGTCTCTGTCAGTCAGTCAGTCGGTCTGTCGGTATGTGCAACGAAACTGTCGGTTTACCCTGTCATTGTGAAAGTTGTGTGTGTTGAGTTTCAATAATTATTATTCAAAAAGTTTTATTGACTTTTTATAAACTGTGTTCAATCAAATACGAGTGATGACGGAACCTACCGCTCAGCCATCCCTGACGTG